>CM077172.1:41199283-41461783 GCA_039654105.1 Coreius guichenoti
ATAGCCTGATATTTTGAAAGGCATCGGTCAACAACCGTGCCTGTCTCACCTACGCCTTCAGCTGTCAATGTGCACACAGATCATGCACACTGCGTTTTTGAGGTTCACTTTAGGAAATAAGCTCAATTCACTTTAGCAATTGTATGTACATCTAATTTAATTAAATTATATACACTACAGTTCAAAAGTTTGGGGTCGGTAAGATTTTTAATCTCTCTTATGCTCACCCGGACTGCATTTATTTGATTAAAAATACAGTAATATTATGTTTTATTATAGTTTGCATGGGCAAGCACCACTCCCATTTTAATACAATGTAAACGATATATTTTTTTAATGAATTAACTTGCCATGGTGCATGTGTGAAGCAAATCTGAACTCTTTAATGTGTAGTTTGAACTGAATTTTAATTATATCAAATACACTCTTCTTCTATCTTCCTCTCTTATCTCAGCTGGATTGTTCAGCCTCTTCTGAAAGCAGTATGTTGGATCCAGACATGCCAACACACACACACACACACACACACACACACACCATGCGTTTCCTTTGATCAATACCAGAGGACTCGATTCTCTCCAGCGCCAGTGAGAAAAGTGCCCAAATGTAGGGCTGGATGAGAGACCTCCCGCCTGCTGGCTTCCAGATCAATAAGCCAAATGGAGGCAGAGAATATGAAACCGCTGGAGCCGAGATGAAACGCTCAACGTCAAAGCCTCCAGCTGTGCCAATCTCTCAGCAGACCTGAAGGAACCTTCACACAACGACTGTTACCTGTGCCAGGTGGCTTCACATGGCCTCCCGGACCAGTTCATATGTACACATTCCTGACAGGAAGTGGGCTTTCTGTCCGATCGCTAATTGACAAGATTGATCTTTCAGCTTTCTTAAAAGTGTATGGAGCAAAACGATGTGCATAAATGGGTGGAGGCGAAGAATGGCTAATTCAAGGCCATTTCCTCTCTTCATATGTACACAGCGCTTCGAGGACTGCAGCTCCAGCATGCTGCCTATGACCAGTCTGCCTGACAGGAAGTGGGCTTTCTGTCCGATCTCTAATTGACAAGATTGATCTTTCTGCTTTCTTAAAAGTGTCTGGAGCAAAACGGTGGTCATAAATAGGTGGAGGCAAAGAATGGCTATTTCAAGGCCATTTCCTCTCTTCTCCCAAAACGACACAAGTGAAAATCCATCTGTCTGTGCAATCACTCATTCAGTCTGACAAACAACACCTGATGGGTTGGGCATGATCTGAGCCAGATTATCCCAGAGAGAGAGAGAGAAAACACATATATGCAGACTAACACAATTTGGCCACACTGTATGCTGATCTGATGTTGCAGCATCATCACAGTTAAAGGTGATGTATTTATTTTGTTAAAGGGGTCCTATTATGTTTTTTCCATGTCCAACTTTAATGTGTGATGTTGCTGTTTGTGCATGAAAAAGGTCTGCAAAGTTCCAAAGCACAAAGTCCCTCCAGCGGGAGTTCTTCTCTATATCAGTGTCATTGTTCCTGAACTCCCTGAAATGCCTCCATTGTAAAGTTTTCTCAACGAACACGTCACAATATTCCTCATTTAAATAATTCCTGCCCAGGTATACGCAAAAAGGGGGTGAGGCCTGGTTGAGTTGAGTTGAGTTGAGTTGAGTAGTTACAAATTCAAAGTTAGTGATCAAAAAGCATTTCTAATTAATTGAAATCAAGAAACATACAATTTAACATCAATTTATTAAAAGTTGAACAAAAATGACGTTTAGGGCCCTATGATTTTTTTTTGTTTTTTTCTTAAATTCAGTATTTTCAGGAAATCAAATGAAGACATAAAACATTCAATTTATCTATTAATCATATGAAATTAAACTTTTTTGTCAAACAACATGCTGCGCAATGAGCTTTGCTGTTAAAATTAAAACATGGAAGAAAAATTTTAAATAATCTTTAAAATAGTTTTGATGATTTATTATTATTAGTGTTAGTATTATTGTTACATTGAGATGTATTTAAATTCTACTGTACAACAGTAATATATTTGTCAAGTTAAACAGAACTTTTATTTTGATAGGTTGCCGTGAAGACCTTTGAGTTTCTGTGTGTTTATGATATGATGGTAGTTTTTCTCAAATGAAACGGTGAAATGCTCATGAAGTGACTCTCAGAGCGGCTCTGGAGATGAAGTTCATGCATTCATGTCCTCATATAGAGGCTGAAAAAAACACGACCGTCACGTGCGCTTCAGTGTGTGTGTGTGGGAAATTAAACCATTCATTCACACAGAGACACACAGAACATGCAGGATTCGTATTTAAATAAGACTTTTTGCGGTTTAGTATTTGAAGAGTTCATTTGCAAAAACAGAAAACTCAATTTTTCATGTTTTTTTATTGTGCATTCCAAGTAGTGCTGGGCGGTATACCGGTTCAATACCGAATACTGGTGTTTATTTTTGTTATGATATAAATTTTTATTATACCACCGGTGTATGTCGCTTAAACAACGTTTGGGACGCACACAGCGCGACACTGTTTGAGAGGGGTCCCGTTTCACTGTTGCACTGCAACTACATGTAGTGAGAGCACAGCTGAGACCGCATTACAGCGGAGAATTCAAACAACACGCGGCACGCGCTTGAGAGCGGTTTCTGCGCGGAGCACTGCGATGAGTTTAACAACGATCACCACGTGGATCACAGATCAGATACAGACCGGAGCGAGCGCATTTAACTTTTTTATGGACATATTTCATATACTGTAGTGCTGTAAACATTTACCAGCACCGTGTATGTGCACACATTTAATCACGTCTTCTTAAAATGAAATATATGTGCAAATAAGGACAATGATACTACAGCCATGAACGCGATGACACGAGGGATTATTCTGATACACTGAAGACAATGATGTAGACCAAAAATTCAAAGATGAATGGGCAAAAAAGTAACTATGTCTTTATTGTTTCTGTGTTAAACTGACATGTGTCATTTGTTCAGAGACTAGTGCTATTATTGGTTGTTGCCTCCCCAAAGCATCATTTTGTGGGGCTTTGCAAACCTGTATTAATTCTAGTGTGGAATTTTTCTACAATATTCACTCGTCATGACAGTAAAATAGGGCATTCTAAGTCAATCTACTGCAGTATTTCCTCTCTCAATCAGTAGAAAATGTCATATACGCATAAGGACAACCAAGCGTTCAGCATGTAAGACGAGTATGGTGTACAAGGAGTTGCAGGAGTCAAAATTATAAATCCTCGAACACTTTTAGTCATCTTTGACGAAACTCCCCTCAGCCAGCGCGTCTTTTCTAAGTGACTAGCAGCCTTGTCACCTGACTGGATCACTGCGCGCTGATTTAAACATGCCGCTTATCGGTTTTTGCAAATTAACTCTTCATTTACAGACACTAGTCTATATCGCGATCTGATTTAAGTGCATTTATTCATCAAAAATGACAAATTCCGTGAAATTCCGCATTATACAGTAAATTCCGTTTTTATGACTGGATTCCGCGATTCCGTAATTCCACATTACTCAGTTTTTTTGCAGTTCTGTTTGATGCCATTAATAGCACAGGTCCAATTATTAGGGATGCACCGAAATGAAAATTCTGGGCCGAAACCGAAACCGAAAATTCTGGATACACTTGGCCGAAAACCGAAACAGAAAACCGAAACAGAAAATTACTTTTTTAAAATAATTATTCATTTATTTTAAATTAGTTTTTTGTATAATTGTATTATTATTAGATGTTTTAATTAAATTCAATAATTTTACTGAATCTGAATAATAAAAAAAAGCCAATAAAATAAAATAACCACACTTTTATTTAAAATAACACACAATAATTAAACAGAAAATAGGCCTATATTCAAATAATATTAAATATTAATATATTAATATTAGTGCTGGGGAAAAATTTATTATGATTAATCGCATCCAAAAATAAAAGTTTGTTTACATAATATATGTGTGTGTACTGTGTATAATTATTATGTATATAGAAATACACACACATGCATGTATATATTTAAGAAAATTTTTATATTTTTTATAAAAAAATTATATTTATATATAAGATAAATTATATATACATGCAAATATTTCTTAAATATATACATGCATGTGTGTGTATTTATATATACATAATAATTATACACAGTACACACATATATTATGTAAACACAAACTTTTTTTTGGATGCGATTAATCACGATTAATTTTTCCCCAGCACTAATTAATATCAATTAATATCAAAATAATGTATAGTCCTAGAAAACTATTATTATCAGAGCATGTGAGCAGAGAGCGAGGAGCGGGTCAGTGAATGAGAGGGTAGCGTCATTTATAGCACGGCTATACCATACCATATTACAGCACAGTAGGGCTAATGCAAACAGAAACAAGTGTGGAGAAATGTCATGTCTGCACGCGGCGCACACACGGAGCGGGACACGGAGCAGTCGTTTCGAAGCTGTGCATCTTCGGAAGCGGAGCTGCTCGCAAAGTTACAAAACATGCTGCGAGAGAGTGAAACCTGATCGCCCGAACACGGATGGGCGGGGCGGCATATTTTCGCCAAAATTTGGGTGCATCCCTACCAATTATATTTTTAAACTAAAGATTACTTTCCAACAAAATCTGTAAAGCAATATTTCTGGCTAAATACAGCTCCACACTGTAAAAAAGTACTTACAAAAGTATGTGTTCGTGCTGCCTTAAAATGTTATGTTTAGTCAACTTGAAATGTGAAGTTGTACTAAGTGACAACTTGGATATTTGAGTTGATTAAACTTAAAATTAAGGCAAATTTTTTTTGTTTAAAAAACAAACAAACATCTGGATATGGTGTTTTAATAATAAATAATTCTGACTCATCCCTGAGTTTGTAAAAAACGAAAAATCGAATGACATTTACAGTATCACACTTGGGGCAAGACATTCCCAAGCAATTTCAAACACCTCTTTGCTAAAGCACTTACATGAATTATTCAGTAAAATGATTTATTACCCAAGTTGTAAAGCAATCTAAATCATCAGTGGTTTTGTTTCAGGACCCAGATTTTACATTGACATCAACTGATGACCCAACACAATACTAAATTACTTTATTGTAACAAAAACGTTTATAAAAATGAAACTTTGAAATAATGTAGTAATATAACCATGAACTGATGGCATGATATTAATTTAGACATTCTACCAAATTTCACATGCATTTAAACAAAAAAAAAAAAAAGCAGAGTTTGATTGGATGCACAAGCTCTGACGACCTTTATAAAGTGTTAATAAGTTGAAAAGTCTATATAGTAATTTCACTATCCTACCCACGCACCTATTCATAGTTAAAAAGCTGAAATTGACGCTCAAGCTGTTAATATCTGACTTAAATGATCAGACATATTGTTAAAAAACTTTAGCTGCTCGGTCCTAACCTTTAGATTCTTCAAAAGCAGAGTGGAAGGTCTGAAATTTAGAGTATGGTTCATAGTACAATGAGAGCTAGAGAAATTTGCATCGCCATGAAATGTCTCCTTTCATATCACCCACTTCTCATAAACACAAGCCTCATTTTAGCAAACCACGCAAAAAAAAAAACTGGAATGAAAATGTTCTGGTTACGTAAAATGTTAAATGCGCTTTTGAGTTTGCATAATAACTGTCAGCTACCTGACCTCATTTCCCGTTCATCCCTCTATCTTCTTCCCCACCGCTCACTCTCTGCTTTTAGTAAGAAACATACAGATGTCAGTAACATCAACTTCATGATTTTACAAGCTTCCAATCATTGAAATGGCATCAGTGCCCTGAAACACACAGTTAAGTTTGCTAAAGTCTCTTCTCTCAGCACTGCAGTGATGTGGGTGGTTATGTTATGTAACGTTACATAAGCACAAAGTGATGCATAATCATAGCGCAGGCGATCAAACACTCAAATCACCATATATGATGAATGATCACCGGAACTGGGAGGCAAGTCTTACCACGCACATCACCATGATAATATAGCGGCACTCGCATCACACATCAGAGACAGATCATATTACATCATACTATTACTCATACTCTGAACAAACAAACCCCTAACTTGAGGTATTAGTTTTGGTTTCAATTAAGCTCAGTCACCAGCATTTGTGGCATAATGTTGATAACTACAAAAAATAAATCGACTCGTCCCTTGTTTTAAAAGCAGAAATGTGAAAGGTATAATCTTGTAAAGTTCATAAAAAGGGCAGGAAGGACTAGGATGCAAACATACTTAAAAACAAATGACCGAATGCAAAAGAAAACATGTCATAGTGGGAAAACATACATAAAACATAAACATAGTTATTCTGTGTGAACGTACATTAATTCTTCTATTAAAAAACTGGGATATTAAACCTATTAAATGTATTATTTGAGATGTAAGGCTGTTTAAATAATAAATAAATTGTGTTCTTATTGCAACAAAATTGGATATAACTTTACACAGAAGAGGTTAGTAAGCATTTTCATGTAATCAATACATTAAAACTTATTTATGTTTTGCAGCTATACTATTGAGAAAGTGAGTATTTTAATATTTACAAATTCGGCCCATTCATTTCCATTGTAACTAACAGTTTTTTTTTTTTTTTCAAAGGACAAGTGGAACTACATTTTTATGGTAATCACCATTATGCCACAAAAGCTGTTGATTAAGCATAACTTATACTACTGGGCTGTTGAATGCTTGAATCTGATTGGCTGACGAACATTCTAAGGCGTGCAATTATTTTCAGGGAAACGCATGGCAAAAGTAGTACCAGGCAGGTCTTGACCGCATTACAGTTCCATATCACTTCGCCAAATGATTTCAGTTATTTCAAAGGTCCTTACAGCTGACAACAGCAAAAGAACCAAAACCCACAATGACACTGACCAGGCAAATATAGTAAAAAACGACAAATTATTTCCGTGTTTTTTGCCTCAAAATTATGTTTAATTATGTACGGAAAGCACATACTCTTTTTCTCCTGCTCTCTCTCAAACAACAATAAAATTCCATAGACTTACACTACTATTTAAAGATTTGAGTATTTTTTTTGGAAACAAATTAATGATTTTATTCAGCAAGGATGCATTAAATTGATCAAGAGTAACAGTAAAGACTTTTTAAGCAGCAGTTCTTTAAAAACTTGTAAATGGCCACTGTTATGATTGGCTAATGTCGTTGCATAGGCAACAGTATCAAAGCCCCCTCTCACAACTAAAGTTTCTTTGCAAACTCTCCATTACATTGAGCCTCATTTACAAAACAATCTGCAGTCAAATGCTCCGAACAAACCTATAATCCCCAACGCAATCTATGATGGCATTAAAAATAAACCATCCACTTGTTCCTGATGCTGGGGTCCTTCTGAAGTCTGTACAGAGACACAAAAAAGCTGTTTCAACAGGACGCGTCAAAGAGAACATTACTCTTCCATTTGTCCTGTTGTTGGGAGCAGCTAAAGCGTACATCAGAAAGTGAATGTGCATCTGTATACTGCATCCAGTGTAGACAGCCTCAGTGATTATAATGGGTTCTGTTTGCTTTTGACACTACGTGGACAGGTGTCAGCTGTTAAGTGACTGAACGCCAGTGGGCGGGGCCTACGTTGCGATGATGTACTATTTAGGGCAGTAGTGGCCTAACGGTTAGAGAGTCAGGCTGGTAATCCGAAGGTTGCGGGGTTGTTTCTTAATACTGGCAGGAAATGACTGAGGTGCCCTTGAGCAAGGCACCTAAACCCAAATCGCTCCCAAAATGGCTGCCCACTGCTTCGGGTGTGTGTCCACGATTTGCAGTGTGTGTGTGTGTTCAATACTCACTACTCCTAATGTGTGTGCACTAGTGTTGGGCGATATGCTCCATTTTCATATTGTCCTATCGCTAGCCTGTGTGATCAGCGATACACGATACTATCGTGGGGGGTGGGGCTTTTTTATTTATTTGCTTATTTCTTTACTCATTAATTTGCTTATTAGACATAATACCCTATATGACACAGTATTCCATTTGTTATGTCTGGTGTGATGTTAAATAAAATATTAAAAACAGAGTGTTTCAACATGTCAGAGGGAAATTTGATGAATGAAAATGAATCTACCTCAACAAAAGGTGTTAACGGTAGGCCTATATCAATCTTAATTTACTGGCTTAATATTTTTCTTGTAGACCATACATTAACGACAGTGAAAAAATGAGAAGAATCAACATATTGCTTGTTAAACGCGTTGTTTTTTAAAGTTGGTGTTTGAAGCTCCTTTTGATTTTCACAGATAACTGAATTGTGCTGTGTTTAGACCTAAGACTGTTATTAGGCCTATATAATTTTAGTGATGTTATTATTATAAATTATGGTTAATTTACAAATTGTATTGTTTTTAGTGTTATTAGTGTCATTAAATGTTTTGTTAATGTGCTATGGAAACAATAAAATCCTGACGAACATATGCCGTTTTCATCTTGGCTTAAACAACAGCTGTGTAAGAATGATGCATCTCTTTTATGACAAGCTCTTGACAATTTGTGAATAGATTACCTTGCAATTTAATTTTGATGTGGGATGTAGTTTTGTAGTAGTTTTTAAAAACATTTTCATTGTGAAGTCCTCATCCTCATACGCGCGTGTCGGTGATGTCGTACATGTGGTAATGTGGTGATTTCGTTATGAAATTAGGGAAAAAAAATGAATTGTAGGTCCTAATATTAATTTAATAATAATACTAGCCTTAAGATAATAATAATAATAATTTAATACATTAATGGCAAAACGAGCCAATTATCATCTTGGTAATATCGTAATCGTCGATATCTCTGGCTATCGTCGATACACGATACTATCGTCTATCGGCACAACCCTAGTGTGCACTAATTTCGATTAAATGCAGAGGACAAATTCTGAGTATGGGTTACCATACTTGGCCTTCACATGCCACTTTCACTATTTGTCGATGTCTTGCTCTGGAGGCAGTAATATGCAAATGCATTTGCCCGTGTGAAATCCCACAATATCCAAACGAGCCATTTTTGAAGGTTAGTTAACTGTTTTTTTTATAATGAGGTTGACATTTTAAGCTATGGAACTTGAAGGATGTTTTAATGGTACAAATACCTCTTATAGGTCAAAAGCTCAAGGACAATTTTATTTCATGACCCCTTTAAGCCTGTTTTCAACACTGATAAATCAGAAATGTTTCTTGAGCAGCAAATCATCATATTAGAATGATTTCTGAAGGATCATGTGACACTGAAGACTGGAGTAATGATGCTGAAAATTCAGCTTTGATCACAGGAATAAATTACAGTTTACAATATATTCACATAGAAAACACTATAGTAATATCACAATATTACAGTTTTTACTGTGTTTTTGATCAAATAAATGCAGCCTTGGTAAGCAGAAGAGACTTTTGGAGGGATCAAAATATCACAGTCTTGGGGTGGCCTGTTTTGACATCATCAGCCGCCTACAGGAACCAGCTAGCAATACCCTAACGACCACAATGCAACACTCTAAAAATATTCATGAAACCTTACCAACCACATAGCATCCCTCTGGCTAATATCCACAGCACTGTGGCAGAGAGTCTGGCACAGACAAGCACATAAATCTAGTTTTTGACAACATTTTCAAAGCAGATTTAGTCAAGAGTTATGACTTAAAATGGGTCTCTTATACTATAACTATGTCCTGTGACAGATGGGTTCAGCTCAACTATACTGAACTCTTTAAAAAAAAAAAAAAAAAGGTTCTTTATATACTTTATTTAACGTTCATGGAACCTTTCCATTCCACAAAAGGTTATTTGTAGTGGCAGTGCCTGCACAATGCTCCGGCTCTTGTTTTAAATAATTTTGTTCCGTTATTATGCTTCTTGTTGTCATCTGTTGACGTTGTACACGCAGAATGTGGCGGTTGGTTGGTGTTGTATTTGTCCCGCCCCTCCTCCAATGTGATTGGTCGGATTGGTAAAAAGTGACAGTGATGAGCGCTGCGTTTTATTCAAAGTTGAACATTCTTCAACTCTCGGCGACCGGTAAAAAAACGCAGAGAGCTCAGCGCTTGAGCGTGAAATAGACACTCAGCGCCTCGTTACGCTCATGGCGTTCTAAAAACACGGCGCTCCCATTGAAAACAATTGGATATGCCAGCCGCGTGAAAAAACGCTTTGGTGGACACGACCTAAGGGGGAAAAAAAGTTATTTTAAGAACTGCTGACTGAAAGGTTCTTTGGGGAACCAAAATGATTCTTCTATGGCATTGATGCTAAAACACCCATTTGGAATCTTTATTTTTAAGAGTGTGATACCAATTTCAACAAAATTTAAACAAAACTATTCCAGCGATTTTTCTCAGTTTCAGTGTTGTCATGATTTGTGTGTTTAGCCTTTGCAGGGCAGCGTTCCTTTAAAGTGCTGTTGTTGTTCATGCCAAGTGGTGAAGAGTGGGATGAACAGCAACTGAGACACGAGCCCTGCTTCTTTATCCCCCTCTCTCCCTCCATACTAACTTTCTTATTCACTTCCTCTGACTGTCACACAGTGTACTGCTGATCGATTGTGTTACGCAACTCAGCTACATTCCTGTCTCCCCCGCATGACAGGAGAGCAAGGACAGACACACACTTAGACTAGAGACAGTGCCGCATGGACTACAGTCAAGTGTTTCTAACCCATACCTTAATATATCACAATAGTCGTTTCTGGTATATCTATAACATATCCTATCCATTAACAGACAATCTTTAAAACCTCAAAAACTTTTGAAATAGTAATTTCTTCCCAAACCACAAATTTTGAAACAGTTGAGATCTGTGCTGAGATTAAAGCCTATCAGTGTACAAACACAAAGCAAAATCTAATCAGTGTAGATGTCCCGATGAGTTTACAATGTGCTAAATAGGTGTGAAGCTTTAGTTTTCAACAATCAGATCAGATAAGTAGCTGCTAATGTATGTTAATGACAATTACTGTGAAACCTGTAAATGTCATTTAAGGAATTAATTAAATCACTGCTTTTCTTTGCTTCCAAAGGTTTTATTTAAAAACATTGTTTAGTAACTGGGGCAAAAATGGTTTTATGTAACTATGGCCCTGTTTACACCTGGTATTAAGATGCGTTTTGTTTGATCGGATCATAATGGAAGACACTAAATACAGGTGTAACGGGGTCTAAAACGTTTTGAGCTTGTCCACCGTCTACTCTCCACCTGCTGACCTAATGCGTAAACACTATAGGAAGAGTGCTAGCCAGACGGGATTTCAACTAGACCCTTCCCTCGAACAAATCAGGACAGAAGTGGTTGAAAGTGGACAAAAGAGACGGATTAAAACACCAGGTGTAAATGGGTATGTGTCTCCCTCGTCTGCTTGTGATCCGATCGACCAAAACGCATCTTAATACCAGGTGTAAACAGGGCCTTTGTATCTTAAGAGTCAAGCATTAAAGCTTTCCCAGTTAACTAGTGCTCTACCGTACTAACTCACTCATCTAAAGAAAATGAGTTCTAGGAGAGCTCATCTTACTCAAGAAAAACTTCATGTTCGCACATCTGAAAAAACGTGAAAAAACAAATATGAAATATTCACTAAATACTGACACAAAATCCACTGTGAAATATTTGAAAATAGAAAATATGCATTATTTTGTAAGCCTGTTTCTGGCACAAAATAAAGATAATTGCAACTTTTTAGATCACGATTCTGACTTTTTTCCGAAGTTTTGTTAAACTGAGAGATGTTAACTCAACACTGTGAGATATAAACTCAGAATTGCGAGAAATAGTCAATTTTTAGTCAGAAAAAAAAGTCAGAATTGTGATATAAAAAGACGCAATTATGACTTTTAAAAAAAAATTATTCGATGTTGACAGGCTTTCAGAAAAATGCACATTTTCTGTTTTCCAATACTTCTAAATGGATTTTGCATCAGTATTTAGTCAATTGTGATATAAAAATCTCGCAATTTTAAGTTAGAGGGGATCTATTATGCAAAATTCACTTTTACATGGTGTTTGAACATAAATGTGTTGGCAGTGTGTGTACCCAACCACCCTATAAATGGTAAAAATCCACCCAATACTCTTTTTTAATCTCCATAAATCATAAGCAGTGTCCCAGAACAAGCCGTTTTCAGTTTCTATGCAATGTGACGTCGCATATGGTTAAGACCCGCCCACGACTGCTGACGGACTCCGCCCTATTAGCATAGACTGTACAGTGAGCTGTACACAGTCCGCCATGTTTATCTCCTCGCCAGAGCATTAACAGCAGCATTCAAGTATGAAATGTATTCTTATTAAAGCTACTAAAGTTATTCAGTCAAGAGCAGTGAGTGATTTTCTGTTTATCTTTTGTTTTGATTCATATTAACAGCATATATAGCAGTAGCTACTGTATATTACGCTGCTGTCACTTTAATACACAGATCTAATTTACACATGCCATTTCTTTCCCTGCTGTTTACGTTCACAGACATAACCGACTGTGTTTATGTGAACTTTGTGTGTTTTTGACTTAACCTTATGTGTATTTGACAGTTTAAGTGCAATAAGACGTGAAAGAGAACTTAGTTTAATACTCACGGGACGCGGCGCCAGCTTTCTGTGTGCGTGCTTCGAGTGTGTGCGTTTAGAAAACCATATATTAAAAGTTTAGACTGATATGGTTTTAAAACGCATGCAGATAATACACTTTCATAACGATGAAGAACTGCAATGTCACGTGAGCGCGATAGAGATGATAATCAAAGATGTTTTAGTTTTTGGCAGAGTATCCGAGGCACGAGCTGTACAGGCTCCGCCCTCTTCTGGAAAGGGGGCGGGGAGCAGCAGCTCATTTGCATTTAAAGATACATGCACGAAAATAGCATGCATTCCTTCCACTCAATTTACAACATGGTATAATAAATGATCTGTGGGGTATTTTGAGCTGAAACTTCACAAACACATTCTGGGGACACCAGAGACTTGTAAAAAGGGGCAAAATAGATCCCCTATAACATCTCACAGTTTAAAAGTCAAAATATTCAAATCAAAAATGTGTTATAAATTCTGACAAAAAAGAGGCACAATTGTGAGATGTTACCTCAAAATTGTGAGATATAAACTAAAAAATATTTATTTCAGGGAAGAAACAGTCTTCTATACATTGTTCACTGTCAAGGTCACCTGTAGAAAAAAAAACCCAACAGATGACTCACTATCACATGCTTTTTTTGTATCTGAGGTTCCAGCTATACGGAACGTGTCGAGTGTGGCGAGTGCATGTTTCCTGCATGGATGAGCAGTGCTTTTCCAGACTGCTGAACATCCGCAGTGATTTCTGGAAACTGTAGCGCTCCTCAAACACCTTTACTGCCTGAATCATTCAACCTGTTCGCCTTGTGAAATGATTCATCCATCTGAACACACACATCAGAGCCCTCTTCACCGACGCAGAGTGTTTATCTATGTAGGAGAGGATATCTAAACTTTATCTATGTAGGAGAGGATATCTAAACTAACACGTTTTATATTTAGAGCCTCATTCATGAGTCATAAACGCATAATGGAAAACTGAAGAACTTCGGCAGTAATATTTACTGCTGTGTGCAATGACGGTGAGGAATTAAGAATATTAATCAAACAGAATAATAAAACAAGTGTATGATACATGTTATGAAGGGCTGGTGTCATTCATACGGCTAGAGGGAATTTCGCAGAAAGTGTGACGTGTAGATGTGGCATCAACACAATATTTCACTAAACATTTCACCAATGACCAATGGCTATGACGTACACAGTTGATTTTCTATCACAGTGGGGATTTTCCACCGGAGATACATCACAGTGTGTTCCACAAATGTCAGACTTGCTTTGTTTGATCTAATGAGCCCTGCGGCTCTCGCGGCAGCAGTTACGACAGAGGGATATCAAAAATAATCATCATGGAGAAATACTGACACTCACACTCACACACACACACTCACATACCTCATTTTGCACAAAGAATCGTGTACCACCCAATAATTTTATATAACATTACACGTCATACAGCAAGTTAGTAGATCCCCGGAGGAGGAAAAAAAATCTAGAATTCATATATCGACTAAAAAAACCCCACCAAAACACCAGCTGATTAAAAGACATTAAAGGTACAATATGTAAGATTTTTGCATTAAAATATCCAAAAACCACTAGAACAATGTTATATATTTTGTTGACTTGTGTACATTATCCCAAATGTTTCCGACATATGTGACAATGTTTAAATCCAATTTTAAGCAGTGGCACAGCCTGTGACCTCTAGCGGCGAAACGTACATACTGTGCCTTTAAGCAAAATTATATATATAAAAAAAAGTTAGTTCTTTAGCAGCCCTTTAACACAGATGGCAGTTTGTTTATAAAGCAACATTAATAAATTTAACTTAAATTGTACATATACAGAAGTGGCCATAAATGATGTCCAGCGTTTAAAAAAATTGACATCTTCACCCTTTATTCAAATATTATTAATAAATGTGTTAAAGATTTTGTGCTTGCCTTGGAGTCGATTGTTTTATCTGTAATAACGCAATGAAACATGGCATATTTTTGGCCAGGCTGTCATACAAAGATATAATGAACACATACACTCACCTAAAGGATTATTAGGAACACCATACTAATACTGTGTTTGACCCCCTTTCGCCTTCAGAACTGCCTTAATTCTACGTGGCATTGATTCAACAAGGTGCTGAAAGCATTCTTTAGAAATGTTGGCCCATATTGATAGGATAGCATCTTGCAGTTGATGGAGATTTGTGGGATGCACATCCAGGGCATGAAGCTCCCGTTCCACCACATCCCAAAGATGCTCTATTGGGTTGAGATCTAGTGACTGTGGGGGCCATTTTAGTACAGTGAACTCATTGTCATGTTCAAGAAACCAATTTGAAATGATTCGAGCTTTGTGACATGGTGCATTATCCTGCTGGAAGTAGCCATCAGAGGATGGGTACATGGTGGTCATAAAGGGATGGACATGGTCAGAAACAATGCTCAGGTAGGCCGTGGCATTTAAACGATGCCCAATTGGCACTAAGGGGCCTAAAGTGTGCCAAGAAAACATCCCCCACACCATTACACCACCACCACCAGCCTGCACAGTGGTAACAAGGCATGATGGATCCATGTTCTCATTCTGTTTACGCCAAATTCTGACTCTACCATCTGAATGTCTCAACAGAAATCGAGACTCATCAGACCAGGCAACATTTTTCCAGTCTTCAACTGTCCAATTTTGGTGAGCTCGTGCAAATTGTAGCCTCTTTTTCCTATTTGTAGTGGAGATGAGTGGTACCCGGTGGGGTCTTCTGCTGTTGTAGCCCATCCGCCTCAAGGTTGTGCGTGTTGTGGCTTCACAAATGCTTTGCTGCATACCTCGGTTGTAGCGAGTGGTTATTTCAGCCAAAGTTGCTCTTCTATCACCTTGAATCAGTCGGCCCATTCTCCTCTGACCTCCAGCATCAACAAGGCATTTTCGCCCACAGGACTGCCGCATACTGGATGTTTTTCCCTTTTCACACCATTCTTTGTAAACTCTAGAAATGGTTGTGCGTGAAAATCCCAGTAACTGAGCAGATTGTGAAATACTCAGACCGGCCCGTCTGGCACCAACAACCATGCCACGCTCAAAATTGCTTAAATCACCTTTCTTTCCCATTCCGACATTCAGTTTGGAGTTCAGGAGATTGTCTTGACCAGGACCACACCCCTAAATGCATTGAAGCAACTGCCATATGATTGGTTGATTAGATAATTGCATTAATGAGAAATTGAACAGGTGTTCCTAATAATCCTTTAGGTGAGTGTATAATGAACCAATGAAATATTAATAACTGATTATGTTGTTGTCAGTGCATGCTTTTTCCTGTGAGCTTTTTGTTTTACTATGCATTTTCTTTTTGCATTGTAAAACAAAATCTGTAGCTGTAGTTTGCCAAATAATTTTGTCGAATAAATAGTATTTACTGTTTTGTTTTTCCTTCATATTTAAAAAATCTAAAATATTTTCCCTATATTTTGATGGTTTAATTGAACCTGTAGGGTCATAAACAAATATCCCCTCTGGACATCACTTTTAACCACTAGTGTACCCTTTGAGGATGTTGATGGAGGGACACAGAGGTGTGTTGTTTCTTTTTTTAACCATGTGATAATCTTTTAACAGGCCTAATGAGGGTGAATAGAGGGTGACTGCTCCATACTGCCAAGATACACAACACACAAGTAGCCGTCAAATAACCAATCAGCTCTCAACAGAGATTCCTCACCAGTGCTCTGCCTCTGTCTTATTATCAAAATCTTATTGTCCGTTAAACAGAGGCAGTCTCTCTCTCTTCACTGTGACCGCTCCACTGCCAAACAAAAACAAAGCAGCTGATTGGTTAATCCAAACATTCCCAGCCAATCTGTGACCGTTCCACTACCAAACAAAAACAAAGCAGCTGATTGGGTAATCCTAACACTCTCAGCCAATCAGATTGAACTGCAATGGCTTAGTCTGCCCTGGCTGAGTAAACATGTAACATTAAACTCAAAACGACACAAGTAAACGCTGCAGTGAGGAACACTTTGATGTGGCAGATATTAAGTCAGTGCATCAAGGTTTATTAAAGAAGACATTTCTTCATGATAGACGCAGGTAATCACACACACCAAGTCGATCTCTCTCTCTCTCTCTCTGTACAAATCACAATGGTAATATTAATTAAGAAAAAAAGAAAAAAAAAAAAGCCATTTGGCGGAGAACAAATTACATTCTTCACTCTTGATATCATTACTAACGTATTTAACATTCAATAAACATGCATGAAGTGTAAAACAAGACAGGTATAGCCTTATGAAAAACAGAAAAAAAACAAACATTGTGGTTGCGGCGGTTGCTTGCATTCCTCTATGATTGGCTTATCAGTATCACGGTATTACAATATTAGAATTATTGCGACAGCCCTACTTAAAAGACTATTTAAATATGAATCTTGCATGTTCTGCGTGTCTCTGAGGGAATGAATGGCGCAGACGTGTGGTTTCGTCTACTACACACACACTGAAGCACGCGGCGTGTTCAGACTCTGCCGCCTCACTATATGAGGACATTAACGCATGAACTTCATCTCCAGAGTCACTTCATCAGCAGTTTACCGTTTCATTTGAGAAAAACTATCGTCATATCATAAACACACAGAAACTCAAAGCTCTTCACGGCAACCCGTCAAAATAAAAGTTCGGTTTAACTTGAAGAAATTGTGACAGAAATATATTACCGTTGTAAAGTATAATTTAGCTAAATCTCAATGTAATAATAATACTAACAAAAATAAAATTATTATACTAATAAAAATTATTATTAAAACATTGTTTTTTTAAGGAATAATCACAATTTTTCTTCTATGTTAATTTGTTGTTGTGCAGCACTTTGACAAAAAAGTTTGTTTGATTTCATATGATTAAAAGATCAAATTAAATGAATGTTTTATGCCTTCATTTGATTGCCAGAAATTATTATTATTATTTTTAAATTAATTCAATTAATTAGACATGCTTTTTGATTATTACAATTTAATTAAACCATTAAACAGAAAAGACAGAATTTGGTAAAAATAAAACAGAATTTGAGAAGGAAAAAACAATATTTCATAAGGCCCTAAACATGTAATTTGTGTTAAACTTTTAATAAATTGATGTTAAATTGTATAATTTTCATGATTTCAATTTTTGATTATTAAAATTTAATTATTAAAATGGATTCCCAAAAAAAAAAAAAAAAAAAAACATCAGAAAAATTAAAATGGAAAAAAACAGATGGAAAAATACAATTTCATAGGGCCCTAATTTATGTCACCCGCACTGTATACATAACGTTTGCGTAGAAACTTCAGGCTTACTTTGTGCTTAAGGGTCAGAAATAGTGTGGATGCACCGATATGAAAATGTTGGCCGATACCGATAACTGATAATTCTTTATATTTGAAAGCCGATAACCGATATATTGGCTGATAAATCTAAATCCAAATTTTTAAATAATTTTTGACAGCCTGATTACAAAAACAAAAAAAACTCACCATTAAATCCATGTCCCAAGCACACAATTATAATGTTTTTATTATAATTTTATGTAGCCTATATGACAGACTTATGCTGCACATGTTGCTCTTAACTGTATTTTCCTTTTTGAAGTGATTCAAATCATATTTCAAGCCATTCAAACCCATCATGGTGAACAGTGCACATCTGAAGTGTCTCAGCTGAAGGAAATAATCCATTATTTATCGGCTTTAATATATATATCGGCTACATTGTTTTATCGTGCCGATAACGATAACATTAAAAATAAACATATATCGGCCGATACCGATATGGTGGCTGATATATCTTGCATCCCTAGCATAAACCTCTAAAACAGATAACAGACCAGACTTGCAAAGATAGCAATAAATAGAAACATTGCTTAGTACGAAAGTGCATCCAACAGAATAACCGCATCTTACATAAGTGTCCATGAAACATGCTCTTAATATCCTAGACCGACCAAGACACACACAGCGCCTCTCTTTACAGCTGCAGGTCACCATGAGAAACCAGGCCATGTTACACAACATCAGCTGATATGGAAATACTCTGATAACTGTTTCAGCCTATGATGATTCTGTTATGAACAATAAGACTTGTGGGTAAAAATAGGGTTCAGTAAAGATACAAACAGATGAACAGAGCTGGCGCTTGAACTTCGGACTGATTGGATTTAAAAGAGATGCAGAATATTACAATTCTGGCTGATGTGGATAAGCTCTAAAACACTAACAACTAAAATCAATCAGCTAATAAAACTTCTCATCCGAGGACTGATATTAAAGGTCAAGGGTCAAAAGCCAGAACTGGACAGGGGAATGTTGGCAGAGGGTTTTGTGCTCGTATTACCAAAGACAGTGTGTTGCTGATCTTCTGACCTGCTCTGACCACAACAGGATCTCACTGTCTGTCACTGCAATACACGACTGATATTAGATCTCCTTCCTGGTCTGGATATGGTTACACTGAACTAACCCACAAAACAGACTGCGCAGGGAAATTCATAAAACAAGGCTTATCTGCCCAACAAAGACCTGAGATCAACAGAATGTCATATCAGATTAATATACAAATACAATCATAATATTTATACCCTTGAAAATGCCTTTTCCAGCCATTGTTTGTGAACAGATTGAGCATCGCCGCTGTGAGTAATTACTGCACGTTTAAATCATCACTGATTGTCTGATTACATGCATGAATTAATGTGGAGATAAATTCACTGTGTGCATCTGTCAGCTGCTCATTAACTCGACATCAAATCACATCTGTACAGCAGGACGAATCACCCACACACCTGCACTGTGACACTTCTGAAAATTAATCATTGTTTTCAAACTCTCCTTCTGGCCACATCACCTTTAAGTACAGATTTCATTTGACTTAGCTTTACTTTTGGCCATTCTGCCATTTATATGGACAGGACACTGACTCCCTCATTTATCTGAAAGAGGGAGATCCTACTATGCCGTCAACTGTCTGGTTACCATCATTCTTTAAAATATTTTCTTTTGTGTTCAGCAGAAGAAAGAAACTCTTACAGGTTTGGAACAACATGAGGGTGAGTAAATGATGACAGAATTTTCATTTTTGGGTGAACTATCCCTTTAAATCTGCACTTAAAATATGGCTAAAGACAAAGATCACTGATCTGGACTTTTATATGGAATATACACTATATTGCCAAAAGTATTGGGACACCCCTCCAAATCACTGAATTCAGGTGTTCCAATCACTTCCATGGCCACGGGTGTATAAAATCAAGCACCTAGGCATGCAGACGCTTCTACAAACATTTGTGAAAGAATGGGTCGCTCTCAGGAGCTCAGTGAATTCAAGCGTGGTACCGTGATAGGTTGCCACCTGTGCAATAAGTCCATTCGGGAAATTTCCTCACTACTAAATATTCCACGCTCAACTGTTAGTGGTATTATAACAAAGTGGAAGCAATTGGGAACAACAGCAACTCAGCCACAAAGTGGTAGGCCACGTAAAATCACAGAGCGGGGTCAGCGCATGCTGAGGCGCACAGTGCGCAGAAGTCGCCAACTTTCTGCAGAGTCCATAGCTACAGACCTCCAAACTTCGTGTGGCCTTCAGATTAGCTCAAGAACAGTGTGTAGAGAGCTTCATGGAATGGGTTTCCATGGCCGAGCAGCTCATCCAAGCCTTACATCACCAAGTGCAATGCAAAGCGTCGGATGCAGTGGTGTAAAACACGCCGCCACTGGACTCTAGAGCAGTGGAGACGTGTTCTCTGGAGTGACCAATCACGCTTCTCTGTCTGGCAATCCAATGGATGAGTCTGGGTTTGGCGGTTGCCTTAGATCCAGTGAAAGGAACTTTTTGGACAATTTCATGCTCCCAACTTTGTGGGAACAGTTTGGGGATGGCCCCTTCCTGTTCCAACATGACTGCGCACCAGTGCACAAAGCAAGGTCCATAAAGACATGGATGAGCGAGTTTGGTGTGGAGGAACTTGACTGGCCTGCACAGAGTCCTGACCTCAACCCGACAGAACACCTTTGGGATGAATTAGAGCGGAGACTGCGAGCCAGGCCTTCTCGTCCAACATCAGTGCCTGACCTCACAAATGTGCTTCTAGAAGAATGGTCAAAATTCCCATAAGCACACTCCTAAACCTTGTGGAAAGCCTTCCCAGAAGAGTTGAAGCTGTTATAGCTGCAAAGGGTGGGCCAACTCCATATTAAACCCTACGGATTAAGAATGGGATGTCATTAAAGTTCATGTGTATGTAAAGGCAGGTGTCCCAAAACTTTTGGCAATATAGTGTATAATGTGATATATTTTTTTGTGTAAATTGTATTGTCTTTTTTATTGTATTGTCTTTTTTATTCTATGTACTTTTTATATAACATCATCTTGTCCAGGGACTGCAGATGCAAATGACCTGTAGAGCCAATAAAAACACAAAAAAACAAGTAAACTAAGAATCCCATTTGGAGGCAGTGTGGTGCACAAGACCAAGATGGCAATGAGGGATCAAATTCCACAGTAGAATTCATATTCATGAATGCTGTAACTGAACTCTTCACCCTGGTAGCACATATGGTTAAAACAGAGGTCATCTGAGGGCAAAACTCATGAAATCTCATCACAGTTGACGTTCATTAGAGAATTTTCATTAGAGACTTTCAGAAGAGCAGACAGACACACAGAGGCATGCTGGGTAATTGCATTCCAGTACTCACCCTCTCCTCCAGGCCGGTCTCTTCTCCGGGCGTCTCTTTTCCGTCGGGTATGTCTCTGCAGACGGGCAGCGCTTTCTTCAGCGCCGGCTCGCGGTTCAGGGTGGTGTAGCCCACGTGCTCGTAGATGGGGTTGATGGTCATCTTAGATATGTATTCGGCTGCTTTGGTCTCAATGTACAGCGTGATCAGACCGTCCGTTACCAGGTCGTGGATCGACTCAAAGCGTTTCTCCCCCACAAAATGCTTCCCATCGTAAAAGAGACGGAAGTTTCGGGTCTGATTCCCAAAGCTGAAAGAGAGAATGAGGAAATGAGTGTGTGTTGGACTCGAGTGCTGTAACACACAGCTGTGAGAAGATCCAGAGAGAAATGATGAATGAACATGGACGCACACACATACTGAACATCTAAGGTCGTATCAGCTTCCTGTACTTGGGCTTGTAGTAGTTATGAGGGCGAAGAGATCGTATGTTGATCAATATGAGGACCGGATACTCTTCTTCCACACACACGCAAACACACGTACGTCTGATTCACTATCTTTGTGGGGACTCTCCATAGACGTAATGGTTTTTATACTGTACAAACTGTATATTCTCTACCCTTACCCTAAACCTACCCATCACAGAAACTTTCTGAATTTTTACATTTTCAAAACAATATCACTAAGTATGATTTATAAGCTGTTTTCCTCATGGGGACCAAAAAAATGTCTTTGTGGGGACAATTTGTCCTCATAACGTAGGGTTTACCTGAACCCACACACACACACACACACAGAGGTCATAACCCAGTTTACTTTACACCAACACACATTTAAACATCTATTCTACATGTTCATCATAGTATTTTTAACAAAGTTTATCTATAGGCTTTTGCAACAAACAATGATAATTATATATACACCCATCAATATTTACTGAATCTTCACCCTCTGGCTGACCTGTGGAATAGACCAGAACATGTCTGTGTACATGACCTCTGTTTTATTGGCTAATCTTTGAATACCGGTTTAGTTCACACTCACAGTCAATCATTAAGGCTACAATATGCTAACAGCAAAGTTTTATCACTCTTAGCTTGAAATACCTGATCAGCGACATACTAAAATCAAAGAAGGTGGAGCCTCAGAGCCACACCCACCTATTACATCATCACCACGAACCAATGGAACTTTTCCGGGAAGTTCACTTTGGCAAGCTGTTTCAAACTCCCAAAACAAACTCCAAACAAACTTCGTTTTGGCCTGATTTTGTTCAAAATTACGTCACATCTCGATTTCGCTTAAAGAATGTTGAGGCCTTTTGAATTAGCCATAGGGGTAAAGTTTGGCTGGTTAACAGTCATATCGTACAAAAAAAACTATTTAATTAAATAAATATAATAGGGCTGCACGATATTGAAGAAAAATGCTATATACGATAACTTAAATTAAATAATGTGATATTCTATATGCGATACGATAATGCTTTATGTGAGTAAAATAAATTTTAATTATTTAAAAAAAATATAAAAAAAATGTGTTATATTTAAATATATTTAAACACTGAAAATGATACGTTTCACATTCTTTTTGTGAGAAGCATCCCTACATCTTCTGAAAGTGAACAGCAGTGTTTTACTGTAGCATTATATAAAAACTAAGTGTCATTTTAACGTTTTAGACATGTGCACATGTGCAGCTCATGTTTTCCAGCATCTCAGCTAGGTTTACATTAGGCTTGCTACGATAGTCGGTGTTGCCGGTGTTCATGCGTCTAAACCGAAAGTAAAATGCGCAAGGCTGCACTGTCATTCACAGTGCGTTTCCACTGGCGCATTTTCAGTTCATTACTATGGAAGCTTCCTTAGGAATTCATTGAAAACACTCGCTTTGCTGCGCTCCGTTATGAATGCCCAAGCGGCCGTGCGCATTTTACTTTCGGTTTAGAATTAGCGATTTAAAAGCCCCCATCGGTGATACCGGTATTACCGGTGTTGACACACGTCGACCCTAGTTTACATAAAATGGCAATTAAGGAATTAACAGTTGACTTTAACCCTTAGAAAAACACATGCATAATTTTCAATGTTGACAGTCGACAGCATAAGAATAAGCCACTTCAAGTGAAAACAGCCCAGTATAAGTGATTGGAATAAACTAACCTTTTGGGTTTACAGTGACACGCACACATATCTCATAAATGTTCATGCACTAACCATAACAGCCAAAAATGTCATTCACTGATACATACTGTATGATAATCAGACAACAAAAAACAACATTAACATTGTCTTAGAAGAATATTTGTATTTCTGTATTAGTTTAAATATATTTATATCGAACAATATTAGAAAACTGCAGGTTGACAATCTATTGTAACATGATCAGAGATGGTAATGCTGTTATGAGCCACTGGAAACGACAGGACAGCTGAGGTTTTATAAGCCTGTGCTTCCTGTTTGAGTTCCCACAGAGACACACACACACCCAAAATCAGATGCACACAGACGGATCTGAAAACACTTACAGATACGCACAACAAGGAGTTCATATCAGAAACACACACAGTTTGAGGTCTGTATGGACTCTTGACTCACACATGGAAACAGACGCACCACACACACAGATACACATACAAACATATGCACAAAGGCTAGTGTCATTAAAGCCTGATGGCAATAGAGCTCTCTGATGTTAAAGCTTATGCGCACAGGACACAACAGATGCTTTCTCTAAGGAATCACATGCCTGAGGAAGAGCACATAAGAGACTGAGAAACAGAGACCCGGGGGGACAGGGAGAGAGAGAGAGAGAGAGAGAGAGAGAGAGATCCGATGGAGAGAGTTTGGACTAGAAAACAGCCGCGTGCAGCGTGTGGCAGTGTGTGTCCGTCTGCTCAAGTGAGCTGATTAAAGGGATTATCTCTAGATTTTGTGTGTCTAGGGCAGGCACGCAGACACACACACACTTTGTTTCACTATATTAGTGAGGGCATTGCATAGACTTCCATTGATCAGGTTAATGGCTTAACCCAACGCCTACCCCTAAACCTACTAGTGTTTAGGGTTGGGCCGATCGCCGATGGCTAACAGACATCATGATGTTGAGCCGGCATCGTGATTTCCCCGCCCCCCCGAAAATAATTTGTTACAAGTTTTTCCTGATCACAATACAAATTACATTCAAAACAATTCAATAAACACAATTTAAACACTAAACATTTTATTGTGCAAAAAACGGCAAACGAATTATAGGCTACTAGATGTTTTACACGAACTAAACCAATGATATTCAAATGGCGGACCCCGGCATGTTTCCATCCGGACCGTGACACAGAACGGTAGCACCATTTTCCTGTTTCTAGTTGAAGTGAGCAGAGCGTCAAAACAGCGGTGCGGATCACACCACAAGCACTCAGGATCGTTTGTGGTAATGATATTTCAGCGCTATATCCTTTAGTTTTATCTAAAGCCAAACACGCTTCATTCAAGCCCTTTCAGCTCCGCGTGTGTTCTCTCTTTCTCCAGACGCGCGCCACATTAACGGCGCTTAACGCTCAAACACAACCCCCCGATGTTATCGTCCATCCCGATGTTATCGTCCATCCGGTGTTATCGTCCATAACATCGCGATGGACGATAACACCGGATGGACGATAACATCGCGATGGACGATAACATCGCGATGGACGATAACATCGCGATGGACGATAACATCGGGATGGACGATAACATCGCGATGGACGATAACATCGCGATGGACGATAACACCGGATGGACGATAACATCGGGATGGACGATAACATCGGGATGGACGATAACATCGGGGGGTTGTGTTTGAGCGTTAAGCGCCGTTAATGTGGCGCGGGTCTGGAGAAAGAGAGAACACACGCGGAGCTGAAAGGGCTTGAATGAAGCGTGTTTGGCTTTAGATAAAACTAAAGGATATAGCGCTGAAAAAATTTTATCGTCCATCGCGATGTTATCGTCCATCGCGATGTTTCACTGTAGACAGCCAATTTGGTAGACATTGCCCAACCCTACTAGCGTTGTCACGATATTTCGACACAATACCTTGAAAATTACAAATATTTGATACCATTTTCGATACCACTGGGAAAACTGCCATATATACCACCATACAGATAATTTGTTATCTCATAATTTTTTTATAATTTGGGTAATTTTGTTGTAATAGCATACACACAGAACAGGGAAGCTTTATTTGAATCGCTGAACTACATTTACAAAAAATAACAACAAATTTGCAACAAAAAAAACAAATTGCAAACGATAGCATCATAGCATCCCAAATAAATAGAATAGAATAAACAGACAAAATAAAATAAACACAGCTATAGTTTTTCAGGTGGGTCTGACAGTATATTTAGGTAAGAAATACTACAGAAATTATATAATTAAACGTAAAAATAATACTGAATAGTCTTCATTGTAAAAATTAAATACAGATTAATGCTTACAATTAAAGTTACATAAGTTATTCAGTCAAGAGCAGTGAGTGACACGACCGACAGCAGAAGGAATATTAGGGGTCTTTTGCGGTGTCTCACGCACAACGCGCCGCTCAAGTTAAAATAAGTTCAACTTTTAAAAAACTCATCTCTAGACCTTGCGCTTTTTTTCGTTCCACTGACCTGCGTCTTGCGTTTTTGACAGCAAAAACGCGTTCTATGTCAACCAGACCATAGACTGATGTCCTTTAACGTGCTTATGCACGGATCCAATATACTGTTACTAGGGTTGGGAATTTTAAGAAATCTTTCAGTTCCGGTTCCGCCTAACGACTCCGGTTCCGATTCCGGTTCCATTAAAATGATTAAACAACTAATAAAAAATTGTTGTGAGGAAAAATGCACAATACTACGGTTGGGTATCGTTTGAATTTTAACGATTTCGATTCTGCTTATCAATTCCTAATTTCGATTCCAATAAGGTTAAAAAAAAATTTAAAAAAAACCTTAGATATCATTTCACATTTATTCTAAGTCTTATCGCAAAACATTTTATTGTATCTGAATACCATGAACAAAAATCAACAGGCTATAGTTTTTAAAACAGCAAAAACAACTAGCCTAACTAATATAAATTTCAAGCATTATTAAAGAGAAGTAAACACTCAGGAATTAAAAAAGAACAAATAAACAAATTAGCAATCGCACAAATAAATATAATTGAACAAAGATTCTATTGAAATAAACATTTTCAGGTATTCAGGTACAGAAACTAATCAAATGTAAAATAACACTGCACTTTATTAATAAAATATAGGCTATACATTACTATAGCCTATATTTTATTAATATAGTATTAATTAATTTTAGTAATATAGTAACAAAAGTTATTCTGTCTAGAACAGTAAGTGAATTTACTCACAAGTATAGCCAAACCTGCACATACACACTTTCACACACACCCCCTAACCTCAACACAAGTCCTCTGACACATTTTTACAGTAAAATTACACTAACATTTACATAACCTAATACCAATCAAAACATTTTTTGAAAGAAGTCTCTTCTGTTTATCAAGGCTACATTTATTTGATCATAAATACAATAAAAACAGTAATATTGTGAAATATTATTACAATTTTAAATATCTGTTTTCTATGTGAATATATTGTGAAATGTAATTCATTCCTGTGATCAAATCTGTATTTTCAGCATCAATACTCCAGTCTTCAGTGTCACATGATCCTTCAGAAATCATTCTAATATGATGATTTGATGCTCAAGAAACATTTCTAATTATAGGTTTCTTTGATGAATAGAAAGTTCAAAAGAACAGCATTTATTTGCAATGGAATTTTTGTAACATTATAAAAGTATTAATTTCTTTAAAAAAAAAAGAAAAAAAAACTAAAAAAAAATTCTTACTGACACAAACTTTTGAATGATAGTGTATAATCTGCATTTATACATCAACCCATATTTAGCCTGGTAAAAGACACAGGTGTGCAGAGATGAACCAATCATACCAAAGGTTATTTACATACGGAAGTCTTAAAGATAGAGAAGCAAAATAGGTCACTTAATTCTAAAGGCCAATTCATACATCGACAGACTGCAAAAGAAACTTCATTGGGTTTTGTCGGTTCAGTTACCTTGTTGGTGTCTGTTGATCGATGCATAAAAACAAAAGAATTTTTAGAAAAAGATTTTTTACAATTTCTTTATTAAATATGCCTATGATACTAATGTACCTTTTTACTGTAAGCTAAACAAAGAACTTATTATATATTAAATGTATAGTTCACCCCAAGTCATCATTTACAGATTTACAGAAACATTTTACTTGATGTTTAAAGAGTCATCAAGCACGTAATAAGCCACGAAAAAGATCTCAATGCATTACTCGTGCTGACTGACACACACCTGAAGCGTGCGCACAGAAAGACACCTCTCTCAGACAGCACGCTATCCTGAATTCAGTTCTCTTTTAGTGGCGTATTGAGCTTGAACGGTCAGATACACACAGAATTACAGTATTTTAAAATATCTGTCTTGGCGAGTATTCACATAAATATAATCGGTTTTGTCTGAAGTAAACGTCTGGCGAACATTTGGGGGAAAAACATCTGATGTGCAACATTATATTAGATCCGTGCATTAGGTCTTAGCATAATAAACCTGCTGTTATTAATGTTAATCAAACAACAAAAGAAAAGAGGGAATCACTCACTGCTCTGGACTGAGTAACTTTTGCAGCTTTAATAAGAATACCTTTATTTATCATGAATAGACTATGCAGTGATTATTTTTACATTCGATTATTCAATTTCTGTTTTTCTTACTTGAATGCTTCTGTTTAGATGTAAAACAAAAAAAAGAAAAAGTACTGGTAATTTCAGTTGTTTAATCATCTTTGCTCTTTGCTCTTATTTTTAATAAAGATAAAATAACAAAAGAACTATATTGTGATTATTCAATAAGTATAGGAATTGGAGGAAAAGACGCATCAAGAATTGTTTTATAATCGAATCGTTACCCTCTGAATCGTAAAACGAATCGAATCATGAGGTGAAGTGAAGATTCACACCTCTGCGATTGAACATGCTGAATCGGTGCTTGGTACTTGAACTTGGTACGTAAGGAAAACTAAAACTAAAACTAAATTAAACCTGATTTGGTGTTAGAAACCTTGATCAGTATTACACAAGTGTAAAAAAATGGCCCTTTTAAACCCCTAGTGATGACTGAATGGCAAACACCAGCCAAAGTAAACACACATCATGCTAATCCGATTAAGAGACATTAGTCTCTTCAAGGACAGACCACACAGAGAAACACAGCATGATTCAAGCTGAATGGAGCAGAACAGAAACATTTCTCATACCCATATTCCCTTCGGAAATGTGCACTGGGCCGCTCTACATCCAAACTAATCTATGTGTGTGTGTGTGTGTGTTCTGCTAATTCTGATGATTCAACTACACTGATCACACATCAGCCAGAGCTAAAATAAGACAAACACACGGGCCAAGACTAGGTCAAGACACAGGAGCTAGACTGGAGGAAGAGTGAAGATCTAGGTTAGAGACTGATGGGTCAAAGTTGAAGGTTGGCGTACCGTAGAGCTAAAGTGTATGTGCCCGGCTGTCTCTGGCTCTCTCGGATCAGGTAACTTCCTTCGGCCACACTGAGCAGTTGGTCGGCTTCCTCTCTGGAGATCATCCCATGATACCTTCACAGCAAACCAATCAGACAGAGAATATTAATAATATAGTGCACTATAGCTCAATTCAAACTAGCTTTTAAATAAGAAAAATATACTACTGTTCAAACGTTTAGGGTCAGTACTTTTTTTTTTAATAAAGAAATAAATTAATATTTAATATTAATATTTTATTGAGCAAGGATATATTAAATCGACCATAAGTGACATTAAAGACATTTATAATGTTACAAAGATTTATATTTCAAATAAATGCGTTCTAAAAGCTTTTCTCTTTTGTAATGTCTCTCAGCCATCTCTCTTTCTACAGTCTTCAAATTTCACTCTCTCTCCTCCCCCATCATGATTGGACACGTTCCTAGTGCTGATTGGCTCACTCTATCTCCTCCCCCAACATGATTGGACATGCCCCCTACTGCTGATTGGCTCACTCACTCTCCTCCCCCATCATGATTGGACACATTCCTAGTGCTGATTACCTCACTCTATCTCCTCCCCCAACATGATTGGACAAGCCCCTAGTGCTGATTGGCTCACTCTCTCTCCTCCCCCCCCATCATGAGTGGACACGCCCCTACTGCTGATTGGCTCACTCTCTCTCTCTCGCTCTCCTCCCTCATCATGATTGGACACGCCCTCTACTGCTGATTGGCTCGCTCTCTCTCCTCCCCCATCATAATGATTGGACACGCCCCTAGTGCTGATTGGCCCGCTCTCTCTCTCCTCCCCCATCATGAGTGGACAAGACCCCCTACTGCTGATTGGCTCTCCTCCCCCATCATGAGTGGACACGCCCCCTACTGCTGATTGGCTCTCCTCCCCCATCATGAGTGGACACACCCCCTATTGCTCATTGGCTCTCCTCCCCCCATCATGAGTGAACACGCCCCCTACTGCTGATTGGCTACAAGTGTATTGTGCTGCTCTGTCCGAACCACTTTCAACAGTGTTTCTCAGAAATCGCTTACTGCATCTTAAAATGGCATATGAATAGCATATACATTCAAATATGTAACTGTGGATTCATGTACAGTAGAATCAGAACTGGTTCAGTAATGCGTGTAATGAACTCACTCTCTTCCGTAGTATTTGGGCCGATTCTCCACCTGCAAAGACAGAGAGATATCATTACTAAAAGTTATCCATTATCAAAATACTTCATTATTACTCAGGAACACACATAGACTTGGAGAAGGGTATAATCTTAAGTATTATGAGAGACTTTATTAAGAGATTTGAAATATCGTGGTACATAGGGAAGATGCCCCTCTTAGGAACAGTGTGCATAAAAAGAGCCATCTTGCTCCACTACTGGGGCAAATTGACCCCCTTCCTGGGGCAAAAGCCCTCAAGGGTAAACTTATCCCAGCCGCTTTCGCAGAATATGTAAAACACTGCTGATATCATTTTTAATAATTTATGTCTATGGAAAAGGTGCCATGAATGTAAAATACTAAATCCAATATTCTATGTAAATTTATGCATTGTGACTATTTAATTGAATAATTCACAGGCAAACCAAATAAAGAAACTGCAGTCAAAACTTAATCTTATTCTATGAATTTATATATAGGCCTTTATTTGTATTTCATGGGATGTCATAATAGCAATAGAGTTTTAATTCTGATCAGATTAATTATGAGATCTTTGAAATTTGTGTATAATTCAACACTTTAAAAAAAAAAGTTGCTGCCTTAAATTTTTAAGCACAATCAACTTGGATGTTTAAGTCATTTCAACTTAAATGACATTAAACTGTATTAAAGTTGAATCTTGTTGAAAATTGCTTAACTTATTTTGATGAGTTAAAGCAACGTAAAATGTTGTCATAACTTTTTGATCATATAATTTTTTACAGTAACAATTAAATTGATGAAAACAGCAACATCATGCCACTGAAGACCTTCTGTCCCAATTCTGAGGTTGAAGGGGTCATTTTACTCTGAATTACTGTGAACCACGAATCCCTCATTAACAAACAGACATAATTTTAATATCCATAATAAAAAAATATATAAAAATATTTGACAGAATGCCACAGTATTTCAGACAGCCATGTAATAAATGCTGCTAATCTGATTTTATAATTAATGTAGTAATAAAGAAATGCATATTTAAGATTTATTCATTTTTAATCAATATATGTTCTTTTAAACATATACATATGCATGTTTGCTCATTACTTTGAAATCTGTCAGGACATACAGCTTTACTCATGATCGTAATTTTAACAGAAAAATGCTACGGTAAAAACTGTTAATTGGTTAACGGTAAACGGGACATTTCATGTAATTTCGTAGTAAAATTAAATGTACAGTTCTATGCACAGTTTTTGGAAGCAAAAAAGAATAAAGTCATCTTATTTACAGTGAAAAACTGATTGACATTCCCAGACTACTGAGTGACACTTCACATTTGATGCTTTCTCATTGATTTCTTAGTTTTTTCTTATCATAGATCAGGGTTTTATGTTACATCTTATGTTATGTTTATTGCATTATTTTAGGGTTGTGTGTTTTCCATAAACGTTCGTTGGTGACATTTAACCCTTGATCCAACAACAGCATCTAAAATCAGCAGAGTGAAGCCAAAACACAAATAAATGACCACAACACCCCCCCTACTGATTAACCTTGAGCTTCCAGAGACGGGGAGAATCAAATTCACAAAGCATCGTCCTCATCCCTTCCCCCAGTCTCTCTGTTTCTCTCACATTCATGTCTTACAGGAAACACAAACGCAGGGCAGAGGAACAGTGTTTGTGAGGAGTTTCACGAGGATGCCTCCTGTACCATTTGAGTAAAATATAAATGTGAACTTTTAACAATGACATGAGAAAAACAGAAGGTGCTACACAATTCAAAAGTCAGAATACAAGAAACATAACACCCCTGAAATATCTACACCCAAGAGGAATAAACCAACCAATTCAGCTTTAAAACGTAATGAAACAACATGCAGACAATCACAAGTGTCAGTCGGTGAATGACTGAACGTTTCTGGGTAAATGGGATGTGGGATGGAATAACATCGTTTCCTGATGAGAATAAAGGCAGAAAAGTGTTTTGTAAAGCAAGGTTGTGTGAAGCGGGTTGTAGGTGAGATGACCGACAGGGTAATAAAACCAGCTAATGATGGGAATCAGCAACACCATAGAGCTAATCAATCACTGGAAGCCAGAGTTTAAGCGTCAAAGGGCCTCTCTGTGTGTGTGTGTGTGTGTGTGTGTGTGTGTGTGTGTGTGTGTGTGTGTGTGTGTGCTGAGTGTGCAGTATTTTCAGTATGAGGAATGAGAGCGTCTGATTTCTGTCTGGGTTTCTCTATCAGCATCCTTAAATGCTAATATCAGCAATGACCAGGTGACAATGGAAAAATGAGCCAATTGTTTCACACATTTTCACCCCATTTCTCACCTCATTTATAATGTTAATTTCATTACATTTATGTCTTTCCCATTTTAGAAATCAGGAAAAACCGCACATCAAAATTGGCCCCATTTGTTTGAATAAATGTTCCTGCTCTTAACATGCACAATTCATCAATTCACGTTATACTAATTAGACTTTTTTTGAAAATAAGTATATTCACATGTGCAGTTATATTACAGCAACAGCTGTTGAGCTTTACTGTTTTAAAATTATTGTAGGTCACAAAAAAACAAAAAAATTCAACTCAATAAATGGCTTGGTACGATTTCAGCCAGAGTAAAATGTAAAAACAGTGGTTGAGCCTTGTCCTGCAGCTAATGGCACACCAAACATGTCGCATTTACCATGCATCAATTAACATTGACAGCCCTATCTGAGCCAGATGTTGACATGGTGAACTGCTCAAACAAGAAAGTCAGCATGTTAAAACCCTAAAACTGCATAAGGAAAACCATAGCATTGGAATAGCATTTAAGTTCTCCTCAGATGTCAGTCAACAAACTCGCTGATGACTGTACATAAAGCTGGGGTAGAGCAAGAAGAAAGGGTTTTATCAATGAGAAGCTACACACGTTAGTTTTTAAAGGGTTAGTTCTCCCAAAAATGAAAATTCTGTCATTAACTACCCTCATGCCGTTCCAAACCCGTAAAACTTTCATTCACCTTTGGAACACAAATGAAGATCTTTTTGATGAAATCTGAGAGCTTTCTGTACCTCCATTGACAGCTACACAACTACCACTTTGACGCTTCAAGTTCATAAAAAGATCGTAAAACTAATCCATATGAATTGAGCGGTTAGTCCAAATTTTCTGAAGAGACTCACTTTATATGATAAACAGATTGAATTTAGGCTTTTATTCACATTCATCAACACACACATCAGTTGTGGAAGACAGAAGCTCAAGCATGTTTGCTTGACGTGCAAGAACCAATGAGGTTCATTCTCGTGTTACGCAGCACGTTTGAGCTTCAGCAAGAACCAATGAGGTTCATTCTCGTGTTACGCAGCACGTTTGAGCTTCAGCAAGAACCAATGAGGTTCATTCTTGTGTTACGCATCACGTTTGAGCTTCAGCAAGAACCAATGAGGTTCATTCTTGTGTTACGCATCACGTTTGAGCTTCAGCAAGAACCAATGAGGTTCATTCTTGTGTTACGCATCACGTTTGAGCTTCAGCAAGAACCAATGAGGTTCATTCTTGTGTTACGCAGCACGTTTGAGTTTCAGCAAGAACCAATGAGGTTCATTCTTGTGTTACGCATCACGTTTGAGCTTCAGCAAGAACCAATGAGGTTCATTCTCGTGTTACGCAGCACGTTTGAGTTTCAGCAAGAACCAATGAGGTTCATTCTCGTGTTACGCATCACGTTTAAGCTTCAGCAAGAACCAATGAGGTTCATTCTCGTGTTACGCAGCACGTTTGAGCTTCAGCAAGAACCAATGAGGTTCATTCTCGTGTTACGCAGCACGTTTGAGTTTCAGCAAGAACCAATGAGGTTCATTCTTGTGTTACGCAGCACGTTTGAGCTTCAGCAAGAACCAATGAGGTTCATTCTTGTGTTACGCATCACGTTTGAGCTTCAGCAAGAACCAATGAGGTTCATTCTTGTGTTACGCAGCACGTTTGAGTTTCAGCAAGAACCAATGAGGTTCATTCTCGTGTTACGCAGCACGTTTGAGTTTCAGCAAGAACCAATGAGGTTCATTCTCGTGTTACGCATCACGTTTGAGCTTCAGCAAGAACCAATGAGGTTCATTCTTGTGTTACGCAGCACGTTTGAGTTTCAGCAAGAACCAATGAGGTTCATTCTCGTGTTACGCATCACGTTTGAGCTTCAGCAAGAACCAATGAGGTTCATTCTCGTGTTACGCAGCACGTTTGAGTTTCAGCAAGAACCAATGAGGTTCATTCTCGTGTTACGCATCACGTTTAAGCTTCAGCAAGAACCAATGAGGTTCATTCTCGTGTTACGCAGCACGTTTGAGCTTCAGCAAGAACCAATGAGGTTCATTCTCGTGTTACGCAGCACGTTTGAGTTTCAGCAAGAACCAATGAGGTTCATTCTTGTGTTACGCAGCACGTTTGAGCTTCAGCAAGAACCAATGAGGTTCATTCTTGTGTTACGCATCACGTTTGAGCTTCAGCAAGAACCAATGAGGTTCATTCTTGTGTTACGCAGCACGTTTGAGTTTCAGCAAGAACCAATGAGGTTCATTCTTGTGTTACGCATCACGTTTGAGCTTCAGCAAGAACCAATGAGGTTCATTCTTGTGTTACGCATCACGTTTGAGCTTCAGCAAGAACCAATGAGGTTCATTCTTGTGTTACGCAGCACGTTTGAGTTTCAGCAAGAACCAATGAGGTTCATTCTTGTGTTACGCATCACGTTTGAGCTTCAGCAAGAACCAATGAGGTTCATTCTTGTGTTACGCAGCACGTTTGAGTTTCAGCAAGAACCAATGAGGTTCATTCTTGTGTTACGCATCACGTTTGAGCTTCAGCAAGAACCAATGAGGTTCATTCTTGTGTTACGCAGCACGTTTGAGTTTCAGCAAGAACCAATGAGGTTCATTCTCGTGTTACGCAGCACGTTTGAGCTTCAGCAAGAACCAATGAGGTTCATTCTCGTGTTACGCAGCACGTTTGAGTTTCAGCAAGAACCAATGAGGTTCATTCTCGTGTTACGCAGCACGTTTGAGTTTCAGCAAGAACCAATGAGGTTCATTCTCGTGTTACGCAGCACGTTTGAGTTTCAGCAAGAACCAATGAGGTTCATTCTCATGTTACGCATCACGTTTGAGCTTCAGCAAGAACCAATGAGGTTCATTCTCATGTTACGCATCACGTTTGAGCTTCAGCAAGAACCAATGAGGTTCACTCTCGTGTTACGCAGCACGTTTGAGCTTCAGCAAGAACCAATGAGATTCATTCTCATGTTACGCAGCACGTTTGAGCTTCAGCAAGAACCAATGAGGTTCATTCTGTTGTTACGCATCACGTTTGAGCTTCAGCAAGAACCAATGAGGTTCATTTTCATGTTACGCATCACGTTTGAGCTTCAGCAAGAACCAAAGAGGTTCATTCTCATGTTACGCATCACGTTTGAGCTTCAGCAAGAACCAATGAGGTTCATTCTCGTGTTACGCAGCACGTTTGAGCTTCAGCAAGAACCAATGAGGTTCATTCTCGTGTTACGCAGCACGTTTGAGCTTCAGCAAGAACCAATGAGGTTCATTCTCGTGTTACGCAGCACGTTTGAGCTTCTGCAAGAACCAATGAGGTTCATTCTTGTGTTAATAAACTGCTCAATTCATACGTTTATGTTTTACGAACATTAAAAACTTTTTGAAGCATCAAAGTGGTAGTTGCGTAGCTGTGAATGGAGGTACAGAACGCTCTCAGATTTCATTAAAAAGATCTTCATTTGTGTTCCAAAAATATATGAAAGTCTTATGGGTTTGGAATGACATGAGGGTAATTAATGACAGAATTTTTATTTTTGGGTGAACTATCCCTTTAAACACATTGCAAACGTTCAAGGTTTTAAACGTGCAAGTATTTCTGTGCAAAAGTTAGAAAAGGTCCATAAATGCCTTGACTGTATAGGTACGGTTACACACATTGTGATCCTGCTCTCACAGAGATGAATCTCCTCTAAGAGAGAATTACACAAGACTCTCACACAGGGAATGAAAGTTGGGTTCTTCCGTCACACATGAATGCACATTCTTGATAACTCCAAAGAAATCCCCTCATATCAGATCTAACTCCTTTGATTTGGTGAGTGCTGTGAGAGACGAGCGGGTTGCTGGTCTGTAGGACAGACAGGTCGTGGCTTCAGTCGTAATGAACAGAAATCTCTGCAGGAACACAGATCAGCACTGAGATGACACACTGAGCTCATGAAGCACAACACAATTCATTTACAGAGCTACAACACACACACAGCTGAGGTCAACCTCACACGGCCAGACGCTTCACCTTCTTTCTACATCAGAGCTAAAACACACCCTCAGTTTCCTCACAAAATGCATAAAAAATGAATGGAGTATGATGAGGTTACAAATTATTTTTACAGTAAAAATTGTTCTCAGAATTCCTTATTGCTTAGGACAAATGAGGATTAAAACATCTCATCTAGGGATGTGACGGTGAGGAAATTTTCCCCCCAGTTAATCGACGTGTGACAACTAGAGCCCGACCGATTTATCGGTCTGCCAATTTTATCGGCCGATATGAGCCTGTCGCAGATATATCGGCATCGGCGTATATGTCGCCGATATGCCACCGATATGAACGCGCGCCCACGCGTCTCACAGCGCGCGAATATCCACACAAAATTATGTGAAAAAGACGGTCTTGTCGAGTATCATTGTAAACATAGTCGGTTATGTCTAAACATGAAATTTGCCAGTCACCGCCAGCGTTTTTGGTCATTTTCACAAGTTTCATGGCCCACAGAATATCTTGTTGTATGAATATCTGAACATGTAATATATCAAAAGAAAGAACAGACCCTCTGTTTTATTCTAGCTTTATGCATTTTTTTTTTATCAACACTTGAATGTAAGTTTCATGAAAAAAGCAACATTTTGAGAAAAAAACTGAGAAAATTGCGACTAACTAGATGGGATTCAGAACGATGATCAAAACACAGATGAAGTCCATCAACACCCCCAAAGCTTCACAGTCCTATAGCTCGTCCTGGGTCGACATTTCATTCAATAACTTTAAGCAGTTTTGGTTTATAAGCTGTTTAATGTTGATGATCGCGTTATTTTACATATGCATCTGCTTATAAGAGATCGCTCGTTCCTGCCTCTCCTTCGCCTGTGTTTTGATCAGATTCTGTACTCGTCTAGGAGATGTGTAATAGCGTCCCCTACCGTATAACAGTGAAAACACGAAAAAATCTCGTCAATGGCAGGGTAGCGTTTTCTCATAAAAGACAAGATAACAAAAGACAGGGAAAAAAAAAAAAAAAAAAAAAAAAAATCACTCACGGCTCTTGACTGAATAACTTTAATAATGGTTAATCTATATTTATACACTGAAGATTATGAAGTGATATTTTACATTTGATTACTATTTCTGTACCTGAAAATCTAGTTTAGACCTACATGAAAAACCTGAGAAGAACTGTTTTTCATTTGTATGTTTGTTCTGTTGTATTTATGTATAATGTATGTATATTATGTATATACTGCATTCTATATACAGTACCAGTCAAAAGTTTGGACACACCACTGGGAAAGTGTCCAAACTTTTGACTGGTACTGTACTATAATATACACAAAGAATATATCGATATCGGACTTTTTTTACTCCCTAATAATCGGTATCGGCCCCCAAAAACCCATATTGGTCGGGCTCTAGTGACAACATCGATAAAACCGGTATCACCGGCGGGGGCTTTTCAAATAGCTAATTTTAAACCGAAAGTAAAATGCGCACGGCCGCTCGGGCATTCATAACGGAGCGGTGTGGAGCAAAGCGAGTGTTTTTTAATGAATTCCTATGAAAGTTAAGCTTCCATAGGAATGAACTGAAAACGTACCAGACTGGACACGCACCGTGAATGACTGTGGAGCCGTAAATGTGTGCGCACTGTGCGGCCGTGAATGACTGTCGTAAAGGGATGGACATGCTCAGCAACAATACTCAGGTAGACTGTGGTGTTTAAATGATGCTCAATTGGTACTAAGAGGCCCAAAGTGTGTCAAGAAAATATCCCCACACCATTACACCACCATCAGCCTGAACCATTGATACAAGGCAGGATGGATCCATGCTTTCATGCTGTTTATGCCAAAATCTGACCCTCCCAAATGTGGCAGCAGAAATCAAGACTCATCAAACCAGGCAACGGTTTTCCACTCTTCTATTGTCCAGTTTTGGTAAGTCCTTGTAAATTGTAGCCTCAGTTTTCTGTTGTTATCTGACAGGAGTGTCACCGGTGTGTCTTCTACTTCTGTAGCTCGTCTGCTTCAAGGTTGGACATGTTCAGAGATGCTCTTCTGGTTATTTGAGTTACTTTTGCCTTCCTATCAGCTGAACCAGTCTGGCCATTCTCCTCTGACCTCTGGCATCAACAAGGCATTTTCACCCACAGAACTAGGGCTGCATGATATATCGTTTTAGTATGTGCGATGTCAAGTTTACGGATCGTAGTTGATCCGTACAGGCAGCTGCACCCCGGTTCAGAACGCATGTGATTTGCGGATTAATTGCAAAAGTTTAAATATCATAGAGTGAAAGTTTATCATTTGCATGTGTTTTTAAGTCGAGTCAGGCATCAAGCGCAAGAGGACTGTAACTCGCGCACTGTTTTCTGTGCGCACACACAGAACCACACAGACAGCACGTGAACAGTAAATTCAGTTCTCTTTAGGGATGCACCGATAGGATTTTTAGGGGCCGATACCGATTTTAACAAACAATTATTGGCCGATTCCGATACCGATATTTGTCACTTGCCCTCTTATTTGAAATTTTGTCATTAAAATAGATAGTGTTTTGATCATGTTTTAAATCAGCAAAGTAAAAAAAAAAAAAAAAAAATATACATTAACTTATAGCCTACTAGCTAGTTTATTGCTGCATTATCAAATAATTTCTAATGAACATAGACTGGATCCATTTAACATTCAGCAGGCCAACATAAATACAACAGAACAAAGATACATATAAAATAAACAGTGCTTTTTAGCAGTTTAACAGTTTCCAGATACAGAAATAAAGTAAACAAATGTTAAATAACACTGCATATTCTTCACTGTATAAATTAAATACATATATTATTATTATTACACTGAGACGTAGCTGAATTCTACTATACAACATTAATATGTTTCTGTCACAATTACTTTGTTAAACTGAACTTTTATTTTGACGGGTTGCCGTGAAGTTTCTGTGCGTGTGTTTATGATATGACGATAGATTTTGTCGAATGAAATGGTAAAATGCTCATGAAGTGACTGGAGATGAGGTTCATGAATTCATGTCCTCATATATTGAGGCAGCAGAGGCTGAAAACACTGCAAGTTTCAGTGTGTGTGTGTGAGGTAAATGAAACCGCGCGTCTGCGCCATTCATTCACACAGAGACACACAGAAACATGCAGGATTCATATTTAAACAGTCTATTTGCGGCTTAATATTCACAGACACTAGTATATATATCGCGATTTGATTTAAGTGTACTGACCTACGTTTTATTTATTCATCAAAATTTTGACAAATTCCGTGACATTCCGCGTTATGCAGCAAATTCCGTTTTTATGACTGGATTCCGTCTGCGTTTTCCGCATCGTGGAAATGAATCCTTATGAAAGTTATTTAGTCAAGAGTAGTGAGCGATTTTTTTTGTTGGTCTTTTGTTGTTTGATTAACATTAAAACACAGACAGCAGCGCAGCAGGAATATTCATTATAATCTTGGATTGTGCAGCAGACATTATACAGCTCAGTGCCTTCACGCAGTTAACTAATAAACCATCGGTTTGTTATATCGGCCTTTCTCATGCTATAGCCGATATGCCGATGGTCGTAAATTGATCAAAAATCATCTAATAAATATCGGCGGCCGATACATCGGTGCATCTCTAGTTCTCTTTCTCTTTCTTTTGAGCTTAAACGGACACGTGCACGCAAAATGAAGTCAAAATGCCCTACTGGGTGAGTATCCTCACGGTTGTAAACAATTGAGAAAGAAAACAGATGCGTGTCAATGTGTCATTTATATTAGGTCCGTGCATTCGTCTTAAAGGGACAGCAGCCTAATGTACCCGCAGCTGTTTGTGTCACCAATAGTGATCAAACAACAAAAGAGAAAGAGAAAATTACTTTTGTAGCTTTAACAAAGATAAATTGTATTAATTAATTAATTATTTATTTATATTAGTTATATTTCATTTATACAGTGAAGACTGTTATTTTACATTTGATTATTCCATTTCTGTACCTGAATACTGTTAGATTTACATGAAAAACATAAATCATTGCTTATTTCAATTGTATTTTTCTTCTGTTGTATTTATCTATGCTTGTAATTTGTTTATTATTTTCTATGCAGATTCACTCCCCTACAATTATTCTAGAATGATTCTTCTTTTCAAATAAAGCAACTCAAATCATCTGGTGACATTGTTTTTATAATCGCAGTATATATTTCCAGAAAAACTATTTATCGCAATGCAAGTTTTTTCCAATATCATGCAGCCCTACGCAGAACTGCCGCTCACTGGATATTTACTCTTTTTCACACCATTCTCTGTAAACCCTAGAGATGATTGTGCGTGAAAATCCCAGTAGATCAGCAGTTTCTGAAATACTCAGACCAACAACCACGCCACGTTCAAAGACACTCAAATCACCTTTATTACCCGTTCTGATGCCCAGTTTGAACTTCAGCAGATCGTCTTCACCATGTCTACATGCCTAAGTTGCTGCCATGTGATTGGCTGATTAGATATTTGCATTAATGAAAACAAATTTTGAACATCTAGGAAACCAGAACAACTGTTTCAGACTAAAAAAAAATCCTGGTAACTATGAGCTCCTGGGTCACAAATAATTATCTTGTTCCTTTAATTTTAGCAGAAAACCTTCACAATTTCACCATTTCGTGTTGACTGAACACTTAACATAGAAAAACCACGAACAAAAGTGTGCAAGGTAAAAGATATGATGACCTAGATTACGATGAGTACGGGTCATGGGTTTAAAATTAGGTAGGCCACTAAGGTCGCCACTTATGTCTAATGTAAAATCAGAGTAAAATCACTTTCTGTCATCATGACTCTTGATAAAAAGGAAAGCCGAACACTTTTGAAGTGTCCAGTGAGTTGTGTGTGTGTGTGTGTGTGTGTGTGTGTGTTTGAAGACTCTGCTCACTGATTTGCATGTTCTGAATGCAAAAAAAAAAAAAAATTATGGGGCCTTTTGAAGGGGATTAGACAGGGTTAAACCTCTTGCCACAATAACCCTCCGCCCCACACAGGACTGATGCGCTTTACAGGAGCAGATAATGGCCAGCAGCCCAGAGCGAGGAGCGGTCCAGAACGAGTCCTTAAGAAGCCCTTGAGATAAACATGAAGAGCAGTGTGCATCTGTTTAATGTTAATCCACCATTAATTAAGAAGACGTCCAGTCAGCTGAGGCGGGCCAGGGAGGGGGGTGGGGGGTGTAAAATACCTGCTGAATTGTGCTAACAGCAGGACACCATCCCACCGTCAGCAGATCAACATCTTATTAAAACTTCCTCCAAACACACGCGTACGTCTGCGGCTTTAAGACTCACTACAGCATATGGCTTTCTGCATATTCTTTATGATCAACAAGTACATCAAAACATATAAAACAGTCACACTAAAACTTCATATAATGTTAGCGTTACAGCACCCATATAAAGGATCGTTTCTAATGTTTTGCCTGTTTTTAAACCTCTAAGCCCTGAAGGCATTTGAGGAGTGGTTTTTTCTGAGCAACATTACACAAAAGTAAAGACTCATAGCTCCAAAACTACAGCAAGGAGAGTCAAAAGGTAGGTATCGTTTGATATAACACTTTTTAAATTTTTTAAAAATATACATTTTCATTACACTGAGACATACTCATGCTGAGAAACTGCTGATAAAAAAATATATATACATTTTTATTATAATTTTACATATCTTTCTTGTTTGACATTCAATAACTCAGGAAGGCAATAAGGTAGGAAGACGGTTCTTTTTTGCTGAAGATCCAGCAGAATTTTGTGGTGATAGCATAAAGTAATCAGAAGTTACAGCTTTTGGAACCAAGGTAGCCTTTTTGTTTAGCCCTTAACACCCCCTAATGGGCATTTTTAAAATTGTTCCTCCATGAGGAATATCTTGTGATTGACGGAATAGATTATGTTGATTTTGGACTCATTTCAATCCCCTGTAAGTAATGATGTGCCATTTTCTACGATCTGTGCATGTTTCATGAAGTTATGAGAGAAAACGCCACGTGAAATCTACATATTTGTTTTAAGTTAGCATATGTGTCCATAGGCGTAAATCGCAGGGGGGTCGGGGGGGTCAGGACCCCCCCATCTGAGGGTTGTCCCCCCTTAAAAATATAATTAAAAACCACATTGTGTATTGTAAATAATATATTGATACATAATTGTGTAAGTAGTAAAACAATAAAAACACAAACAGGGCAAAAAAATGCGTTTTAAGTTTAGAAACATTTAGAGTCCCCCCTCTCTTGCCTCACAGTGGTTTGATCCACCACGCACCTCACCTACACACACAAGTCCGGGAGTAGTTGTGGTACGCCAGTAAGGGCTGTTAAGGCTATTATATTCACTTTAAACATCGGATGAAGTGATTCTTTTCTCTTTAATACAGACGATGCTGAGTTATTAATAAATTAGCAATGACAAAAATTGATGATAACCAATGTATTTTTCTATTAGTCCGATATGTTAGCGATTATTGTTTGGTAGCTTGTTGTAAGTCACCCACTACAACTAACACGGCGATAAGCCTTTGTGTGAACTGATATTAGGCTAATATTGTAGATCTACTGCTGTGTTGGGTTTTGCTCAATACTATGTGGAAGAAGCAAGATAATTTAATAATTATATTACCGCGTGGTGAACCTATGATAACTCATATTTAAACAACTATTGCTTTGTGTTGCTGGCCATAAAATGACAGAGAAAAGAAAAAACTGACATAAGATCATTTTTCAGTGCACCAAAATGCAACACATATCCTTACAAGTAAAATTTTGTCTGTATTATTTGTGTCCCCTTCAAAAATTGTCCCCCCCTACTGTCCCCCCGCAACTGTTAGATGAAATTTACGCCCATGTATGTGTCGTAACTCTGTGAGGAATATCTCGTGATCAACACAATGGATTATGTTGATTTTGGACTCATTGTAATCGTGAGAATCTGCTGTAAATGATGTGGCGGAGCATGGAGCATGTTTCATGAAGTTACGAACGAAAACGTGACAAATGCCGCATCCGTATATTATTTACATATGGGGCTTGCGGTCTCGCTCATGTTTAGTCAAAGCCTAAAACAATTATGCTTGGTGTATTCTACTCCGTGAGACCTTTCAAATGGCATATGACACATGACTATCTGAGCTGTATGATGATTTTGACATATTACAGTAAATAGTACAAAAAAGTATTTCGGTAACACTTTACAATAAGGTTGTATTAGTTAACATTAGTTAATGCATTAGTTAACATGAACTAACCATGAACAATGCCTGTAGCTTTACTGTTTTTGTGAGGTTATCTTAATGTACATATTTACATTAGTTTACGTAGCAGTTGACACACACTAAGGATGAACATTTCTAACTCACCGTCTTACTCTAAAGGTAAAAATGCTGTTGTGTACCTCATCAACATTATTTAATAAGCCATTGATTTTGGGCTGTTGGTAAACATAATTCTACAGTGGAATCCATCTGAACATCAACGGAGAGGTTGTTCATGTTTATACGCACTTTACTATCATTAATTACAACTAAGCATTTATTAATGGATTTTGTGACCCTTACTGTAAAGTGTACACTATTTCAACATTACCTGATGCGTTACAAACATTTGTAGACTCTTTATTAACAAGAATTACCATTAACAAAGCATTTATTAATGAAATGTGTTAACCTTATTGTAAAGTGTACACTATTTCAACATTACCTGATGCGTTACAAACATTTGTAGACTCTTTATTAACATGTCTTGCCATTAACAAAGCATTTCTTATTATTTACTGCTTTGTAATGAACCTACAAACGTTAACACATCAGTTAATGTTGAAATACACTTGATAAGGTTCTCAAAACCATTAATACATGCTTTGTTTAATAATGTTGATAAGGTACACAACAGCATTTTTACCTTTAGAGTAAGACGGTGAGTTAGAAATGTTCATCCTTAGTGTGTGTCAACTGCTACGTAAACTAATATAAATATGTACAGTAAGATAACCTCACAAAAACAGTAAAGCTACAGGCATTGTTCATGGTTAGTTCATGTTAACTAATGCATTAACTAATGTTAACTAATTGCACTGTTAACGTGAACAGATGCATTATATGTGTGAGTTAAGATTAATGCTGAACAGAGGTGTTGTTCATGCTTAGTTCATGTTAACTAATGCATTAACTAATGTTAACTAATACAACCTTATTGTAAAGTGTTACCAGTATGGCATAAATTATGAAATTTTTTTTTTCTATTTATCAGCAAATAACTCAGCACTACTTAGGAGTGAATCGAATTCATTGTAAAGTTGTAAAAAGACTCTAAGCTTTCAAATGACACCTATTTTGTGTTGATCAATGCAGTAGTTTTGAAAAATAAGATTATTAATTTTTCCGTAGCTAGTTGGCGAGCGCCGGTGGTACACTCCGTTTTAGAGGCACTATACTTAGCACTCGTTATGAGTTAATCAAAATGGTTAGATGCATTAAAAAGCTAAGTTTCTAAGCTTGAAAATGGTAATGAATTGGCAACTTTGTGTTATTACATTCAGTGGTTGCTTAGTAATTTGATTATGAACTTTTTTTCGTCAGCGGTACACTTCGGGTTTAAAGGGATAGTTCATCATTTACTCACCCTCATGTTGTTCCAAACCTGTACACATTTCTTTCTTCTGCTGAACACAAAGGAAGATATTTGGAAGAACGCTTGTAACCAAACAGATCTCGGCAGCCATTGACTATCATAGTGGGGAAAAAATACTATGGTAGTCAATGGCTGCCGAGATCTGCTTGGTTACAAACATTCTTCCAAATATCTTCCTTTGTGTTCAGCAGAAGAAAGAAATTCATACAGGTCTGGAACAACTTGAGCGTGACTAAATGATCACAGAATTTTCATTTTTGGGTGAACTGTCTCTTTAAGGGGTTAAAGCAAACACAGAAAAGCCAAGAATATCAAGAAAAAAAGTCAAGACAGTAGAAGAGCAGAGAAATAGAAAGGTGATTCTCATGAAACCTGTCAAGAAATATCCAGGTCATATTACATCGCAAAATTAAAAGGAAGAAATAAGAAATTGCATTTTTCTTAAAGAAAATTAAGCCTATTTTTTTTTTTTTTTTTAAACAATTTTTCATTTTTCATCCATGCAATAAATAAATAAGAAAAATAAACGTTTGAACCATTGTTGTATTTGTTGTGTTGCCTATAATTAATCATTTTATAATTGATAAACTTTCTTTAGGCAAAAAATAAGTACAAATTATTGTTCTTTTCATTTTGGGATGAAATGTAGCGCTCTTTTTTTCAAACTTAATTCTGAAAGAATGAATGAATATATATAAATAAAATTTAAATTGTAAGTATTTAAATCATCATGGTATTTGTTGTGCTACCTATAATGTATGATGATGTAAATAAATTTATACTGCAATATTTTTTACTGAAGATAAATGTTTAATTTGACAATAATAATCACAATGCAAAAGGAAAAAGGCATAATCGAACTGAATTCTGAATTCTAAATGAATGAATAAATAGTATTTAAACTATCACTGCATTTGTTATAAATGCAAAACAAAATGTCACAAAGCAAAAAATAAATAAATAAATAAAATACGTACAAGTATAAATTACTGTTCTTTTAATTTTGGGGTGAAATGTTTTTTCCTAACTTAATTCTGAATGAATGAATAAATATATATAAATAAATAAAATTAAATTGTAAGTATTTGTATTTGTTTTGCCACCTATAATTTCTGCTGATTTAAATAATCAAAGAAAAAAATAATTGTGCTACAGTAATTTTTACTGGGGATAAATGCGTTTAATTTCTGAAATTAAAAAAAAAGTCTTAAAATAGGCTTAATTTTCATTTTCCAGTACAGGCCTAACCAAACGTAATTCTTAATTAAAAAATAAAAATAGATAAAATAATTAAATAACCTTAATATTATGAATACCAATATGATCACCAACATATTATGAATTCCTAATATTATCATTAAAGAATCTACCAAACAGCAGCTAACAGTGACCATCAGATTTCATAATTAATGTTCATCTGTTAGGAAGCTGTTCATAAAACCCTGCAGACTGTGATGGGCCAGGGCAATGATTTTGAAATGTTTCGCCCCATCTCTAAACGCAGCACTGGACCGGAGGCCGTTTCCACAAACACAAGATTATCATGATACAGAAGATGAATAATTCAACAGCAGCATCTCGCTCCTTAATTACTGCCACTACGATCTGCCTGACTAATGGAGCAGCGCAGCTTCTCATCTACTGTGTTTATATTGCATCTCGCCTCTGGAGGTTACCACAAGTCTAGACCATCGTGCAATTAACACATGCATTAGTAATTCAACGAGGATGGGTGACCTAAATAATATTCCAGCTGATCCCAAAGTAGGGATGGGCGATACAACGATAACGATATGTATCGCGATAGACACGTAATCGATATCAATAAAAAAATGCGTTCGATAATTTTTTTTTCTTTGTCGGAAGAAACGAGGTTGCAAAGCAAGTTTGGTTGCATGAACAAAGGCACTCACTCTCTGGTAACCTAGCAACGCAGGGAATGACCAAGCGGCAACCTCCCCCAGTTTCTCTTGAAGCCAATACGGAAGTGACTTAAACTGCAATTCATCGACTGGCCGCTAGAGACAGGCTCCAAAAGGGAGCAGAATCTCATTGAGCTCCATGTTAAAATGCTCAACTTTACAGCAGAAAAAAAAACAAGTTTACAGCCTGGTACAATTTGTGGTTTTGGTCTATATAGCTAATTTTGCCCTTCATGACAACTGTGAGGGGGGTGAATTTTTTATAACACATTCGTTTACATTATATAAAGCCTTAAAGTTCAGCATAATTAAGGGTGTGGCCACTTTGAGTGACAGGTGGATTGCCGTTTGTCTGCTGTCTGTTAGTCATCACGTCACCTCAGCTCCACCCACGTCCCGCCTCTTTGCCCATTTTCAGTTATCCGGGTGTGACGCGCTGCCAAGATGGCAAAGGCCAGCTCAACCTTACTTTACGCTTCAAAACTGCTCTTCAGAATCCTATGGGTCCTAAAATCCTATTTTTTTTTTACAGTCTATGGGAATGACACGCTAACAGCCAATCATGTAACAGTATCATGTTTGGTTGCGCCATATCGTTGTCTAGTGTTGGATTCTTCAGTAACAGTCAGAACCGCCGTGGAGTGATAAGTGGAAAATGAGCGCCACAGCGAGCGAGGAAATTGTTCATAAAACAGGAAAACAAGTCAGCTCGCCAGTATGGCAGTTTTTTGGATTTTATAAGTCTGACCGTAGTCAGACCAATGTCGTCTGCAAATTATGCAAGACCGTCGTCCCCACCAAGACTGGTAATACCACAAACTTGTTTTACCACCTTAAGCCTTGTTTATACTTTCGTAAACTAATGTTCCTCTGCAGCGCGAGCCTCCGCTGACGCTGCATTCACACGGGGCATCTGCGTCAACGCTTGATAGAGGGTGTGTCTGAAGCTTGGTGCTGACGTGACCGCCATAGTGACAACAGCCAATCATACTACTTTTCCGGTGTTGCATGAACGCAATTGGCTAGCGTCTGCGCTAGGGTATTTGCATAGGCAATCTGATTGGCTGACGCCTGCGTTGGCGCTTGAAAAGTTGAAAACTTTTTAACTTCTGCCGCAAGCAACGGCAGTGATGCGACGCAACAGAACCCACAATTCAGTTCGGCAACGCATGACGTCACCCATTCAAAGTAAATGAGAAGCCTTGACGCCGACGCCCCGTGTGAATGCAGCGTGACTGTGCGCGCGCCTCGTCTGTTTGGGGAGGTGTTTATACTCGACGCGCTTGCCGTTGTGCTATTCTTTAAAACGACATGGAGAGGTACTCTGCATCAGTGCCTTATGACAAAGCATCTCTAAACGGTACAAAGAAATAACGGAGGCACTGCACCTTAATGTTAAGAGATAACTGTTACGTGTTCATTGTGATTTTAGACTTATGTTTACATTTTAATTATTTGAGTGTTTTCCATGGTTGTGTTGACTTTTCTGCCTTTATAACTGAGGGGATTACAATCAGAGGAAGGTTAAGTTTAAAATAAAAATGTTTAAATGTAATATTTTTTTCTCCTGGTCCTTATTTTAAATAGGTCATAAAAAATATCAATAATTATCGATATCGACCGATATGAAACATCGAAATATCGTGATACAGTTTTCAGCCATATCGCCCAGCCCTATCCCAAAGCATTTACTACGCACAGAAATATCAACAAACTATATGAAGTGAGGGTTGTTACTGAGCAAACAGCACAGGACGTGGGTCAACAGAAGCATTACTGATCAGAGTAGCCAATCCTGAAATAATAAGCTAGCTAGTGTCTGCTTTGTAGAAGTCATTAATGTGTCGTACACCAGGGGGCGCTTGGAGGCTCACTAAACCCAATTCAAATTCTCAAGTTTTTGGAGACATTTGTATGCTTAAAAGTCTTACAATTATACGCCCATTAAAACCCATTACATTGCAATTCTATCTGTTTATTGGCTGATATTCACACTCACCTCAGACGTGCACGTGACTCTGCGTGGATGCGGCGCCTCCTGCTGGAGCTGGTACACTATTACAACCAAACAGGACAAGGGGAATATATATATTACCCACATAAAAATATATGAATTATGTAATGTATAAAGTATTTTGAAAATCATCTCCATCTAAATGCATATTTTTAAATTACACATGGCTTTTTCTTGTGAGATGCAGTTGAAAAACTTCATTAGCTGTAGTCTCCAGATAAAACAGGCTAATTTACTTCTCTACTCAAATAATGTTCACTTGTGAAATGTTACTGCAAAGAAATTGTTACAGTAAACACTTTTTTTGCACTTTTATATGTCGCTGTATTAAAAAGTACACTTACAATAGGATTTCCACACAGGAGGTCTGTACTCATCATTATCTGAGAGAAATAAGAGACATTATTCAATTAAACAAGTGCAAATGCATGAAAATGACACATTTAAAAAAGAAATGCTAGTAGAATTCATGTTTACATCTTTATTAGATGAATTAAATGTAATATCCAAGAGCTAGAAAAATATTGCACATCTACTGTAACAAGAAGGAAACAGCAGAATTCCCCAACAGCCGTTTCAGCAACGGCGATGTATTAGTGATCTGACATCAGAGATGAGTGTGTGTGTGTGTGTGTGTGTGTGTGTGTGTGTGTGTGTGTGTGTAAGTCAAAGCAAACTTCACTAGTACACTACACACGAGCCTCATGTGTGTGTTGATGGTGTGAGACTGCCATCTGCTGGACAACAGTAGGATTTGCAGTTTTTATAGTATTTTTGTTAAAGATCTCATGCATTTTTTTTTTACTAAAACCTTTTGTTTATTACTGTTCTATTAATTTTATTTGGCAATGTAAGACACAGAGGAATTATATTATATTACATTATATTATATTATATTTAGTGTTGTCAAATCGATTAATCGCTGATATATATATATATATATATATATATATATATATATATATATATATATATATATATTACATTACATTACAATTTAAAATTTTCTATTTGAATACATTTTAAAATGTTATTTATTCCTGTGATCAAAGCTGAATTTTCAGCATGATTTGACGTTACTGTCTTTTGACTTTACTGTCTTTTGATCGATTTAAGGCATCCTTGATGAAGAAAAGTATTAATTTCTTTAATTAAAAAAAATTCTCACTGACCCCAAACTTTTGAACGGTAGTGTATAATGTTACAAAAGATTCTATTTCAGATAAATGCTGTTCTTTTGAACTTTCTGTTCAACAGCGACTCCTGAAAAATAAAATGTATCAGTTTCCACAGAAATATGAACTGTTTTCAACACTGATAATAATCATAAATGTTTCTTGAGCATCAAATCATCATATTAGAATGATTTCTGAAGGATCATGTGACACTGAAGACAGGAGTAATGATGCTGAAAATTCAGCTTTGATCACAGGAATAAATTACACTTTACAGTATATTCACATAGAAAACAGCTGTTTAAATCCAGAAAATCACATTGTATGATTTTTAAATAATTAATTTGCATTTTATTGCATGACATAAGTATTTGATCACCTACCAACCAGTAAGAATTCCGGCTCTCACAGACCTGTTAGTTTTTCTTTAATAAACCCTCCTGTTCTCCACTCATTACTTGTATTAACTGCACCTGTTTGAACTCGTTACCTGTATAAAAGACACCTGTCCACACACTCAATCAAACAGACTCCAACCTCTCCACAATGGCCAAGACCAGAGAGCTGTGTAAGGACATCAGGGATAAAATTGTAGACCTGCACAAGGCTGGGATGGGCTACAGGACAATAGGCAAGCAGCTTGGTGAGAAGGCAACAACTGTTGGCGCAATTATTAGAAAATGGAAGAAGTTCAAGATGACAGTCAATCTCCCTCGGTCTGGGGCACCATGCAAGATCTCACCTCGTGGGGCATCAACGATCATGAGGAAGGTGAGGGATCAGCCCAGAACTACACGGCAGGACCTGGTCAATGACCTGAAGAGAGCTGGGACCACAGTCTCAAAGAAAACCATTAGTAACACACTACGCCGTCATGGATTAAAATCCTGCAGCGCACGCAAGGTCCCCCTGCTCAAGCCAGCGCATGTCCAGACCCGTCTGAAGTTTGCCAGTGACCATCTGGATGATCCAGAGGAGGAATGGGAGAAGGCCATGTGGTCTGATGACACAAAAATAGAGCTTTTTGGTCTAAACTCCACTCGCCGTGTTTGGAGGAAGAAGAAGGATGAGTACAACCCCAAGAACACCATCCCAACCATGAAGCATGGAGGTGGAAACATCATTCTTTGGGGATGCTTTTCTGCAAAGGGGACAGGACGACTGCACCGTATTGAGGGGAGGATGGATGGGGCCATGTATCGCGAGATCTTGGCCAACAACCTCCTTCCCTCACTAAGAGCATTGAAGATGGGTCATGGCTGGGTCTTCCAGCATGACAACGACCCGAAACACACAGCCAGGGCAACTAAGGAGTGGCTCCGTAAGAAGCATCTCAAGGTCCTGGAGTGGCCTAGACAGTCTCCAGACCTGAACCCAATAGAAAATCTTTGGAGGGAGCTGAAAGTCCGTATTGCCCAGCGACAGCCCCGAAACCTGAAGGATGTGGAGAAGGTCTGTATGGAGGAGTGGGCCAAAATCCCTGCTGCAGTGTGTGCAAACCTGGTCAAGAACTACAGGAAACGTATGATCTCTGTAATTGCAAACAAAGGTTTCTGTACCAAATATTAAGTTCTGCTTTTCTGATGTATCAAATACTTATGTCATGCAATAAAATGCAAATTAATTACTTAAAAATCATACAATGTGATTTTCTGGATTTTTGTTTTAGATTCCGTCTCTCACAGTTGAAGAGTACCTATGATAAAAATTACAGACTTCTACTTGCTTTGTAAGTGGGCAAACCTGCAAAATCGGCAGTGTATCAAATACTTGTTCTCCCCACTGTGTGTGTGTGTGTGTGTGTGTGTGTGTGTGTGTGTGTGTGTGTGTGTGTGTGTGTGTATATATATATATATATATATAAACCCGATTCCAAAAAAGTTGGGACACTGTACAAATTGTGAATAAAAACAGAATGCAATGATGTGGAAGTTTCAAATTTCAATATTTTATTCAGAATACAACATAGATGACATATCAAATGTTTAAACTGAGAAAATGTATCATTTTAAGGGAAAAATAAGTTGATTTTAAATTTCATGGCATCAACACATCTCAAAAAAGTTGGGACAAGGCCATGTTTACCACTGTGTGGCATCCCCTCTTCTTTTTATAACAGTCTGCAAACGTCTGGGGACTGAGGAGACAAGTTGCTCAAGTTTAGGAATAGGAATGTTGTCCCATTCTTGTCTAATACAGGCTTCTAGTTGCTCAACTGTCTTAGGTCTTCTTTGTCGCATCTTCCTCTTTATGATGCGCCAAATGTTTTCTGTGGGTGAAAGATCTGGACTGCAGGCTGGCCATTTCAGTACCCGGATCCTTCTTCTATGCAGCCATGATGTTGTAATTGATGCAGTATGTGGTCTGGCATTGTCATGTTGGAAAATGCAAGGTCTTCCCTGAAAGAGACGAGGTCTGGATGGGAGCATATGTTGTTCTAGAACTTGGATATACCGTTCAGCATTGATGGTGCCTTTCCAGATGTGTAAGCTGCCCATGCCACACGCACTCATGCAACCCCATACCATCAGAGATGCAGGCTTCTGAACTGAGCGCTGATAACAACTTGGGTTGTCCTTGTCCTCTTTAGTCCGGATGACATGGCGTCCCAGTTTTCCAAAAAGAACTTCAAATTCTGATTCGTCTGACCACAGAACAGTTTTCCACTTTGCCACAGTCCATTTTAAATGAGCCTTGGCCCAGAGAAAACACCTGTGCTTCTGGATCATGTTTAGATATGGCTTCTTTTTTGACCTATAGAGTTTTAGCCGGCAACGGCGAATGGCACGGTGGATTGTGTTCACCGACAATGTTTTCTGGAAGTATTCCTGAGCCCATGTTGTGATTTCCATTACAGTAGCATTCCTGTATGTGATGCAGTGCCGTCTAAGGGCCCGAAGATCACGGGCATCCAGTATGGTTTTCCGGCCTTGACCCTTACGCACAGAGATTGTTCCAGATTCTCTGAATCTTTGGATGATATTATGCACTGTAGATGATGATAACTTCAAACTCTTTGCAATTTTTCTCTGAGAAACTCCTTTCTGATATTGCTCCACTATTTTTCGCCGCAGCATTGGGGGAATTGGTGATCCTCTGCCCATCTTGACTTCTGAGAGACACTGCCACTCTGAGAGGCTCTTTTTATACCCAATCATGTTGCCAATTGACCTAATAAGTTGCAAATTGGTCCTCCAGCTGTTCCTTATATGTACATTTAACTCTTCCGGCCTCTTATTGCTACCTGTCCCAACTTTTTTGGAATGTGTAGCTCTCATGAAATCCAAAATGAGCCAATATTTGGCATGACATTTCAAAATGTCTCACTTTCAACATTTGATATGTTATCTATATTCTATTGTGAATAAAATATAAGTTTATGAGATTTGTAAATTATTGCATTCCTTTTTTATTCACAATTTGTACAGTGTCCCAACTTTTTTGGAATCGGGTTTGTATATATATATACACACACATACACATACACACACACACACACACACACACACACACACACACATATACTAGGGGTGGGGGGATCGATACAGCATAGTATCGCAATATTTTGTGTGGTGATATTGTATCGATAAAAGGACGGAAGTATCGATATTTTCAGGAACTTTATTTTACCCTAAGTTCCGCGCTCATAACATGGGAAATAATAATAATTTTAAATATTTCTTTCAGACTGTATGCGTGACAATCACAAACAGTGCATCACACGTGCGCAGTGAGCTGTGTGTGCGGGAAGCGCATTCTCGCATATTTTTGAACGTGGACCGCTCTGTCCATGTTTGTGTGTTAGTTACGTGTTGATTTGTCACGCAAGTGCAAGCCAGCTGCGCACTGCAATGCAACAGAACTGATATTTGATTTTTATAGTAGTAAAAATTATTTAGTTCAGTTAGAGAACAGACACTATAATTAAAAACTGAACGTGCAGCGCAAGCCGAACAAGAGTCGCAGCACAGACCAGCAGCAGGAGTCAGTGAGGAGCTGACTGACAAGACGATGGTGGAAGATTTGGTTTCAACGTGAAATGTAAAAGCACCTATTTAAGGGAGTTTTTCATTGTACTGTTTTGTTGTTGTGTTTTTCATTAAGAATAATAGGCTAATGAACCCACCATTCAAGCAACTGCCGCCCCCGAATTGACGCTAATTCTAAAGTGAAAGTAAATGTGCACGACCATTCATAATGGCCGTATTAATATGTTATTGCAATACTCACATATTGCAATTTTTAAAAAATCGCAATATATCATATCGTGGCTAAAGTATCGCGATAATATCGAATCGTGGGACCTCTGGCGAGTCCCGCCCCTAATATATACACACACACAGACACTCACACACATTATATAAACACAAACTTTTATGTTAGATGTGATTAATCGCAATTAATTAATTTGACAGCACATTTATATTATATTATATTATATTGGTCAAAATTATAATAATAATAATAATAATTCGTTACATTTATATAGCGCTTTTCTGGGTACTCAAACCGCTTTACATGGAAGGGGGGGAATCTCCTCAACCACCACCAATGTGCAGCATCCACCTGGATGATGCGACAGCAGCCATATTGCGCCAGAACGCCCACCACACACCAGCCGATTGGTGGAGAGGAGACAGAGTGATGAAGCCAATCAGTATATGGGGATTATTAGGAGGCCATGATGGACAGAGGCCAATGGGCAAATTTGGCCAGGATGCCGGGGTTACTCCGAAGGACATCCTGGGATTTTTAATGACCACAGAGAGTCAGGACCTCGGTTTAAAGTCTCATCCGAAGGACGGTGCTTGTTACAGTATAGTGTGCTCATCACTATAATGGGGCGTTAGGACCCACACAGACCACAAGGTGAGCACCCCCTGCTGGCCTCACTAACACCTCTACCAGCAGCTACCTAGTTTTCCCAGGAGGTCTCCCATTCAGGTACTGACCAGGATCAGCCCTGCTTAGCTTCAGTGGGAAACCAGTCTTGGGCTACAGGGTGATATGGCTGCTGGTTAAAAAAAAATTATGGAATAAATACGATTTTTAAAAATGTTTTTGAAAGAAGAAGCCTCTTATGCTCAACACTGCTTTTATTTGATACAGTGCCCTCCACTAATATTGGCACCCTTGGTAAATATGAGCAAAGGTGGCTGTGAGAATAAATCTGCATTGTTTATCATTTTGATCTTTCATTCAAAAAAATTCACAAAATTCTAACCTTTCATTGAAGTAAAACAATTTAAAGTGGGGGAAAAATCTCAATGCAATAAATGTTTTTCTCTAGTTCATTTTAGCCACAATTATTGCAACCTCCTTTTCCCAAAATAACAGCTCTTGAGTCTTCTCCTATAATGCCTGATGAGTTTGGAGATCAGAGACCATTCCTCCATACAGAATCTCTCCAGATCCTTCAGATTCCCAGATCCATGTTGGTGCTGCTTCTCTTCAGTTTACCCCACTCATTTTCTATAGGGTTCAGGTAAGGGGACTGGGATGGTCATGCCAGAAGCTTCATTTGTGTTCAGTGACACACTTGTGTGTTGATTTTGGTGTTTGTTTTGGATCGTTGTCCTGATGGAAGATCCAACCACGGCCCATTATAAGATTTCTAGCAGAGGCTTTCAGGTTTTGATTTTTTTATCTGTTGGTATTTGCTAGAATCCATGAAACCATGTCCAGGACCTCCAGCAAAAAAATAGACCCACAACATTAAAGATCCAGCGGTATTTTTAACCGTGGACATGGGGGACTTTTTTATCCCTGTTTGCACCAAACCCATCTGGTCGGTTTGCTGCCAAAAAGCTCTTTTTATAGTTTCATCTGATCACAGAACCAGGTCCCTTTTGAATTTCCAGTCGTGTCTGACAACTGAATATACTGTTTTTGGATGAGTTTGTTTTTGGATGAGCAAGGAAGATTTTTCTTGAAACCCTCCCAAATAACTTGTGGTGATTTATAGGGGTTGTTAGATTTTTTTTTAAAGGTTTCTGACCCCAAGACTCAACTAATATCTGCGATTCTTGGAGAGTCTTTGTCCACTCAAACTGTGCATTAGGCTGATATAGACACACGTCCTCTTCCAGGCAGATTCATAACATCTTTAGTTGATTGAACTTCTTAATTATTGCCCTGATGGTGGAAATGGGGATTTTCAATGCTTTAGCCATTTTCTTACAGCCACTTTCTCTTTTGTGAAGCTCAACAATCTTTTGCTGCACATCAGAACAATATTCTGTGGTTTTACTCATTGTGATGAATGATTAAGGGAATTTGGCCTTTGTGTTTCCTCATATTTATACTCCTGTGGGACAGGAAGTCATGGCTGGACAATTTCATGCTCCTAGTCACCCTGGTGTGCTAAAAACGTAAATATGAATGGGAATATACTTCAGAGATATTTTACTCATAAGAATTTCTAGGGGTGCCAATAATTGTGGCCAGCATGCAAACCGTGATACACTACCATTCAAATGTTTGGGGTTAAAAATATTTAAAGAATAAATAAATTAATGCTTTTATTCAGCAAGGACACATTAAATTTACCAAAAGTAACAGTAAAGACATTCATAATGTCACAAAATATTTATATTTTACTTTTGAACTTTCTATTCATCAAAGAATCTTGAAAAAAATGTATCTTGGTTTCCACAAAGATATGAAGCAACACAAAAGTTTTCAACAGTGATAGTAATCAGAAATTTCACAATATTACAGTTTTACTGTATTTTGCAGACTTGGTGAGCAGAAGAGACTACTTATACTTCTTTTTACTAAAACTAGTGGACATGTGATAGGCTATAATATTAACCTTTTTTTAATTACAACAAATTTATTTTGCACAGGATACAATTTTGGTGGTGTTTCTGAATGAATTTGCTGCTAAGCCAACATGAAGATGTTGATGCTTCTTCCAAAAAGTGTTCATTATAGGATTAATGAATACTAGCAGGAAAATCCTGTCGAAAGAGCCTGCAGTGAGCACTTCATGAACAATAGAGCACAGGAGAGGGAGAGGCCCGTCACATTACTACTGAAGAACCTGGCCCCGCTCCACAATACTGCAGTCCTGCTGCTCATTACAACTCACTCTCACTCTCTCGAAGGAAAGACCCTCTGACAGCTTCCTCTTCCTTTCACAGAAACATCCAAAATAGAAAAAAATCTCTCTATTATGTTAATCACAAAGGGTTCTTCCAAGTTTGAATACATTCAAAGCATCTGGATAAAGAGCAGTATGAGTATGTAGTACATGTAATACAGAGATGGAGAAGAGTTTAAATCCACAATATGTAATTTTTCACAGCTTATTCAAAACAAAGGTCTAGCTTGATGACGCCTTGATTTTGCGGAGCATTTATTATGCCTCAGACGAGCGCTTCTGCTTCTTCCGCTCATGTGTATGTGGGGTAACGCAGCGCTGTTTTATCATATTAGATACATTTGAGTGTGTTGAAAGTTATGTTATAATGCTACTCTGTGCGTTCACTCGGAGGCTACTATGAGACACTTGTTCACACTGCAGTGAGCTAGATTGATATTAGGCATGGTAAAACATGGTACTCGCGGTAAATCAAGAAAACCAGATTTAAACAATAAGACTAACTGTGTTGAGCGATATAACAATGATTCGTTTTCTGTCGATGAATGATCCAAACAGTTGCTGTCTAATAAAACACATCATATATTAAAGCGTCTTTGTTGTTTCCATGGTTTCTACAAAATAAAACCGGAAATCGAGGCTAACGCGGGTATGATGTCATTGATAGGCGACGCACGGTCCTTGTCCTGGTTAAAATTGCTTATTTCTCTGGATTTAAACATTCTTGGAAACATTTGGGATAATGCAAGCACACAAGTCAACAAAATATATATCATTGTTCTAGTGGTTTTTGGATATTTTAATCCAAAAATCTTACATATTGTGCCTTTAACATCATATCTTCTTCTAACACTCGCACAGTAAACCTGATAATCTGTGTGTATGATTCAGCATTACATATTAATAGAAAAAGGATGGATGTTTCCTCATCTAAAGATAAGAGCGCACATATTTCTTCTCCATGACGTCAACAAGTGTTTGAAGCATATCCTGATATATATGTGATATATAACATGTCCAAGAGCTTGTTTTGAATCTACTTCAAGTTTTAGGTTAAAATTTAAACCAAGTGTGCATTTAGATGGCTTTTCATTCATATGAATCACCTTTTGTTCATTTGAAATGGTCCTGCTGTGTGACAAATTATGTTTTAATGAAATGTATAAATAATCAAATAATTAATATGAGCTTTAAATATTAATTAAATATTTAAAATGGAGTCACAGAATATGTCCACATGTGTGTCTCCGTTCTAGTTCAATTTACCTGTTGCTATGAAGGACGATAGATAGTGTGACTACTTCAACAAAGCAAATACTGACGATGAAGACGAACAAAAGAGAAGAATAACCTGACCTCCTTAAATAACACCAGAACAATGACAGACTGCAGGATAAAGTCAAACTTATTTTGACCACATGATCTCATTGTGTGTTCTAATACTATACTGATGGTCAGAGTGACTATTGTTACTTTCCACTGCTAAAACGATACAATACATCATGTTATGAAGTGTTAATATCACGCGCCCAAAGGGACTGGAGATCTCTGTCAAATTTGCCTTCACACACACATTACACACAGCGATCTGTTGTCATGCAAACTTACAATAAAAGCAATGAAATACGATCGACTCACCGAACACATGGATGGCCATTGCAGTCAGTGATCCAGATGGACAAAGGTTTGAACAACACACAAAATCTGCCTTATATCCTCACATCCGCAGTTATTCCATAAAGAATGAGTCTGATTATATGACTATATTCTTCTGAAGGCGAAGGGTTTTGATGAATTGTCCAATGTAGAAATCCTGCACAAGCTGTTGCCGAGCTAAACTTTGATTCCCACCGACTGAACACCGAGCACTGGAGAATGCACGTGCGGTATGATGATGAGAGATGTGTGTTGTGTGTTTGCTGCAGGTCTGTAGCTCTGATTCACTCCTCACATCCCAGCACTGAAGTCGCCATCTTGTGAGACCACATGACCCGATCCACACACGCGCGCGCTCTTCCTCAGGGACTGCAGCCTCCTCATGGCGCGTTACCATGGAGACCCCACTCTCTGTGACGACATGATGATGCTGTGCATGTTCATAAGGTCATAATTTGGGAGTCAAGAATTCATGTTCACATGACGTGTTTGAGATGGTATGGACCCCATATTGTCTTCGAACAGTGTGCAAAAAAAGGATAACTAGCCTATTTATGAATGGATATAGTTTTTAGATTTTTCAAAACGTTTTTAGAGCATTGCCGATTTTCCCATTACCAAATCAAATCACTTTTGTCACAGCCTTCGTGCAATGACATGTGAAAATAGCCTATATTGTTGTGGTCTGCAAAATTGTACTAGTTCTATAGAGAGAGAATACGCAGTAGGCCTATGCAAAACCCTTACGAAAATTAACCATGGTTTTACCATAGTAAAAGTGTAGTAACCATGTTTTTTTGGCGAATTGATTAAGCTACCATTTGTATAACCACAGTTTTACTACAAATACCATGGTTAAACTATGGTTAGTGTAGCAAAACCATGGTAAATTTGTGGTTACCATGGTTTTACTATATTAACCATTGTTTTTTGGTTTTAGTTGCAGTAAAACCATGGTTAATTTTCGTAAGGGAACTACAGTTTTAAATAACTGCTGAAGTGTCTTTTAAAAGAAGATTATTTACATTTTCTTCTGGGTGATGTAGGGCTGCTATCCATATTTCCCGGTTCGAATCCACTTCACAAACACGCGATTCGATTCTAAGGGCACGTTTACACGACAACTATGTAAAAACTGAAACGTTTTTCTTGTGTGTTTTTCGTGTACAGACGACGTCAAAAGGATCCCATTCACACGGACCAGTGGAAATGATTAAAACGCTGTATTCTGCTGCCAGGCCAGTAGTTGGCGATGTCACTTTGTAAAGAAAGCTACGCGCCTATAGACTGAACGTAACACGTAATACGCATGCGCATGACATCACCGTTTTCATAAATTCGTGTTTTTGTAGTTTACACAGAGACAGTAATGGTATCGTTTTCAAAAACTTGCACTTTGAAACCAGTTTTCAAAAGTTTGCATTTCCATGCCCCACAAAACACAGCTGCCGAGTAAATGTATTTTTAGTTCAAAGCGGTGTTGTGTAAATTTTGTTTCCATTCCGATTCATTTGGCGATATTTTGCCCATTTTACGTACATATAAAGAAATTCTTTCTCAACTAATGCTGCAATTATAGACCTACAGGCAGATATGGACACAAGTACATAAAAATGCATTTGAAATAAAAATACAAAATATTGTGTGGGAAAAAATTTATAAAAATACAAATACATTATTTTGTATCTTGAAAATACACACAATAAGATCTGCCATTAAATGGAGTATCACTATAGGCTGAATGCAAAGGACTGCTTAGAAACATTTGTTTTTATTTCACCTACCTCTTTCCTTCTCCTGCCCAATAGGAAATTACAAATAAGATGCTGCTGACTTATTTCCTTATGCACTGTTAATTTGCATTGTATTGAGTAGCAAGAGATATCCTAGCTACCTTAATATATTAATGAAAAATTAAAGAACTGATAAAAGCAATTATCATATTTTTGGCAACAAGTGGAATCAACCATCACATCCTCACCTTACAGAAATTTTGGAATCGACTCTATTCCATGTTAAATTAATTCCAATCTAATATTTAGATCAGCAGTCCTGGCCAGGCTATAGCCATAGCGTCATTACAAATACTGAAATTTGAACTAACAATGAAAGATGAAATGTGAAAATTACATGACAAATTGTGAAAAATATGATTCATTGTGGCGGCTCAGTGGGTAGCAGTTCGAGTCCCGGATCCATGGAGGCCTTTTTGTGTGGAGTTTGCATGTTCAACCCATGTTAGTGTGGGTTTCTTCTGGGTGCTCGTGAACTGGAGACACTAAATTGGCCGACGTGTGTGTGTGTGTGTGATGGACTGGCCACAAGTCCAAGGTTCCCTGCCTTCAACCCTAGATGCCAGGCTCAAGTTTCCCTGCAATCCTACATAGGACAAGCGGTTTGGATTTGGAAAAAAGACGGATGATTAATTGCTCATGAAGTCATAATTTCATTCCATTGTGCTAAATTTAGTACAAAGTACAAAAAGGTGAACAAATTATGTCTGGATTAGATTTTTTTCCTGAGGAAAGTGAATTTGTTGAAAATATTAGCACTGCTGTTGAATTGATTGAGGCTCTTCTGAAGACTTGATGTCCTGGGGTGGAATAGAGTGGAAAAGAGAATAGAGGCTTGTACCTTGCATTGGTTTAAAGTAAAACAAACTCTCCAATATGTTTCCCAGATGGTCGTGTCGCCCTGAACTGACAGAAGTTTAAGTGCGTACACACGTTAACAGGAAGTTCAGACAATAGCCACCCAGTGGTTATGCTCAGAGGACTTGAGCCCCTGACACTACATTTATTGTTCGGCTCTCATTTCCTGCCGTTGAATAAAAGTAAATATCCTAAAGAGTCGTTTGAATACAACAAGACAAAAAAAGAGGTGCAAGGCGTGTCATGTGTAGGCTGAAGTAATGGTTATTTTAGACCAAAGATTCAATGGATCTTCATTTGGCAATTGCTTTTATGTTAAGAACCCTTGTGATAGTGCTAGATTTCACCTGTTGTTAAATAATTATGTAATTAACAAAATAAATGAATAGTTAGAATCCACATCTTAAAGGTTGATAAAACATATCTCATTACTGCCATTACAATACACAATGCAATTTCCCCAGGTGTGTTGCTAGTTTATGTCCTTAAATTATTCAGTTTAAAATGAGTCTAAAAGCAATTATGTGGTAAATATAAAGGTGCTGGTGACTCAACTAGTATCATTTGGTTTGACATGTATAACATTGACTGGGGTGCCGGCAGTCTCAAACTGTAGATGCACTCGTCCAGAAACACTGAAAGGTCAGTACATCCACACTTATTGGATGTACTGTTTACTTACTTGTTTAGTCAGGCTAAAGCTCATGGTTGAGAAAACAGTATGATGAGCGAACAATAGTTAACACATTCAGTGAGGTGCGAGATTAGCTGCTTCGAGTCTGTTGATAAAACAATACCAGGTAAAACAGCAGCATCACTCCTGACTAAGAATGTCCGATTTGGCAGACAGTCGCTCTTTTGAATTGGTTTCTTTAAATAATTCAGTTCAAAAATTACGTTGCAGCAATTATGGTGTGGTTAACCATATATAAACAACACCATAATCAACAAATTCTATATAACGTCTCAGGTTATATACACTATATTGCCAAAAGTATTGGGACACCCCTCCAAATCACTGAATTCAGGTGTTCCGATCACTTCCATGGCCACAGGTGTATAAAATCAAGCACCTAGGCATGCAGACGCTTCTACAAACATTTGTGAAAGAATGGGTCGCTCTCAGGAGCTCAGTGAACTCAAGCGTGGTACCGTGATAGGTTGCCACCTGTGCAATAAGTCCATTCGTGACATTTCCTCACTACTAAATATTCTACAGTCAACTGCTAGTGGTATTATAACAAAGTGGAAGCAATTGGGAACAACAGCAACTCAGCCACGAAGTGGTCCACGTAAAATCACAGAGCGGGGTCAGCACATGCTGAGGCGCACAGTGCGCATAAGTCGCCAACTTTCTGCAGAGTCAATAGCTACAGACCTCCAAACTTTGTGTGTCCTTCAGATTAGCTCAAGAACAGTGTGTAGAGAGCTTCATGGAATGGGTTTCCGTGGCCGAGCAGCTGCATCCAAGCCTTACATCATCAAGTGCAATGCAAAGCGTCAGAAGCAGTGGTGTAAAGCACACCGCCACTGGACTCTAGAGCAGTGGAGACGTGTTCTCTGGAGTGACCAATCACGCTTCTCTGTCTGGCAATCTGATGGATGAGTCTGGGTTTGGCAGTTGCCAGGAGAACGGTACTTGCCTGACTGCATTGTGCCAAGTGTAAAGTTTGGTGGAGGGGGGTTTATGGTGTGGGGTTGTTTTTCAGGGGTTGGGCTTGGCCCCTTAGTTCTAGTGAAAGGAACTCTTAATGCTTCAGCATACCAAGACATTTTGGACAATTTCATGCTCCCAACTTTGTGGGAACAGTTTGGGGATTGCCCCTTCCTGTTCCAACATGACTGCGCACCAGTGCACAAAGCAAGGTCCATAAAGACATGGATGAGCGACTTTGGTGTGGAGGAACTTGACTGGCCTGCACAGAGTCCTGACCTCAACCCGATAGAACACCTTTGGGATGAATTAGAGCGGAGACTGCGAGCCAGGCCTTCTCATCCAACATCAGTGCCTGACCTCACAAATGTGCTTCTAGAAGAATGGTCAAAAATTCCCATAAACACACTCCTAAACCTTGTGGAAAGCCTTCCCAGAAGAGTTGAAGCTGTTATAGCTGCAAAGGGTGGGCCAACTCCATATTAAACCCTACGGATTAAGAATGGGATGTCATTAAAGTACATGTGGATGTAAAGGCAGGCGTCCCAAAACTTTTGGCAATATGGTGCATGTAACTTGGTTCCCTGAGAGGGGAAAGAGATGCTGCGTCATGATGTTGACGCTATGGGAACGCTCCTGTGTGAGCCGGTGTCTGAAGGATGTTTGAAAAAACGCCAATTCTATTGGCCAAGAGAGTGGTCAGGTGACATAGCATCAGACCATAAATAGATGCACGTCACCAGATTCTAATTTCCTGAAGGAAGACATTTTGAAGCATTTCATGATGTATGGCAAAGCGACACAGCATCTCGTTTCCCTCTCAGTTAACTGGGTTACATACGTAACTTGAGACATTCCCTTTCGAGTGGAACTCAACACTGCGTCATGATGTTGACGCTATGGGAACGTTAATGGTCACATAGTCATACTGAAAAAAAAAGCCAGACCAACAAGTTTGAAGGTGAAGTATGTACAAGCACAAACCCTTTGGTCTAAGGAATGGATTAACCCAAATGAGTCAAAGCCTTGGGACAAACCAATTCAATAATAAATACCCATAAATGTGTGTGGAAAGGGCCAGCCTGCCGTAACATAAACATATAGAAGGCGTATTAATCAGGTGGAGTGGTCCTACCCAAGGACGAAGCATACTGCATGTCCCACAGGTAAACTGAATTGTAAAGACTGAAAGGGCACAATCTTAGAATACTTCTCCAAGAATGTAGTCCCCCATAGTGCATAGAGGCGAAGCATACTGAGCAACTCAAAGGGCTAAAAAGGATCTTAATTTGATTATAAAAGCATATCTTCTTTCACAGAGAATACCTGAATCTCAAAGACTGGGTGAAATCTAGCAAATGATGTTGTGAAGTAGAAGTATGAAGTAACCTTATAAGGTTTGTAAAAAATCTTTCTATGTATGTTCATTGTCCAAACTATAAAATCTATGAATGTGCAAGAAAAGGACCAGCCTGCCACAGCACAACATCTCATAAGGGCACACCTTGTAGCTAATGCCTAAAAAGAAACCATATTCCCAGTATGGTATACTTGATGCCTAAAGGCAAAGCATGCTCATAAGCAAAGTGAGAAATGACTGACGAAAAGGTTGTGATTTTTTTTTTCAATTTATGAACCTGGCCAGAACAAAAGGATTAACCCAGAAGAACCTGAGATTCGGTATAAAACCTACCGAATGTGTGCAGAGAGCACAAGCCTTCTGCATCACAAACATCTTGTATTGGCGCACCCTTAGCTAGCACCTTCTAGTGGAGTGGGCTCTGACGCTTAGAGGTGAAGCCATTCCACGCGCCTCATAGGCGAAAGGAATTTCATCAACAATCCAATCGGATAGAAGCTGCTTGGAGATGGGGGAACCTCCAAAGCCATGGCCTCCAACATTTAACCAACATTCTTAATGCCCTGACACCTCAGGGGCCAGACCAACAGCTTCCACATCTCGGGCCTGGGGTGAAATATCATAGGAATCTCCAGGGAGAGTCTTCCAGGAGAGATATCAGTTCCGAGAACCACACTCGGGCCGGGCCAGAACCGAGCAACTAGCAATACTCTGTCCTACCGAACTTTGGCTAGAACTCCCAGGAGCAGAGCGATCAGGGGGAAAGTGTACAGACGTAGAGTTGCAAGGGTGAACCAGACAGGACAGTGGGTCAACTCTTTGGAGGCAAACAGGTCCACTTCCGCTTTGAATACCCTGGAATGCAATTGGTCTTCAGGGAGAGCAGTCTGCCTTGAGCCCAGAGCAGGATCTGTAAATGCAATCAACCCTGGTGATTTATGTAAGAGACTACTGACATATTGTCTATCCGTACCAACATGTGGGAGCCCCTCAGCTTTAGGAGGAAGTACCTGAGAGCCAGAAATACTGAACAGCCTTCATCTCCAGGACAATTATGTTAAGGAGATGTCAGTCTTCCCAGACTCCCTGGGCTGGGCGACCATCCAGAATGTCACCCCATCCTGTGAGGGAGGCATCCGTAGTCACCGTCTTGCAATGACAACATGACTCCACTGGGGAACCCAAGGTGAGGAACCGGGGTGTCCTCCACATAGAAAGGGAACAAAGCACTCATGTTACCCTTATCTTCTTTAGCTTCAGCTTTTTAGCCACAACTGAACCGGTATCATGTATAGCAGCCCCAAAGTTATTGTACTGGTGGCAGCTGCCATAAGACCCAACAGTCTTTGGTATTGTTGGACAGCTTGGTTTCCTTCATGGCGGTCAGAATGGACTCGATTCTTCCAGGAGACAGTTGTGCCTACATGCAAATGGAATCCCACACCAACCCATGAAATGTTATTCTCTGCCTTTGCAAGAGATCACTCATTTTGCTATGCAGTCTCATCCTGAATTCTCAAAATGACCAAGAACAACATCTTGATGCTGAACTGCTAACTCCTTTGACTGGGCCAATATGAGCCAGTCATCAATATAATTGAGTACATGGAGGCTCTGGAGTCTTAATGGAGCCAGCGTAGCATCCTGCACTTCTTGAAAGTGTGGAGTGACAAGGTTAGACCGAACGGAAGCACACGATATTGGTAAGCTTCGCCCTCGAAAGCGATCCTGAGATACTTCCTGCGCTGTGGCAGAATTTCGTTATGAAAGTATGCGTCCATCAGATCTATCATGACAAACCAATCCTCGGATTAGCATCTTGAACTTGTAACATGTTCACTCCTTATCACTTTCTTTAATTAACAGATTATAATTTTATTTTACTACACCATTGGTTAATTGGCCAAAACGTGTTTGTGTATGTACAACTGAAAAGTAAATAAAAAAACAAAACAAAATTGTGATTTAAGCCCCCCTAGCATCCTGGTGGGCCCTTACACCTGGCATACTCTGCTCTTCCCATAGCCCTGTCTCAAATGGAATCTAAGCCCTCGCGATCTACCTCAGAGTCCACACTTTCGTGATGTAATGCTGCTTAGATGCCCAGATGGCACACTAAATATGCTCTTACATTCTTGTGGACTTACAATGGCCAGTGCATGTGCGTGATTGTGAAGTCCATGAGATCGTGGGGTGTCCAATTGGTAATTTTAGAGTTCAGAAGGGACACCCCTTCAGAAGTGTGCATTGAGGGCACATACTGGCCACAAAGGGGTGCACGCAAACTCCCTTCTGAAACCTAAAATGACAAATGGGACACCCTACGGCAGGGGTGCCCAATCCTGCTCCTCGAGATATACCTACCTGCAAAGTTCAGCTCCAACCCTGATCAAACACAGCTGAACCAGCTAATTAAGGCTACATTCAGACTGTCAGTCCAAATCCAATTTTTGTGCATATCCAATTGAAATCCGATTCAGCAAGCCAAAAATACAAATCAGTTTCAAGCTACATTCATGTGGTTTGAAATCCTATTCAAATCGTATTTCTGGAAATCTGTTTCAGTCTGACCGCTCTGATCGGATTTCATGTGGTTTATGTGACTTTCTCATGCCATGTAAAACGTAAACGTCAGACGCTGCTATCAAGGTTGAAAACAAGGTTGTGTTGTAGCAAAGTGCCGGTCGAGCAGAAAATGACAATATAACAGGGATATGTTTTAAAACCGGCGGAAACGACAGCATGGAATAAAGCCGCTCGTACCAGCCTCCTACAGTTCAGCCGCTGCCTCAGAAGACGCAGTAGTCCAGCACACAGCAGCTGCACAATGTCATGTTGTAAATAAGACAACATCTGTATTGCAAACCCCTCTATGTTGTGGTTGTCGTTGCTGTTTTTGGCTTATGCCTACCAACGCAACGTATTTGCATATAATAACCAATGCAGATATTACGGAAAACGAAACTGCTGCATGGACACACAAATCGGATCTGAACTGTTGCAATACACCAGTGTTGGGCAAGCTACTCTGAAACTGTAGCTTTACAAGCTACAAGCTACTTGTAAGTTAAAGTAGTTAAGTTACATTCAAGCTACCCTTTTAAAAAAGTAGTTAGCTACGCTACAAGTTACTATCAAAAAGTAGCTAGCTACATTGAAACTACTTTTCTTTTTTCTTTTTCTTTTACAATGACATTGTAACAATAACTTGTTAATGAATAATGTTATAATATTTGGGGTTTCAAGCAACATAATGCAATGTAATTATTATTTCAAAGAGTATAGGGTGAATTCAGGTTGCTTGGGACACTTTTTTCAATGGCAAAAACTGTCAGAATCATTTGATTTTGTAAACTATCCCATACACACAATACTCAAATATAGCCTATATCTCAAACTGGCTGTCAAAGTGCAATATGGCTACAAATTTAACATCATTTTAGCTACTGACAAGCTACTGAAACATGTAGTTAAGCTAGTAGCGTCGATACTTGTAGCTCGTTACTGCCTAACACTGCAATACACAATGTGGACGTCAATAATTTTAGATCAGATTCCAATCGGATACACAAATAACCGGATTTGGACTGACAGTGAGTACGTTTACATGGACAACAATACTCCGATATTAACCTGATTAAGTCAATACTCTGATTAAGAAACTACCATGTAAACAGCGATTTCTAATTACAAACCCGATTCCAAAAAAGTTGGGACACTGTACAAATTGTGAATAAAAACAGAATGCAATGATGTGGAAGTTTCAAATTTCAATATTTTATTCAAAATACAACATAGATGACATATCAAATGTTTAAACTGAGAAAATGTATCATTTTAAGGGAAAAATAAGTTGATTTTAAATTTCATGGCATCAACACATCTCAAAAAAGTTGGGACAAGGCCATGTTTACCACTGTGTGGCATCCCCTCTTCTTTTTATAACAGTCTGCAAACGTCTGGGGACTGAGGAGACAAGTTGCTCAAGTTTAGGAATAGGAATGTTGTCCCATTCTTGTCTAATACAGGCTTCTAGTTGCTCAACTGTCTTAGGTCTTCTTTGTCGCATCTTCCTCTTTATGATGCGCCAAATGTTTTCTATGGGTGAAAGATCTGGACTGCAGGCTGGCCATTTCAGTACCCGGATCCTTCTTCTACGCAGCCACCTTTTAGCATTGATGGTGCCTTTCCAGATGTGTAAGCTGCCCATGCCACACGCACTCATGCAACCCCATACCATCAGAGATGCAGGCTTCTGAACTGAGCGCTGATGACAACTTGGGTTGTCCTTGTCCTCTTTAGTCCGGATGACATGGCGTCCCAGTTTTCCAAAAAGAACTTCAAATTTTGATTCGTCTGACCACAGAACAGTTTTCCACTTTGCCACAGTCCATTTTAAATGAGCCTTGGCCCAGAGAAAACGCCTGCGCTTCTGGATCATGTTTAGATATGGCTTCTTTTTTGACCTATAGAGTTTTAGCCGGCAACGGCGAATGGCACGGTGGATTGTGTTCACCGACAATGTTTTCTGGAAGTATTCCTGAGCCCATGTTGTGATTTCCATTACAGTAGCATTCCTGTATGTGATGCAGTGCCGTCTAAGGGCCCAAAGATCACGGGCATCCAGTATGGTTTTCCGGCCTTGACCCTTACGCACAGAGATTGTTCCAGATTCTCTGAATCTTTGGATGATATTATGCACTGTAGATGATGATAACTTCAAACTCTTTGTAATTTTTCTCTGAGAAACTCCTTTCTGATATTGCTCCACTATTTTTCGCCGCAGCATTGGGGGAATTGGTGATCCTCTGCCCATCTTGACTTCTGAGAGACACTGCCACTCTGAGAGGCTCTTTTTATACCCAATCATGTTGCCAATTGACCTAATAAGTTGCAAATTGGTCCTCCAGCTGTTCCTTATATGTACATTTAACTCTTCCGGCCTCTTATTGCTACCTGTCCCAACTTTTTTGGAATGTGTAGCTCTCATGAAATCCAAAATGAGCCAATATTTGGCATGACATTTCAAAATGTCTCACTTTCAACATTTGATATATCTATATTCTATTGTGAATAAAATATAAGTTTATGAGATTTGTAAATTATTGCATTCCTTTTTTATTCACAATTTGTGCAGTGTCCCAACTTTTTTGGAATCGGGTTTGTACCTTAATCCGGCTAAAGTCATACTCGAAGTAAACGCAAATCGAATTAAGACGTGGAGTATTCCTATTTTAGTCACATTATCTGAGTGCATTACAGACATGTACACACCTTAATCTAACTATTAACGTTGTGTGTTGCAGGACACACACGCAGTGGTCAGCCATTTGACGGAAAACGAGAGCATGGCTTGGCTTCAAGCTACTCTTTTCCCACCAGTTCTTACTTTGTACTGTCATCCAGTACCTCAGAGTTTGTCGCGGTGGCAGAGGAGGCCCGTTGCTGGAGAAATTGTATCCGCTGTCGTTTATTTGCATGTGTAGCATGACAAATAATTAACTGCACTTGAAGCTTTCGTAAAATTTGAAAATGAAACACCCAAAACTGTTTATGGTACCATAACGAAGACGAACTGTATGTTAATACGTGAAATTCTGGAAGGAACGTTGGACTGCGTGGCATGGAGACATAATGACGTGTGCCATTAATCGATCTATGTTCTATAACATGTAAAACGGGAACATGAACGGAATATTCTAAAAGCAACTCAGTGTAGTCGTAGTCAGTGTGAACATAGCCTAAGATCTTCAGGAGCACTTGATAATTACAGACAGGTGTGTTGGACCTGGACTCTGCAGGTAGGTAGATCTCCAAGAGCAGGGTTGGGCACGCCTGCCCTACAGTCTTACGGGCGTAATGATCACGAGCATGCAGAGGCCACTGTAAGTCCACAAGACCATAAGTGCACATGAAGTGTGCCATTTGGGACAGGGCCCATAACAGCTCCTCTGCAGTGTATAAGTCATTTTCTTAAAGGAGATATGCCATTTTACAAATGTTGTACTTTTTGGGTAATGTGTACACTTTAAATATGCTAAGTTGTAACATTGTTAATTCTTATTTATGTTCACGTTACATTTAGATTTCTGAATCACATAGCAAGCACTATGCATATCTTTCCAGCATTGTAGTTAATGTAGGTTTGTTCCATTAGTAAGGCAACTTTTGTTTTTACACCTGTTATTTAGCTGTTAATATGTGTTTTTTTTTAAACTTATTTACTGTATTTTGAAGAATGAGTACTCAGGCAGCCATACGGTTTAGGGATTGTCATGATTACAGGGATGGTATTCCCTTTTCCCATCCAAACATGTATCCTGAAATGAACACAAGCCATTTGCCCGCAAATCAAATCAAATGCCCACAAATCAACAGATACTACAGCATACCCGATTGTTAATGTTTTGCCAAAGCGCAAGCTGTGACAATAATATGTTGAGTTGAATTTTCCAGGATTCTCCACAAGATGGCAGAGTTTACAAAGCAAAATATCATACATGATATGATAATATCATATCAAAACATCAAACAACTAGATAAAAGACAATGAAAAAAAACATTGTTTCCTTCAATGCCAGAAATCTCCACAATGACTGCGGCTTTAAATAGCTTTAAAGAGCTATTAAAAGATTTATTACAACATTTTATTAATTTATTATAATTTATACATAACTTTCACAAGTTACAAGTTGACCGCCAACACAATAATTATCACATCCTTTTTCCAAAGTGGACCCATTAAATAAGAACACCCCCCCATTGTAAAGCTGCCATTTCCTGGCTGAAGATCTAAGAGTAATGTTCGACTGCAACAACCCAACAGAGACATGGTTGAAACATTGGTCTAATTCTCTTAGAGAATTCAGTCATGCATGTAAGCACGTAACAACTGTCATACAAATGTACCTTTTAAACAAAAATCAAGTTACTTAAAGCAGAACAAAATGCTTGTAGAACTACACAGTAGTAAGCCAATAGATTTTAAAGAGAGAAGAGGATGCAAAGTGATAATAATGAAAGACTTCATCTATTCCTTACTTAGTAATTGTCACTAAGCATAACTTAATAGCTGAACTTAAAAAGACCAGAGAGTTTTATATCTGTCATTGTTTCTTTTGAAGAGCAGCTCCAGTTCCTTTTCAGTCGTCGAGTTTTATTCTAAAGACAGAATTGCTTAAAACATTTACACAGGTTGGAAAATAAAGCCTTAGTTAACGGAACTTAGTTTTCGTTTGTTCAGATGATTTTTAAAATGTTTTTTTTTTTTTTTGTTGTTGTCATGATCCCAAGACAAACATACTACCAGTAGAGATCACATACAATGATTTCATCGTAATGGCATATACAATGCTTCCTTAATTACACTGTAATCAGAAAGACAACTAAAGTGAACGAACTAATGACTTTTCTCAAAGAGTCAGACACCACAAATACAAAGTCAGCCACTTTGTAAACAAGCGGAAAAAATCACTTATAAAAAAGCATTAAGCTTCTTATCAAAATAAGTCCATTGAAAGCTTCCAGCGAAGTCTATGTCACTAATTTTACCTAAAATGTAACATTAAATTTTAATTGCAAAAGAAACTTTCAATTAGAAATGAATAACCTGCAACAAATAAATGACGGCACATATAAATTAAGCATTAGAAAAGTTTGCATTGTGAATAATGCTCTCCTACAATCACTGCCCAAGTCAGAAAATCTTCCCAATGACTTCCTTTAACATGCCAAAGACATTTGAAACATTCACACAACAACACGTCACTATTTCTAGAAGACGGACGATCATTTAAAATTTGTTTTAAAGCTACAGCTAAGATCTGCTGGAACTGCTCGTGTCAAGCACTTAAAATGATGAGCGTTAAAAAAACCTTCACTCTCTTCATGTGCAAAATATAAAAGGCAAAGAAATTAAAGTGGCAGATTCTTCCATCTTTACACCTCTGATAGTGCTTCAGTAAGTCTATGAATCCGGACACATTTGGGCTGTCGTGAATCATTCCGTCTTGATCCTTCCAACACACTCAATAAATACACCACAAATGAAAAAACCATAAAACAATCAGTACAATTTCTGCATAACCTCCCAAGGGCTTTCCCAACTACTGTACTCACTCTTTGTAAAAATACACTGGTTTGAAAAGAGCTCAAATGGAAACCAAGGGGAGATGAGACTGGAATGTTCCAGGGAACATTTCGTATCCCCCTCATTTCAACATGGCAGCCAGGAATCAAAGTGACCAATGAGAGGCCTGATCAGCTTCCTGAAGAATGGGCGTGAGAGGAAGACGCCCCGCCCTCTTCCTCTTCTGTGCTGTGGTCTGCTGTGGGCCCTAGAGCGGGGCCGGATGCGAGTGCCGCTGTGGTGGCTGTGGATGAGCTGACGCCGTTGGATGTGCTGATGGAGCTGTGCTGGATGGCCTCGTTCTGTGGGCTGCTGGGAACAGACATCTCCCCACAGCTGTCCTCCTTATCCAGCTCTGAAACACAAAGCCACAGAAGACATCAGAGACTGAGACTCTAACAACAAGACAACACAGACATCAGCAGTTTCCACACACACATAATGAAAATACTGTCTGTTAAATAGTGTTGGCTAATTATGTGTGTGTGTGGGGGGGATCATACTAATAATAATGCTGTGTGTAATACATTTGCCAAAATGTGCAGTAAGCCTCAAGCCTTGTTTATACTTTCGCCTGGCTCCGCAGCGCGAGCCTCCGCTGACTGCGCGCGCTCCTCCCCAAACGGACGAGTTTATACTTGACGTGCTCGCCGTTGTAACATTCTTTGAAATGAAAGAGGGCGACTCGGAGTAATTGTTTTAAAAAAAAACACCAGGAAACAGTGGTGAGAAGAACTAAGGTAGCCTACACACGTGACACTGTTTACTTTAGTAAACTTTACCAAAACCACACTACAACGGAGCCGTGCAGAGCCGCACGCAAAGTTAAAAAACCACCAAGCGAAATGGGGTCTCGCGCTCTCAACGCGCACTACCGCCCACGCTGCAATGACGTCATTTTTGCCGCGCACACCCTCGCGCTCCTGCGGATGCGTCGAGTATAAACCAAGCTTCAGGCTGAAAGAAATGCAAATTGACACCTGTACAGTAGGGGGCGCCGCTCAAACAAACCTTTCAGCTGCTGCCATTCTGGATCACAGAAGAATAGTTTTTGCTTATTCCTATGGTTGAATTGGATCATCAAAGGTCAGCAGCAAAGACATTATTAATAAAGTGAGATTAAATACATAAAGTATATTTGTGTAATTTAATTATTGTAGGTTTGCTTAATATTCTGAGTTTGCATTTCATTGTTTTTGTCATTTTGAGAAAATCTGTTTTGTGCAAGTGAGATGAGTAAATGCTCTCATTGAGTCTAGATCTACAATAATCATCATCATGTTCACACACAGACACACAACGCCTCTGCACTTTCTCTCAACATGAGGACAGGAGAGACGTCAGTCAATACATGGGAAAACAAAGTAACTTGAGTTACTTATTTGTACAGTGGGGAGAACAAGTATTTGATACACTGCCGATTTTGCAGGTTTGCCCACTTACAAAGCATGTAGAAGTCTGTAATTTTTATCATAGGTACTCTTCAACTGTGAGTGACGGAATCTAAAACAAAAATCCAGAAAATCACATTGTATGATTTTTAAATAATTAATTTGCATTTTATTGCTAGCAAGTATTTGATGCATCAGAAAAGCAGAACTTAATATTTGGTACAGAAACCTTTGTTTGCAATTACAGAGATCATACGTTTCCTGTAGTTCTTGACCAGGTTTGCACACACTGCAGCAGGGATTTTGGCCCACTCCTTCATACAGACCTTCTCCAGATCCTTCAGGTTTCGGGGCTGTCGCTGGGCAATACGGACTTTCAGCTCCCTCCAAAGATTTTCTATTGGGTTCAGGTCTGGAGACTGGCTAGGCCACTCCAGGACCTTGAGATGCTTCTTACGGAGCCACTCCTTAGTTGCCCTGGCTGTGTGTTTCGGGTCGTTGTCATGCTGGAAGACCCAGCCACGACCCATCTTCAATGCTCTTACTGAGGGAAGGAGGTTGTTGGCCAAGATCTCGTGATACATGGCCCCATCCATCCTCCCCTCAATACGGTGCAGTCGTCCTGTCCCCTTTGCAGAAAAGCATCCCCAAAGAACGATGTTTCCACCTCCATGCTTCACGGTTGGGATGGTGTTCTTGGGGTTGTACTCATCCTTCTTCTTCCTCCAAACACGGCGAGTGGAGTTTAGACCAAAAAGCTCTATTTTTGTCTCATCAGACCACATGACCTTCTCCCATTCCTCCTCTGGATCATCCAGATGGTCATTGGCAAACTTCAGACGGGCCTGGACATGCGCTGGCTTGAGCAGGGGGACCTTGCATGCGCTGCAGGATTTTAATCCATGACGGCGTAGTGTGTTACTAATGGTTTTCTTTGAGACTGTGGTCCCAGCTCTCTTCAGGTCATTGACCAGGTCCTGCCGTGTAGTTCTGGGCTGATCCCTCACCTTCCTCATGATCGTTGATGCCCCACGAGGTGAGATCTTGCATGGTGCCCCAGACCGAGGGAGATTGACCGTCATCTTGAACTTCTTCCATTTTCTAATAATTGCACCAACAGTTGTTGCCTTCTCATCAAGCTGCTTGCCTATTGTCCTGTAGCCCATCCCAGCCTTGTGCAGGTCTACAATTTTATCCCTGATGTCCTTACACAGCTCTCTGGTCTTTGTGGAGAGGTTGGAGTCTGTTTGATTGAGTGTGTGGACAGGTGTCTTTAATACAGGTAACGAGTTCAAACAGGTGCAGTTAATACAGGTAATGAGTGGAGAACAGGAGGGCTTCTTAAAGAAAAACTAACAGGTCTGTGAGAGCCGGAATTCTTACTGGTTGGTAGGTGATCAAATACTTATGTCATGCAATAAAATGCAAATTAATTATTTAAAAATCATACAATGTGATTTTCTGGATTTTTAGATTCCGTCTCTCACAGTTGAAGTGTACCTATGATAAAAATTACAGACTTCTACATGCTTTGTAAGTGGGCAAACCTGCAAAATCGGCAGTGTATCAAATACTTGTTCTCCCCACTGTAAGTAACTTTATTTATAAATAACTTTAAATTTAAACGTAATGCGTTACTTTACTAAAAGTAATCTGATTACGTAACTTGCGTTACTTGTAATGCATTTCTCCAACACTAATTCCTGAGATTGAGACAAATTTTCAGCATCATTACTCCAGTCTTCAGTGTCACATGATCCTTCAGAAATCATGCTAATATGATGATCTGCTGCTCAATAAACATTTGTTATTATGATCAATAATGAAAACAGTTGTGCTGCTTCAGATTTGTGTGGAAACTGTAATACATTTTTACAGGATTCTTTGAAATAGAAAGTTCAAAAGTTAATTTGGAAATCTTTTGTCTTTACTATCACTTTTGATCAGTTTAATGCATCCTTTACATAGTGGATAGTTCCTGCTGATTAATGACATGAAAGCAACAGACTCTCAGATTAAAAACATCAGTGTAAAATCAGTCTCCCTACCATCTGTGTGCAAACACATGATTCACATCAGGGCTTCAACACACCTCTCAACACCAGAGTTGCAGAAAGCATCACAAAAGGGCAATTTGGTAGCAATAAAACGGCAAGTGTGCATAATAAATGTATGACATGGCATGCATAGTTTTTTTCTCCCTTCAACATTGTGTTATAGGCTATACAACTGATTGTACCTAGATATGCACAGGACTGGACTTCTTTATTTGTTTGCTTTTTCGATACCCAATTGTAATCACTGGCTGTGCACTGGAAGGTCAGCAAAAGGAGAGTCACAATATATTGGTACTGAAAAATGAAATATTTATATCATGTTAAAGACCCCGTGTTTGTGTTATAAGACAAACCATGTGCAAATGCATAAGTCAACGCCAGTATTTTCTCCTTAAAAATGCAGTGAAACAAAGACAGTCTCAAAACGCGGTTTATAATCGCCGGTGTTTCTTACGTCACAAACTATCTTGTAACCAGAGCCATAGAAAAAGAGAGTTGCGACACTCTTTGATCTTGCCGCCACGTGGTCACGTGGTTCATAGAGCTCTCAATAGTTCCAAACAACTCCGCGCTGTCAATCTGTTTGAACAGGATTAAGCAGGACAGACAGCAGTTTCATTATATTTGCAGCAATTTCTGTTAAATATTAACACAATATGTGCATCGACTTCGACTAGGCTTTACAGTAGCATTTTATTCTGGGGAGAGACAAAGAAGAGACAACGTTAATGCTTTTCTTGAGTGATATCTGGTTATTTTATTTGGGTCATGTGAGTGCATGATTTTACAGCGTTGAGTGTTGTAGCCAATCACGGGCATTTCTGCTGAAAATAATGACCAGTCATATGTTTAATTTACCAGGAATGAGAATCCATATCGATCAAAACAAGTTTTATACAGTCTCAAAACGCTGAATGAATTTTAGTGCAAGTTTACGCGAATCTTCCCATTATCTACAAATCCTCTCATCATAACAAACAAAGCACAGACACGATTTAAATAAAGATTTATTGTGAAGTTTAGTCAGAAGTTTTTGTTTTTCATGAGACTTTGTGATTTTCCCTACAATTAGCCTATATATTTAACACTTCAGTACAAATAAAGTAACAAAAATAGATATTTTAATGTTATAATAGTGATTTGATAATCTATAAAAAATAATTAAAAAAGAGAAAAAAATGGCTAATGAGCCAATAAGTGTTCCTCTTCTGCCATCTACTGGTTATAGTGGTAATTTCTTTTATCATTTCAATGTTGTTAAGGTCCGAATGTTATTTTATGATACTCACATAAGCATACACACCAGGTGAATATAAATGAATGATTCTAGCATATACAGAATTTAACCCAAGAAAGAAGTTTTAAATAGTGTTTAAAAAAAACAGGGCAACCAATTTAATTCAACTCTTTATATCCAGGCGCTAGATACGTTATTGCTTGAATGGGCTACTTCATAGAAACTCATTCGGCAGAAAGATCTCAGAGAGACTAAAAACTGTTGAAATATGACAGATAGCATCTGGATATAGTAGCTGTTGCAGTGCTGCTCACGTTATCTAACTGCAGTTAGAGTCTAACGATCTATTATATAACAATGAACATTAACTACAACACACTTCATAAAATACCACTTCTATCAATATTCCTGAGAGGTCAACTAATGCCATAAAATCTCAAAATATGCAGTAATTTCATCAATTTGCCAGCGAGTGTGCTTGAGATACACTGAAATGAATGGGGTTCAATGCTGGAACTATTGGTCGCTCCGTGACACGCTTTACTTCCGCATTCCTCAGTTCCTATGGAAGTCTATGGGAGTGTCGTAACTCTGTTTTTCAACGGCTCTGCTTGTAACCAGTCACGTCAACGTGTGGGCGGGCTTTAGCATATCATTAACTATGACTGCTTTGAATCAGGGGAGTCTCAAGAGAAGTCAGGTTATCCCGCTATATTTTTCTGTTGATATGAAAAATCATATAGATTTAGCAATATAGCAGGTGAATTATGTATATGATGTATATTACGGTTATGATGAACTATATGCCTTTCTCCACTGACGTTCTGAGTTGTTCAAAGCGTTTCTAAGGATATACTGGCTGATACTGAAGGCAGACTGAGATGGCGAATGGGAACATGGTTTTTTTAACATTACCAACACATTATTAGCTGTTTGATAAATTATTCAAGCAAAAAGTCTGACGTTGTAGAGAGCGATACATAAAACGCATTACCATTCTGATACATCGACTTGTATACGAGTCTGTATAATTTACTCTTTCTCTCCCGAATCAGTTTCTGGTTCAAACAAATATGGCTGAATTAAACCAGTATTTCCACTTGCCGTTGTGCAGAGTTTACTACAGTAAAGTTGAGCGAGTGGATTCAAGTAGTCCGAGCTCATGTGAGTGAGTGGAGGCGGGGCTAATTTGCATATTCATGAATCCACGTATACTAAATGAAGCAAAGGGTGTAGAGTTACATTCAAGCTATTTTAAAGCATGACTTTTTTTTCACAGGAAATATGTCATTTTGGAGTTTTAAGGGATAAAATTATTGACTACAGGGGGACTTTAATACTACACATACGATAGTCCAGCAGAAGTAAGCGGAATATCTAGTTGATATTCCAACATTGTAGGTGGCACTATTGCATTTTTAATGTTGGCTGCCACTCGTCGAAAAAAGGGAAAAATAAAACGATTTTTTAACCATTTTTTTCCCCAAAATTCCTATAGATAGTGACAATATTGTTATCATGAATTCTTTTGGCTATGATAGTCGTGCAGTGAAAATCTGAAATTGTCCTATGTGTTCAAAGTAGCAATATGCCAGTATTGACGATAACTGTGACATTCAAAACATGAAATATCGTGTTAATTAAGGGTGTGACAATATATCGCGATAACTGTACTATTTAAAATTAATAGTACACATATGATAATATGATGCATAAATAATCCAGCAGCAGAACCTGGTTCACATCCCAAAGTACAATAGGTGGCAGTATTGCACGTTTACGCTGCCATCTGTCATAAAGCAGAAGACGCTACTGCTGTGCAGTATCATGGCTTCCCATCAGACAGAGAAGAGTCTTTACCAACAGTGAGCGCAAAAAGGGTGCAAAACCACCAACCTGTTCACCCACCTCCGTGTCATTCATTCTGCCACTATTCAGAGAGTAAGTTGCAATTATTTCGCTAGTCCTGAAATGGGAAATATACATTAACCTGTCAACTGGTGACACCTTTCTGTGTTTTGTTATATTTACATTCCTTGAGGCTTTTAGTAAAAAAATGTGCTCATTCCGATAAAAAATTATGGATTTTTACTTCAAATATCTTTAGAGAGATATATTTTTTAGTATTTTTATCCAAAATAGGGCGATGTGAGCATTATGGAGCACTAAACTTTCACATGTAATTTGTTTAATTCATACTTGACACCGAAGGGTGCCCTCGCAAAGAAAGTCCACAAGAGAGAGCCAAATAAGTATTAAACTTTTGATGTTCCAGGAAATCCCTAATATGGACAAAGACATCCAGCTATCGCTTTAAATGCAGATAGAGACATTTTGACTAAACATGAAGAGAATTAACACACCGTTGTGAAAGTATGGTTTAACTGTGTTCTTCAAGCCATCTTGGTTATTTTCCTATGGATAATGTATATTATTTATAATGCAATGCTAATCAACATAGCCTTTATCACTGTATAGAATACTATAAAATAATATAATTTCTGCCTCATTCTGTGATAAGAAGCCACATCAGTTCACAGAAGGAAATTGCTTCAATCACTCGACTGACGCTATAACACATTTGAGTAAAATATGCTGTTATGTTCATAAATTATAATTCGACGCTGTGCTAAGCTAAAAACGGTTAACATTTTAGTCTCCTCTAAATGAAAGCACATAACATGGTCTTAAAATGTTCCATAAATCATTGATTTAATTAATTCTGACGATATGACAACAAGCTGCCAAATGTTTTCTTTCAAATGAGTCCACAATGTTTGAAGTACAAAGGCTTCATGGACTATTACAATGCATTTTAATTTAGATATGCCATTTCTTAGATTTGAGTTCCAAATGGGGATGCAAGTTAACAGGTATTAGTTGTGTTGATAAAGCTTATTTATAATACTTGACCATGTTTTCTCTCTCCTGGTTATTTCTTAGGCAGTGTCAAAGAAGCCAGAGTCTCAATTGTTGTAATTGTAGTAAGCAATGATATAATTCGCTGGCTAAAAAAAGAAAGCAAAACAAAATTAACAAACTAAAGATGAATTTGACTGATAACATTTTTTCAAGGTTTCTATAGATATCGCGATATATACTGTTACTATGAATTTTTTTGGCCACGATAACTCAACTGTGGTGTGAAAAATCTGATATAGTGGCAGCCCGCAGTTTAAATAGGAATGCTAACAGATAACTATTTATTGCAATGGCAGTTGCTCAGCTGGCACGTGCCCACTGAAAGTATGGTGCCACTGTTGCCTTAGCCTCACCTGATCTGTAATTACCATGTGACTGATCACTCTTGAGCTGTAGCGATGACGTCTACCATCAGGCACTAACTGCTTACGCTAAATAGCCAAATCTAAACCCCCCGATCGATGACGAGAGAGAGAAAGCTCAGCTCTGACCCCGCAAACATCTCAAGTTCTTTCGCACCGGATGAGTTGCTGGCATGATTGCGATTAAAGACTTCCCCAGTCCAATGCTTTGTCTTTTATTAATCCCTGTGCTTGCTTTGTAACCTTTAATTAAAGTTACAATGTCATTTTAAACCAACATCATCAGGGTATATTAGAGGCTGTAGCGTGCGGCCAGACTCTCGCACCCCTCCCTACGATCCCCTTCCTTTCCTGCCAACTACTGCAGCGACAGATAATTACTGCACCTGATTTTAATGATACACACACAGGAGAGCGGCAGAGATGCGCGGTCCAAATGCCACCAGCTGTTCTGCAGTTGCATTGAATTAATTGGCTCCTGATGAGGAAGGGAATGAAAAAAGGCTCTCTCGCTCTGACTCAAAAAGAAACGCAGACTACCATGATAATTAATATAGCTAATGAAGCAAGCACCGCTGAAATGGCACTTGGTAATTAATGCAGGAGTATTAGATTGTGTGTGTGGTTCTGAAGGCTCAGGATCGAGTGACTCTCTACACGTGTATGCCATGGGGTTGTAAATACCCTCGCCGGCTCCGTGCACGTAAGGTTGAACACAGAAAACGAAGTTGGGTTTTCTCCTCTCTTCGTCTGCATGTTCAGGCATCTGTAATTACTCCTGATGGTATTAAGCAGGAAAGGGGGTGATATATTATCATACACAACGTTGCACGCTCCTGAGACTGCTCTCCGCTCACCTCCTCTCGGATCATCTCCGCTGTGAGCAGATGGGGCTTGTGCAATGCCAAACGGAGGCATGGCCTGCCCTGTTTGCAGGGCAGCCTGGGTAATTTTCCCCCACCTGCTACCAGGGCAGCACTGCCTGAGAGATTAAGGCCAGAAACATACTTTATTTCAGTGTGCAATCACAAATGAAAATGCTTTGCCAAGCGAGATCTTGTCGGCCATACTTTACACCTGTCCTAAGCAGGCACAATGCGATTTTCAATATATTTCAGGCCTAACAGACTGTAATGAAGCGAACAAGACGGGAGCGTTCAGGTGACCGAATGTGAGCCCAGGAAACCTGCACTGACGTTTGCACTTTTTTACCATATTAAGACCGTTCTTTGACAGGTGATGACCATCTGCTGCTTCTCCATCCTGCAATGAATGTGGCACAAACCAGCGTTGTTTACAAACCTGGCAAAGACAGAACGAAGCTCATCTCTGAGCCTCATTTGCACAGGTGACTAATATATGACCCCTCACGGCATTCGGTGACATCGGCAGCATAAACAGGATTGAGGAATGGTTTCGATCATCTCCTTACTCTCCTCTACCTTGCAAAGACCTACCAATGCCTGCAAATGAACCAGCTCCCAGACAACCCAATCTCACCCGACAACCATCCCGCTCATAATATGCATGAGACCTGTCAGTCAAGCTGCTTAACAATGCCGTTGCATAATGAACTGCACGGCTGCAGCGGTGCATCCCAGTTGCGAAACTGCGCTTCTGTCAGACTCTCCTCTATAATACACTCATTTTGGAAGCAATCATTGTCAATACAAGTCAGCGCTGGGTTACAAAATGAGCCACACGCAGACACGCACACTCAAAGCCAACGACGTATGGCGAATCCAAGCTTTGAAAGTTATGTACAAAAAAGTGCTTACACACTAGCACAGGCAGCCGCTAAGCTTTAGTGTCTGTTGAAGCCCAGCAAAAGCATACACACAGTCACTCCCACAACCGCTTCTCCGTCCCTTTGACAACAGCTAATTGATATGAAGTGGCTGCATATGGCAGACGAGCTGCAGATCTGCACATTTCACAAGATGTCATTAAAGCATAACGGCCAAAGAGGCGTGTGTAACAAAAGCAGCCCTCGGTTTCTGAATGCCTCTTTATCACTCATCTTAAAGAGGACAGTGCCACATACAGTGGGGATCATTTTGTTAGCCAACATCGATGTTGAGCAAATATATGAGTCCTCGGCGTTCTGTGGTAATAATGGGACGAGATGAATCTGTGTTATTTCACACTCAGGGCTAGTTCATTTTCCACTCTTCACATTTCATCAAAAACCCCACAGAACACTCATTAGGAATAACACTCATCTGTTATAGTCAAAACAAAATATGTAAAACAAAAAAGAAAGAACAACCCATTAAGCAGAGCTGGCAGTCCAGAGATTTTTAATCATTTTCAAAGAAAGAAAAGCTATTCAGTGAGATTGAATCCTGAGCAAAATTTAACAACTCTTCACCAACTGAGATTGCGGCCTTGTGAATGAAATCTCAGGATGGAGATTGGCTCTTTTGACTTGGGCCAGTGAGCAACCACCTAGGGCAGTGTTTCCCAACCCAACTATTTTACACAGGCATTTTCATTAGTGAGTGAGTCGAAAATCCCAGCTCGCGGTCCTTTCTTTCTCTGCCAACTTCCAGTCCAATACACACTATATTGCCAAAAGTTTTGGGACGCTGCCTTTACATGCACATGAACTTTAATGACATCCCATTCTTAATCCGTAGGGTTTAATATGGAGTTGGCCCACCCTTTGCAGCTATAACAGCCTCAACTCTTCTGGGAAGGCTTTCCACAAGGTTTAGGAGTGTGTTTATGGGAATTTTTGACCATTCTTCTAGAAGCGCATTTGTGAGGTCAGGCACTGATGTTGGACGAGAAGGCCTGGCTCGCAGTCTCCGCTCTAATTCATCCCAAAGGTGTTCTATCAGGTTGAGGTCAGGATAGTGCTGGGCGGTATACCGGTTCATACCGAATACCGGTGTTTATTTTTGCTATGATATGAATTTTTATTATACCGCAATACTGGTATATGTCGCTTAAACAACGTGAGCAACACTGTTTGAGAGGGGTCCCGTTTCACTGCTGCACTGTAGTGAGGTCAAAGCTGAGATCGCAAGAGAGCGGTTTCTGCGTTTTGGCAGTTTGTTGTTATATAGGGTTAGATTTTTAAAATGCTTAAGGTGCCCTCAACTCTGTTTTTTTTCTCTCCGTGGTCATATTTTAATATTCATGTGTCTGTAATGAGTGAGTTGCAGGTCTGTGTTTTATTGGTTGTTGTCTCCCCACAGCATCATTTTGTGGGGCCTTGCAAACCTGTATTTATTCTAGTGTGGAATTTTTCTACAATATTCACTCGTCATGACAGTAAAAGTCAATCTACTGCAGTATTTCCTCTCTCAATCAGTAGAAAATGTGGTTAACACCCTGTCATGCACAGGGAAAAAAAATACCGTCATATACAGCGAAACCGGTATAGTTTAGAAAAATACAGTGATATAAATTTTTGGTCATACCGCCCAGCACTAGGTCAGGACTCTGTGCAGGCCAGTCAAGTTCCTCCACACCAGACTCGTTCAGCCATGTCTTTATGGACCTTGCTTTGTGCACTGGTGCGCAGTCATGTTGGAACAGGAAGGGGCAATCCCCAAACTGTTCCCACAAAGTTGGGAGCATGAAATTGTCCAAAATGTCTTGGTATGCTGAAGCAGATCCCTTCGTGGCTGAGTTGCTGTTGTTCCCAATTGCTTCCACTTTGTTATAATACCACTAACAGTTGGCCGTGGAATATTTAGTAGCGAGGAAATGTCACGAATGGACTTATTGCACAGGTGGCAACCTATCACGGTACCACGCTTGAATTCACTGAGCTCCTGAGAGCGACCCATTCTTTCACAAATGTTTGTAGAAGCGTCTGCATGCCTAGGTGCTTGATTTTATACACCTGTGGCCATGGAAGTGATCGGAACACCTGAATTCAGTGATTTAGAGGGGTGTCCCAATACTTTTGGCAATATAGTGTAACTATTGTCCTATCTAAATGAAGGCAACAATGCCAAAAAATGTGAATTGTAAATCGGACTACACTGGTTGTGCTGCGTGATTGCTTTTGCGATGCTAGTGAGGATAATGCAATACAAAGACATGAATTCTTGCATTTTTTTTTGTGATACACAATCTTTTATCTCAAACAGAATTTAGACTGCAAGTTCACATTCAAAACTCGGGTAAAATCATACTTGATACACAAATTTCCAAGGCTTCTAAATTATCAATATGATAAAAACTTTGCTTAAAAATACATTGAACATAATCTACTACATGCCTTCTGCTCTGATTAATAGTTAACTTTTTAACAAGTAAAAGGCCTTTTAGTATAATTGAAAAACGTCCACCTTCAGCTCGTGGTTCACGTGTCTTTATAAAAATCATTAAAGATTTCAAAGCATAAAGTAAATACAAGATTAACTTTCATATTGTTAGTAATATTTCAAGATGAACATTTACTGGACTGAACCAACTTAGGTTTACTTGATTATCCAAACATATTTTTTTTTTTTTAGAAAAATCATGTTAAAATGTAAGTATCAAATATGATCCATTAGACTTTTGAGGAAGGTTTACTTGTTCATCTCTCAGTTATCATTGTATTGCACTGCATTATATGTTAAGCCCCCAAAATAAAAACTACAGAGCTTTGATCATAAAACTAAGCATTTAATATCATCTCTCTAAGACATATTATTAGGAGATATAGAGTGACAACTGATATTTATATGCATCATGGTAATTGACTGTTAAACTGTTAAATGATCTTATTGATTTACATAAGCGATCATAACTTCATATTACTTTTTGGCGATATAAATATCAGCAACTGCACAAAATTGCATATTTTGCTCAGTTTGGGCCTCTGAATAAAACTAAGATGTTTGTCCTCCATATTCTCACTATATCACTCTATATGAGCCATAAAAGCCAGATGTATCAAATATGATACTAAACAAAAAAAACACATATGGAACATTTATTTAAGATTTTTAGATTAAAAATTTCTGACTATTATTTCACATGTCAGGTTTTTCAGGGTTAAGAGCACTGAAACATGGCATCAATGTTAATTTAATGTTGTCTCTAATACAAATAAATATAAACATATTTTATGGATGTTATAATCCATAAGCGCTAAATCTAAATCTCAAAAGCAGGCACAGGAATCTGATGACCAAGCACACTGATGTTTAGTGTGGTTCGGTGATGTGGTACTTACGGTGGTATCCTGATTTCTTCTGCAGGAGAGTCACAGGACAGTCTTTATGAGCCAGTAAAAGCTGTTTCAGCTGGGCCACCTCACTACGCAGAAGAGTCACCTCATTCTGGACAGAGAGAAAGAAGCATGTGACCTATCAAGATGAGCAGATTAGTAAGGAATCAACAGAAGAAGATCATTAGCTTGTCTTCATTTAAGCCTTTTTTGGGACACAATTATAGCTGCTTAATGGCAGAGTCCCAGGAGAGAGAAACACAGAGAGAGCTCTCCCCTCCGTCAGCGAAACACCGGCGCCCATTCTGGTGAGATTTACTCTCGTCTGCCGTTAGGACTCCCATGGGGCTGTGCTGTTCTGCATGCGCTAAAGACAGACTGTTTAACAGCAAAGGTGACTTTAGCAGGATTTACAGCGAGCTGAACGGGTGCGGAAGAAAGGCACAAGAGCGCAGATTTAAACACTTTCTCTGTTCCTCAGCAACATGGCCGACATTTAATGCAGGAGTCTAAAAGCGTGCCAGTTTATTTCATTCCATCTGTTTTATCTTGGCATGGTGTGCAGAGGAGAAGCAGATTTAAACACAGCTGCTCCAACACTGTGGCAATGTGCACTACGAACTGCCATCTTCCATTACGGCCACAAAGTAGGCCTCTCTCTCTCCATCTATTTTTCCACATCACATCAAAACGCACCCAAGACTACAATATTCAGTTATTCACTATGGGCATCCACTTGACCACAGCAGGCTATTATTATTAGTTACTTGAAAATAACTCATAAGGCTCAGGGGCAACACCGTTCTCAACACTGATCGTAAAATAAGACGGGCACACTGATGGTGGACCGGTATGGGTGTTCATTTGCCATGTAGATATTTACAGAGCGGTGTGGCCAATGGCTGAGAGATGGCGAACACATAATAACTGTAATAAATAGTAAACTGCCTAGCTGTCTGGAATGTGATTGGTCAGTTGTGATCATTCTGTGGTCCAAAATTTTATAATGATGCTACAGATTAAGTTTCAGGCAAATTAATTCCTACATAGCTGTGCTAATATCATATCTCTCTGTTCATTTTTGTCATCCGTCCCATAGGTTATTTTGACACGAAACGAATTAAAAAAAAAAAATAATAATAATTTAATTGAGTGTTCATCGGAGTGGTCCAAGACCCTAGAACATTTGTCACACTTGAACCACGAATACACACAAAAGTTTTTACTGGATTCAAGGAGTTTTGTGGTTGAATTTTAAAAAAGTAACAAATCCTTCCCTCGCGGGTCAATTTGACCCCCTTAGGAATGAATGAAATGCGAGGAATGCTTCAATACACATAGAAAAACCTAAAAATGCTCAAAATTCAAACTAAAAATGCTAAAACTTAACCAAAAAATGATTTTACAATGTCTACTTGTGTATCTGAATGCATACTGAAGAAAAACTGACTTTAGGACCCAGGGGAACAGCTCATTTGCTTCATATAGCGCTATAAGGCCATCTAGTGGCAAGAGTCATGAAATATCATGTTATATTATTTTTTTTCCACAAGAGGTCGGCAAAGACACCCAATGTAAGATATTTTGAGCTGAATTAAAACGGTTATGCATGAAATTGTGTTATTTTGAATTTAAGTTGAAAGAATGTGAAGAATGTGCTTAAATTACTGATAAAATCTAGTAATTTAAAGGTAAATAAAATAAAAAATAACAAAAAAACTCCAAAAAAATTGCATTACAAAAATATCAAAATTAATTTTTTTCTGGACCAAAAAAAATTAAGTATAATTTTAGGGCTTCAGGTCATTTTGATCCGCGAGGGAAGGATTTGTTACAAAGTGTGAGGGAAGGATGAGGGATAAATCAATGTTTTACGTAGATTTATTTATTTGGTGAGTAGAAGTATAAGCAGGATAATGCATTTCACAAAAACAGGGTAATCACGACCCTGATTGATTAAACATTTATAATGTTACAAAAATTTCTATTAAAAAAAAATGCTGTTCTTTGGAACTTTTAATTCATAAAAAATCCTGCAAAAAGGTTTCTACAAAAATATGAAGCAGCTCAACTGTTTTCAACAATCATAATAATCAGAAATGTTCCTTGTGTCACGCATGCAGGCAGGAAGGCAAAGACAGGTAAATCCAATTCTCAATGAAGTTTAATGAAATAGAACACTCAGGTGAGTAATACAGGTCAGTAGCTACACACTCAACACTAGGACGTACATAGACGAGACCGGACAAAGACTGAAGAAAACAGGAGAACTTAAATGGCAAACACAAACGAGATAATTACAAGACACAGCCTACACAGATGAACTAATAATGATGGTGACCATGATGACAGACGAGTGGCGGGAAAACTAGAACAAAGGAACATGTGACAAGGAGGGAAACACTGAAAGTCCATGACAACACAGAACATGACGGTGACACCCTGAGCAGCAAATCATCATATCAGAATGATTTCTGAAGGATTATGTGACACTGAAGACTGGAGTAATGATGCTTTGATCACAGGAATAAATTACATTTTAACATATACTCACATAGAAAACAGCTGTTTTAAATTGTAATAATATTTCACAATATTACTGTTTTTACTGTATTTTTGAGTAAATAAATCCATCTTTGGTAAGCAAAAAAAAAATAATCTTTTGAACGATGTCACCACGTTAAGATTTAATTGAAAAAATATTTAGTTTAAAATATATGACAAAAAATGCACAGACATCGTTTAATTGGCCAGGCAAATTCCCAAACACTGGTCAATTAATCAACCTGTAATAGGCCAATGTGTTGGTCTCTAGCTGTCAGACAAACAAAGGAAGGAACACCAATTTAATATGTTTCTGTTAATATTTTGCTACCAGGTATTTTACCAGTGAACTTTCAATGACACGAATATCTAAAGTGACATATGGCTTCAGGTACGGTCCTCCCATTCTGCTTTTAAACAAAAAAAACATCAAGTGAAATGTATAAAATCTGATGAATCTCAATTGTCCCCTCTGCTGTTTTCAGAGAGATGGCGAAGCGGTAAGAGCAGGCCCGTTCAGGCCATTAAAGTGTTTAATGCGTTCGCAGACCGGCTGCATCCATAAAGACAGCACAGGGGGGATGTTTGGCTCGAGTGTTGCCGTGCGCTGGTCCGCAAACCCTGACACCTCGTTAAAAAGCCAGTTAAGGATGATGTTAACGTAATTGAGCATCATTAGAGCTCTACGCTCCGATCAGCTGGGCCAACGGGGCAGAGAGGGACAATTACACGAGCCCATCAGCGCTGATAAATGTGCTCGTATTAAACACCTTCCCTCCGATGAAACATACTGTCATGCTTGTTTTCAGAGTCCCAAACATTCTGTAATACACCCAACACCCTTCTTCAGCTCTCCATCTGTTTCATGTTAGCTTATTCGTTCATATAACCCACAAATTAATCGCCCTTCCCCCACCCCTTCGCGAAAGCATTGAGCTTTGTTTAAATGGACAAATAAAAAAGACAGCGTGCAAATAAACAGTGGCACATCTCATTAAATTGTCTGGAACGTGCCGACGCTGAGCCACACTCTCCGTTATCAGCAGAGACAACGGTTACGTGAACTGTTTCGAACTTGTCAGTGGCAGATCCTAATTGCCTGCTACAAAACGGGGGTTGAGAAAGAGACGGCTTTCCCTGAGAGAGTTCCAGGGCAGCTCACAAACGCTCCGACAGAACAGACGACACGCTTGTGTGCCGATGACATCTGGAGGAAACGTCTTTATTGACAGGGCCATATCGATGCAGGAGACTCGAACAATCACGCCGTGGCTGTCATGCAAACACACTTCTTAATTTACATTAATGACTTCATCACCATCTTTGTCTGGATGACACATTAATACACTCAAAGAGAGTCTGGTGTGTGTGTGTGTACCTGTAGCTGTCCGTTCACGCTGCTCAAGTCTTCTGCTTTTTTCTCCAGACTCTGCACCCAGACTTTCCTCTTCTGCCTGCAGCGAGACGCGGCGGCTCTGTTCCTTTCCAGAAACTTCCGTCTTTTCTCATCGGGGTCCTCACTGGTGGTTCTCCGCCGCCGCCCACCTGTACTGGTTGTGTGCTGGGCTGGAGGGGCGGGAGACACCTACACGGGCCGACAATCAAACATACGAGCACAAATCAATTAGTGGTATTTTTATCATATGTTCAATTAAAAGCTGCACCTGCCAAGCGTTGACGAAAAAAGAAAACATACCAGCCATTAATATTTACTGGTTGCACTTTATTTTACAGTATGTGCACTTACAGTGTACTTACCTAAGAAAGTACTGGGTAATATGAGGTAACTACAGGGGTTAAGGTTAGGTTTAGGTGTAGAGTTAGTACCTAGTTATTACACAGTTATTGCAATTACTATAAGAAGTACATAGTATGTACATGGGGAACAGGACTGTAAAATAAAGTGGGTTATACTTTATTTTAAGGTGTCCGCGTTACAGTGTAATTATATATTTAAGTAATAGTAATTAACTATATGTACTTACTATAGGGTTAGAATTGGGGTTTGGTTTAGGGTAAACTGCATGTAATTATGCATAATTTATTGTTATTACTACAGTAATTACATGTAACGTGTAACAAGGACACTGTAAAATAAAGTGTTACTATAAACTACTACCATATTTATTACAGACTATGAAAATATACATTGCATTTGATTAGATGTTTGCAAAATATTAATACATTTTTTTAAATATGGCTGTTTTAAAATGGGGGTGGTTATGGGTAATACTTTACATAAGGTACAATTTGTTAATCGTAGTTAATGCGTTAGGTATCATGTAACTAACAATAAACAACAATTTCTTCATTAATGAGTTAAAAGTCAATGTTAATTCATAAATATATACTACTGTTCAAAGGTTTGGGGTCATTAAGAGGTGTTTATAAGAAAATCACACTTTTATTCAGCAAGGGTGCATTAAATTGATCAAAATTGACAGTAAATACGTTTACATTGTTACAAAAAAAATTCTGAAAGTATCAGTTTTCGCAAAAAAAATGGCAGCATTGCCAATAATAAATGTTTTTTGAGCACCAGATCAGTATATTAGAATTATTTCTGAAGGATCATGTGACTGAAGACTGGAGTAATAAACTGTAATAATATTTCACAATATTATTATTATAACTGCATTTTCGATTAAATAAATGCAGCCTTGGTGAGCAGAAGAGACTTTTCAAAAACACCAAACTCATACCAAACCTAAACTTATGAAAAGTAGTGTACTATTTTTTGACTCATAATACATTAACTATTGTTAAATTTCAACTGTATATAATAATATATAATATACATAAAAATCAGCATTAACTTTTTGTTAACCTGTCGTTCATTGTTAGTTCATGATACCCAATTCTTCTGGGATTATTTGCGTGAGATATTTAACATTACATACAGGCGTTTCTGTAGTGGATGTAGCAGGCTGCTGTAGTGACTTGGGGCGTGGCTCCTCAGTCGGAGGCGGGGCTGGGGGCGGGGTCTCGCTGGCCGAGCTGCTCTGGATGTCGCCTGCATCGCCGTTGGTTACCTGAGGGAGCTGCTGACTGAGGGCCGCCTTCAGCTTCTACAGGTGAGAGTCAGAGGTCAAGTCAACATGTACTATTAGCCTGTAATGTCATATTAGCTGACTTCAAAATACTGTCCACTCAAACGGTTTCAAAAGCGGATATCAATGATAAACTACATCAAGAGAATCTAACAGAAATGATTTGGTTTATCAAGGCACACCAGACCATTCACAACCTGTCAGACACCTTCCTCAAAATCTGATTGGCTGGCTTTATGCAGTTTTTCAGGGTGTATGTTTTTTATCAGTTTGCTAGAAAATATCTTGTTTTAAGTTCATAGTATTATGGTATAGAATCTTCAAAATATATCAAGAGTTTTGTTAACCGACCCAGGAAAACAAAGTCTTTTGAATTTAGTTTTTGTCATTACATTGTTTAGAGCATAAGAAACAAATGGGGAAAAAATGAAAAATGTTTTTTTTATTCATATGTTATGCTATGTCCTCGTAAGTGGACACCAGGACTCAGTTGTGTAAAAAATGGCATGGAATGACATGTACAGGCAAAAACAATGGGATTTTTCTTTTCATTCACCAGTCAATTTTTAGTTTTTTTTTTTTTTTTTAACCAAACTTTGTTTTAAAGATGATTCAATTGATATACCATTTTACTTTATGCAATATGTGGGTAAAATGGCCATACATGGGTTTTCCCATTCAATGCAACGCACCTATACACTGTCTCTAATGTGTTCTTGGAGCAACATGTAATGAAAAAGACGTGTAATAATGGGAGTAATAGTTGGCAACATTTTCATAATAATATCTAATATTTTATAATAACACTGATATGTAATTTCTTTCCCTATTCACTTGTTGTGTCTCCCCCCCAAAAAAGTCCCGGTGTCCTCTATTGAGGACATGTATGAAATCAATGTCCTGTTTCGTAACAAAAAGACATATTTAGATTAGAAACCCCATAACATCTGAGGTGTTGATTTATAACAAACAATTTGAAAATTAGTCAGATTTAAATAATTATTACAAAATATTATATTTCCATAAGAGTGCTAAATTTGATCATTCAGTCATTTTCATTCATTTAGAGAAATTCACTAAAATATAATGTCCTCGTACATGGACAGTGGCACTCAGGTGGCTATAAGGTGAGTTCGCATTAGCAAAATTATGCTGAAATTTTGAGGACAAAAAAAGGTCCATTGTCTATTGTCAATAGTGTAGTGATGTGAGAAGCACAGCTCACACAGAAGTCACTTTCAAACCAAGTACTGTTGGTAAATAACCAACTTGAACTGGTTGCCAAAGCAGTATGGGAAAACTTTTGTCCTCACACAAAATTCCTATTGACATGACTGGATTTTGCCCGTGAAGATTTGTTGAACAATGGTAAATGTGCAGAGAGTAAGAATATAACTGTTTATTCCCCTTAATGTCCAATTTAACATTTACCCTTAAGTGTCACATTCAAAATACCGAGCTGTGATTGGCCACTTGTAGTTCTGGCCAAAGTGTTGCAGTATGCAACAGACTTTATGCCGACAGTCAAAAATCTGCCTATGCACACAGCGTTTAACTATAAAATCTCCCTCTCTTCAGCATTTTCGTATACTTCCATCATAACTGCAGTGAAATGAGAAAACATGGTGCTCTCTCTCTTTCTCTCTGGGATCAGGAGGCTAAACTACATTAGAGAGAGGCGAGAACTGAAGATTAGAATAATTAACTTCTGCGGAAAACCAGAGGCAAGGATTAAAACAACATATTCATCACAGCTTTAAACAGATGCTTCCCTCAGAGCTCTTCCACAGGAGTAAGAGCTGTCGTAGCTAATTCACTATTCCCTGGAGATGCCTGTGATTTTCTCTTGTCAGGGAAATCTTCCTTTCCCTGGCGTACTGTAGCGTGTGCAGCATAGAGACCTCAGCGCCAAGAGCTTTTCTCTTCACTATGAGCAACTCCCCATAATGACAACACGAGTGCTTGATGAAGTTTAAAATCATTTTTAGCATTTTGACGATACTCGATATCAATATATTTCGATATTTATGTATATATATATATATATATATATATATATATACACCGCTCAGGCATAACATTATGACAGGTGAAGTGAATAACACTGATTATCTCTTCATCACGGCACCTGTTAGTGGGTGGGATATATTAGCCAGCAAGTGAACATTTTGTCCTCAAAGTTGGTGTTAGAAGAAGGAAAAATCAGCAAGCTTAAGGATTTGAGCGAGTTTGACAAATGGTATTCCCTGGTGGCTGTGGTCTTTTTCAGCAGGATAATGCACCCTGCCACAAAGCAAAAATGGTTCAGGAATAATTTGAGGAGCACAACGAGTTTGAGGTGTTGACTTGGCCTCCAAATTCCCCAGATCTCAATCCAATCGAGCATCTGTGGCATGTGCTGAACAAACAAGTCCGATCCATGGAGGCCCCACCTCGCAACTTACAGGACTTAAAGGATCTGTTGCTAGCATCTTGGTGCCAGATACCACAGCACATCTTCAGGGGTCTAGTGGAGTCCATGCCTCGACGGGTCAGGGCTGTTTTGGCAGCAAAAGTGGGACCAACACAATATTAGGTCATAATGTTATGCCTGATCGGTGTATATATATACAGTGGGGAGAACAAGTATTTGATACACTGCCGATTTTGCAGGTTTGCCCACTTACAAAGCATGTAGAGGTCTGTAATTTTTATCATAGGTACTCTTCAACTGTGAGTGACGGAATCTAAAGCAAAAATCCAGAAAATCACATTGTATGATTTTTAAGTAATTAATTTGCATTTTATTGCATGACATAAGTATTTGATACATCAGAAAAGCAGAACTTAATATTTGGTACAGAAACCTTTGTTTGCAATTACAGAGATCATACGTTTCCTGTAGTTCTTGACCAGGTTTGCACACACTGCAGCAGGGATTTTGGCCCACTCCTTCATACAGACCTTCTCCAGATCCTTCAGGTTTCGGGGCTGTCGCTGGGCAATACGGACTTTCAGCTCCCTCCAAAGATTTTCTATTGGGTTCAGGTCTGGAGACTGGCTAGGCCACTCCAGGACCTTGAGATGCTTCTTACAGAGCCACTCCTCAGTTGCCCTGGCTGTGTGTTTCGGGTCGTTGTCATGCTGGAAGACCCAGCCACGACCCATCTTCAATGCTCTTACTGAGGGAAGGAGGTTGTTGGCCAAGATCTCGCGATACATGGCCCCATCCATCCTCCCCTCAATACGGTGCAGTCGTCCTGTCCCCTTTGCAGAAAAGCATCCCCAAAGAATGATGTTTCCACCTCCATGCTTCATGGTTGGGATGGTGTTCTTGGGGTTGTACTCATCCTTCTTCTTCCTCCAAACACGGCGAGTGGAGTTTAGACCAAAAAGCTCTATTTTTGTGTCATCAGACCACATGGCCTTCTCCCATTCCTCCTCTGGATCATCCAGATGGTCATTGGCAAACTTCAGACGGGCCTGGACATGCACTGGCTTGAGCAGGGGGACCTTGCGTGCGCTGCAGGATTTTAATCCATGACGGCGTAGTGTGTTACTAATGGTTTTCTTTGAGACTGTGGTCCCAGCTCTCTTCAGGTCATTGACCAGGTCCTGCCGTGTAGTTCTGGGCTGATCCCTCACCTTCCTCAAGATCATTGATGCCCCACGAGGTGAGATCTTGCATGGTGCCCCAGACCGAGGGAGATTGACCGTCATCTTGAACTTCTTCCATTTTCTAATAATTGCGCCAACAGTTGTTGCCTTCTCACCAAGCTGCTTGCCTATTGTCCTGTAGCCCATCCCAGCCTTGTGCAGGTCTACAATTTTATCCCTGATGTCCTTACACAGCTCTCTGGTCTTGGCCATTGTGGAGAGGTTGGAGTCTGTTTGATTGAGTGTGTGGACAGGTGTCTTTTATACAGGTAATGAGTTCAAACAGGTGCAGTTAATACAGGTAATGAGTGGAGAACAGGAGGGCTTCTTAAAGAAAAACTAACAGGTCTGTGAGAGCCGGAATTCTTACTGGTTGGTAGGTGATCAAATACTTATGTCATGCAATAAAATGCAAATTAATTACTTAAAAATCATACAATGTGATTTTCTGGATTTTTGTTTTAGATTCCATCACTCACAGTTGAAGTGTACCTATGATAAAAAATTACAGACCTCTACATGCTTTGTAAGTGGGCAAACCTGGAAAAAGGCAGTGTATCAAATACTTGTTCTCCCCACTGTATATATATATATCTCCGACAGCGAGTGACACACAAACCCGCCTCCTCTCACTAGCTCGTTTCATTTGCTCCAGATGAATATTGTTGCTGTTACAGGGCTTGAATTTCGGTGTGGGATTGCATGTATTGCGCATCATTTTACTCATTCCCACAGATTTTGCGCTCACACCCAAAGTGCGGCACATAAAGCCGCCTCTCACCACTAAGCTGAGTTCTTTTTCGCTGCTTATTGCACTTAAACAGTCAAATACACACAAAATAATTTCAAAATGCCTTGGCGAGTATTCATGTAAACACAGTCAGTTATGTTTTAAGTGAATGGAAACAGTTGAGAAAGAAAACGCATGTGTAACAGTATAATGGATCCATGCATCAGGTCTTAAAGTGACAGGAGCCTAATATACCTGCTGACAAATTATGTTATAATATTAAAAATATCTATATGGCAGTTTTTTCCCATGGTATCAATGTCAAAATTGTGGACAGTGAAAATGCTGCATGGCTAGTAACTTTGGAAAACCACTAGTCACAGAGGCTGGTGAGCAAAAACGTTCATGTCAAGCCCTGCATATACACACAATTTTCTGAAAATTAAATGTTGTTTAGGTGGAGGCTTTAAATAAGCCTGTTTTCATATTGTGAAAAAACATAAACTAAAAAATATTTTAAAATAAAATAAAGTATAATTTCACAAATATTTTTACCAAAAAATCCTTACAAAAACATTTTAAAAAACACTTCTATGAAGATTTTTGAGCAATAATGTAAATAAATCATTACATTAAAATATGTAACCCTAGCACTGTAAAAAAAATATTGTTGGTAAGTAAGTAACCTGGTTGCCTTAAAATTTTGAGTTAATACAATGAAGGTGATTGGTTTAATCAACAGAAACTCAACATATTATGTTACCTAAACCACATAAATTATCTAAGCTGATTTGACAAAAGAAAAAAATGTTGTCATATAACAAATCGCGAACATATTTTTTTACAGTGTAACAAACATACACACAAGAACAGAAAAGCCAGTCTTCAGATTTACAGCTGCTGAGATGTTATATATCTCCATAGATATTGTATTTTTATTTTAACTGACTAAACCCTTTGGAGGAAGCCATGATGTGGCCCGAAAGCAGTCAACCGCGAGAGTTAACAAACGCCCCCACAGCAGGTGAGGTGTGTAACCATGGCCACAGGGGCGGAGGACGCATTCATTTTCATGAGAAAACAAGAAAAGAACATTATTTTAACAGCCATCCTCGGCAGACCAATCTATCTAGCAAATTAGTTTATAGAGCAATACCCTTCCCGAACTCCACGTTTCTACATGACTAGAAAGAAATTATTCACGTGGAACAAGTCACGCAAGGGCTGAGAGAAAGACTGAAAGAGAGAGAGCGAGAAACAGAGGGACTGTGAACGATGTGTGCGGGGCCAGTCAGATTCATATTTCATATCTGCCATCGGAGCCCCTTCAGAGCAGTAGCCCTCCATCTCGAGGGTTTTATTCAACCATCTGCTCCTTTATTACTTATCTTTATTTTGCAACTAATTAACAGCATAATCTTCTAAATTCAGCAAGTTAATTATCATTATTGTGGTCTTTGCAGCATCATCAGTCCTTGTAAAGTGCCGTGTCTGTGTGGCAGGGGAGCGAGCGAGCGAGAGAGAGAAAGAGAGAGATGAGGGGGTGTTTGCTTGACGAGGGCTCATTAGATGTTTTCTGATGAGTTGAGGTTTTCTGCTTGTGTTTCCTGAGGTTATTTGGAGGGTGGGTGCATGTGTTATAAGGGTGTATGTGGTGCTATAGTATATTTTTATTGGACATTTCGGATGTGTTTGCAGACTATATGAACGGCCGTGCAGTGATTTACACTGCATGTCTCCCTTTAGCCATGAACTTGCACCTGAATAACGATAGTAAGCTCTTCTTTTGGCCTTCAAGATATGGGTAACAAAGCCTGCACAATGACACTGTAGGTCTCACCTTAGCTGAACTTACACCTGCATAATAGCAATCTCTTTTTTGGCCTTCAACATGTGATAAATGTTTCAAAACAGACCATGCCACCATGCCATGCCATTGATAAAAAATGTGGATGAGCTAATTAAAAAGAGTTGGAAAGTACCCAACTGTATGTTTTTGGACAGACTGTCTGAAGATGAAAAGAAGAGGCAAACACCTGTATATGAGGTCACTGGTCAAAAACACTATAAAAATGAGTTACGAGTATTGGTCTCCACCAATAAAGTGTAAGCTCTGGCATCTGGAACTCTGTGATTTCTTGGAATAAGGGGAAGACTTTTTCCATGACGGTGCGTGTATGTTTGTTATGAATGTTTGGTCATGGTGTAGGTGTGTGTTTGGATGCACATAGGTATAAGTATGCCGCATGCGTGTATTGATTTGTTCGCATGCATATCAACAAATAGGGTCCAAAATGGGTTGAGATTCTTAAGAAATAAGTCAAATTTCATGGTAAAACTATTAAAAATAAGGTCACCTTCTGGAGCTTGAATTAAATATTATGTGTGATTTTATTCGAACGAAATCTGAAACATGTCTGAACAGTTAAAAAAATTATTTGCGGGTTTCTGTGAATTTCTTTTTTTTTAAGAATAGTAATAAGGATACACATTTATCTCCTACTAAGCAATAACTTAAGGCCAAATGTTGATCTGTACTTATAAATTTATATTTCCCATATTTAAGTTTGGAAACATTACCATTTTTAATGTTTTTGAAATAAGTCACTTATGCTCATCAAGGCAGAATTTATTTGATCAAAAATACAGAAAAAAACAGTAATATTTTGAAATATTATTACAATTTAAAATAATGGTTTTCTATTTTAATATATACTTAAAATATTATTTATTTATTAGATGCAAATCTGAATTTTCAGCATCATTACTCCAGTCTTCAGTGTCACATGATCTTTCAGAAATCATTCTAATATGTTTTATTATCAATGTTGGAAACAGTTTTTTCTTTCTTTAAAAAAAATAATAAAATAAAAAATACTGACTCCAAACTTTTGAACGGTAGTGTATATTGTTACAAAAGATTTATATTTTAAATGAATGCTGTTCTTTTTTAACATTTTATTCATCAAAGAATCCTGAAAAAAGTATCACAGGTTCCAAAAAAATATTAAGCAGCACAACTGTTTCCAACATTGATAATAAATCAAGGATCACGTGACACTGAAGACTGGAGTAATGATGCTGAAAATTCAGCTTTGATCACAGGAATAAATTATATTTTAAAGTATATTAAAATAGAAAACCATTATTTTAAATTGTAATAATATTTCGCAATATTACTGTTTTTTCTGTATTTTTGATCAAATAAATGCAGGCTTGATGAGCAGAAGAGACTTAAAAACATTAAAAACAGTAATGTTTTCAAACTTTTGACCAGTACTGTATATACTGTATGTTTGTGTTGAGTTCGAGAAATCATTAATTTCAAAATGAATGAACATTTATGTTCAAATTTCTCTTTAAACGTGGGAATGGCTGAGCTCTAGATGTCAAAAACCACTACTTGAGCAATCTCTGCTGCTTTGGTTGTGTAAAAATGCACAAACACACATGAACACACTCCAGACAGATGCCCTCTTGTGCTTGTGCTCAAGAACTACAGTTTGTAGGGTTGCAAAGCTCAGTGTTGTGGACTGTACATCCTCGGCCCCTCTGGGCTGAAGGGAAATCTGCTTACACTGAAACACACTTGCAAATGAGGCACATGTGGATGCATATGTAAATGAGAGAGGAGAAAATTACCATCTTAGCTTCTGATTGGACAGGCTGTGGAGAGGAGGGGCCGGGGATCCCAGGGACACTAGGCACTACGGTGACTGGTCTGACCAGCTGAAAACACACACAGACACATGGGAAAAAACTTAATTTGTGATCAGTCTCTGTCTCTCCCTCACACTAAAGCAAAAGAAGCAAAGAAAACTGAAAAAGGCACAAAATACAGCCCTCATTATCTTAACACACAGAAACGCTCAGCATATGCTCACATCTGTGGTTGAGCTGCTGCTGTGAGCAAGAGAAACAACAAAACAGATCATGTATAGTAATCGTTTCAGATGGTAATACCTTGGAATTTTTATATTAGCATAATCATAAAACCAATAAATAATATGGTACTGCACTTCAAGGAAAACCATGGGACTTGTTATTGAACACAGTTACTGAATCAACACTGAATCCAACTGAACAATGACTGTTTACTATTGGCATTTTAGAGCTGCTTTACAACAGAATTGAACACTGTTTGCATCATTGAATCATGTTCCTGTTTATCCCTGTAAAGCTGCTTTAAAACAGACTGTATAAAGCGCTATAGAAATAAAGGTGACTTGACTTGTCCAAGAAATAAGGTACATACAGTCAAATTATTCAGACACCAGATATAATATTTCACTAGTGTGTGCAGGACACTATAGTTCATTTATGTAAGTGAGGATAGCAAAATAAAGGAAACTGTGACATATTATACCCAGAAATTCTTCATACAGTGACTACCTGTAAAATTGACAAAAGACACTTTTAGACACTTTGACCTGACCATGTTTTGCTGAAGTGTTTCTTCTTTAATTGATAATGCGACCTTTGACACCACAGACTGAACAAAATGAAGCATTGCTTGGTCATTGGTTGACCTGAATTGGTATTATCTAATTGTGTACTTAAATTGAACAGCTGACAGCTGATTGGTTGATTGTAATCCATTACATACTGTACCTTTCTATCAAAGTTATCTGACATTATTAAGATGAATTTGTTCTGACAGTTTAACTCTGAGTTCTTGTCATATTTATTACCATTTTCTAAACTATAACGAATAAACTGTGATAATGTGAGAAAATGTTGAATGTGTATGAATACATTTTGGTTTGACTGTATAATCATGGTACAAATCAAATAAAGAAACAAGCAAATAAATATTGATGACATTGCTCTGTTTTTATATACATTTTTTTCATTTCAATTTCAATTTTCTCATCTTCCCATTAACTGTAATAATGATCATTTAGAAATAGAAATATAGAAATATCTTTATCTTTGTTCAGATTAGCAGAGGTGTGAATTTTTGAATAAAAAGTGTTGAAATAAAAAGACTTGGAAAATATAAATGACTAAATGGACAACACAACTTTCAAATTTTCTATTAGTTACCCTTGCTGTGTAGGAGAAAAAACACACAAACAAATCGTTCAATTGGTTGAGTTAGTCATGGGTCTGAATCGATCGCAACTAACTACATCATTAAACTGGCTAAAATGAGTCACTGTTAGTAAATAAATGTTAAAAAAAATGCTGAAATATAGTTTACATTAAATGTAGTTAACCGTTTATTTAACAGGTTAAACTAAATAAAAACCAATAACATGAATCTCAACATAAAATTGGTCTGTGAGTCTCCAGCTAAAAAACAAATCCTGTAGAAAACACTGTACTATGGCATAAGGGGAAACATTTTCTTTGTTTGTTTGTTTTTTCCCCATCCCTCTCCTTTCCTCCTGCTGAAAGCCTACGGGACATAATCATATGCTGCTCAGTGTTCCAATCACACACACACACACACACACTCACACACTCACACACACACACACACAATCACACACACACACACACTCACACACACACTCACACACACACTCACACACACACTCACACACACACTCACACACACTCACACACACTCACACACACTCACACACACTCACACACACTCACTCACACACACTCACACACACTCACACACACACACTCACACACTCACACACTCACACACTCACACACTCACACACTCACACAGGGTTTTAACTGCCCCAGACACGTGTGTATGAGTGATAATGTGTCTCTGGATAAATTACCACACCCTTCACAGGCTGACGTCATGAAAGCGGCGCAGTGTCCTTCATAAGATCCAACATCTTCCACCAGCACACATACAAACACACTCAACGCACTGGAGCCATGTTTAAAAGAGGTTACATGACTTTCCAGCACATTTTGTTTCTCCATGATGGATTTGTGGGACTGTTTATGTCATACAGCTTGCGTCTCAAATGTGTCTCCTGTGACCACTTGTGATTTGAAAGGCAGGGTTTTTAAAAAGAGGAAAACATTTAAAGCTGAACACGTTTATTTTAGTCAAGGTTCTGTGAACTTCAGATGTGTGTGTGTGACTAGATCATCCGAGATGGACGTTATTAGCAGGTATAAATGGCTGTAGATCACACCGCTCCTCACAGGAGTGACAAATAGTGGTCGGGACTAGAGGCTGACATTTTTTCGGGAATCCCGCAGGTCACGGGAGTCCCACGGGATGGGAAACAAAATCACTACTAATCACGTGATTGGGACGGGAGAGGAAAACATTTCAGCGGGAGTGGGCGGGACCAGGAATCGTAATAACACTATGATACCAACTATATACACAAATATACCGTTTATCTAAATTAACTATGTTTTAATTTTGAACTCAATTCTAGTTGCCCTGTCTCTTTATGCTCTCCTGTTTGCTTTGGTGTGGCTGGTTAAGTGAATGACGTGCTCCACACCCGTAACAGTTGGTGGCGGTAATGCACCAAGTTGGTATGCCAATGCCAACCACCAATAATATAAGAGAAGGAGGCTTCCCCATTCACTTTGTAGCCGCGAAAATCATAATCAAAATGGAGTCAGACTTGAAAGCCACGCTGCAACGACTACTGTCGGAAAATGATACCTCAGTTGTGCTCACCAACATTTCTGGGCAGTCTGAAGTAACCAAAAAGACGGCGTGAAAACGCCATACGCCAGCTGCAAGACATTTATTGCGCGCGCGTGCGTGCGTGCGTGTGTGTGTGTGTGTGTGTGTGTGTGTGCGTGCCTGTGTTTGTTTGCATAGATGATTTACATGGAATTTAATGTGTGTGCATTGTTTAAGCTGGCTTTTAGTTCAATAACAAAAACTACATTTTGGATTTTTATTCAACTAAGTGGGCATGCTGTGATCTGTACTGAATTTTTTACTGTAACTGACAGATTCCGGCCAAAAAAACAACAACACAGGAGTGGGAGGGAACGGGAGTCATTCTTCTGGGATTGGGACGGGACGGGATTTTCCCCCAGTTTTTTCGTGGGATTGGGATGGGACGGGAGAGGTTTGAAAATCCACTCCCGTGTCATCCTCTAGTTGACTCGGGACACGCTTATTACACTCATCTAATACATCATAATTCTGTGTAGGGATGCGCCGATCCGTTACTCAGTATCAGTATCGGCTCTGATACCGCCATTATTTGCTGGATCGGGTATCGGTCAGACAGGACCGATTCAAAATCTGATACTGTGCGTATAATATTCTGTGTTATTGTTAAGCCCCAGTGCCCCACAAAAGGCACAAAAACATTATAAAGCATCATCAACGCTTCGTGCACTATATTAAGTGTTCTGAATCCATTCCATAGTTTAATGTGAGGTACAGATATTTCTTCACACGCACGTACAGATTGTTCTTCACATGCACGGTAAACTGTTAAAAGACAAGGCTCAATAAAATATTGCATAGATAGATACACTAACACTCGTGTCACGGTACGTGTAGGATAGAAGCTCACAAAGACGAGGATGAACAGGAGACAGGAACTTAAATAATAAAACTCAGGAAACCCTTACACACGTATAACTAAAGACGAGAACCGAACAACACTGAGGGAGAACTGAGGGCTTAAGTACACAAAGCAAATGAGAATAACGAGGTGATAAACGAGGCACAGGTGAATGATATAACTAATTAGACAAACTGCGGAAAACTGGGTTACAGAGACTTAACCAAAAACACAAGACAGAGCAAACATGTGACAGATCGCCCCCTCCCGGGAAGGCGCTTCCTCGCACCGTATAACTAGAACAACTGAGGAGGGAGGGCGGGGGCTCTGGAGGAGGGCGTGGAGCAAAAGAAAAAAGACACAGTCCAAAGCAAAGAAAAACAGTTCAAGGAGGAGTGGATGGAGGGAGGAGCCAGTGAGGAGCCTAGAGCAGGAGCCAGATGGTACACCAGAGACCAGCCAGGACGAGGCCCCAGGGCGGAGTCGACGGTGGGAGGAGCCATGGAGGAGTCGACTTGGTGGTAGACAATACCCTGGGGACGACCAACGGAGATGCAGACACTGATGGAGACCCAGATGGAGCCGATGGGCCGATGAGCCCACGCGATGCTGAAGGTCCTAGAGACCGAGGTGAAACTGCAGCGACGAGCGCCCGAGGTGGAGCCGGAGAACCAGAGGGCAGAGGCTGAACCAGTGGGCCCGAGGACAAAGGCAGCGCTGAGAGGAAGGCGGAGCCAGACGAAGCCGAAGGTGCAGGCAGGTCGACGACTGACCAAGGCGAAGCCGGAGGAACGAGGGAGCCCGGAGAAGCCGTATGACCGATGGTTTCCGGTGGAGCTGAGGGAGGAAGGAGCCAAGGTGGCGCCGAAGTGTCGACAGGCCGAGGTGGAGCAGGGGGCACAGAGGCTGGAGGCGAAGACAGGGAACCCTCAGTGCAAGACAGAGCTGGTGGCCTGAAGACACTAGGCATTTCCGGATGGCTTGTGGGACATGCAGAGTGGCTGAAGGTCAACAGCGATGGTGGGGCTGAGGAACTGGCTGAATGAGGAGGCAGGAGAGGGAGGCTGGGCGGGAATTCTGAGGATGGAGACGCTGGAGAAACAGAGTCTTTAGTTCCTCAAAGTAGCTGCCAGTGACTTCAGTCCATTTTACCACAGTGGTGGTGTTGTGGGCGGGGATTTCCTCCCAGCCCTCAAGTTCCACAATAAGTCCCTCAGCGACGTATGGTGTTGCCGGCTCACGCACCTGGTCAGACCTTGTAGGTGGTCCGGGCTCCGAGGCGATGAAACACTCCGTCCTTATCCTCTGTACGGGCTCGTCTTTCGCGGGTGGCCGGTCTCCATGGTCTGCGGTGGGCTTGTGCAACATCTCCATCGAGTCACTCGCTGGTGGTGGTTGGCTGGTCTCTGGCGGTGAAGTGGGGCTGGTAATGCTGTCCTCCTCAGCCGGGCTGATGGTAAATGGTGAGTCATTGTTTACCAGTACTCAACTCTTCCTGCTGCCAGGAGGTGGCGCTTTGACTATAACCGACTATAACCTATTATCAAACGTGTGAAGTTTGGGGCAGATCGGACACTGTATGCCTGAGTTACAACAACTTCCTGTTTTGTGGCGTAAATCGCATACATTAGCGCTTAGCCAAGTTTTGCTTGATTTAATGTGTTTCTAGCATGTTTGGTACTTCATGGCATATTTAAATGTGTTTCTGGGAGGGAATTACAGTGTAAAGCATGCCATTTCCTGTTGCCAGCAGGTGACGCTATGACTAAGTAATATTGGCATGTAGATGTCTTCAGACCAGGACTCTTATCAAACATGTGAAGTTTGGGGTGTATCGGACATTGTATGCCTGACTTACAACAGCTTCCTGTGTCATGGCGAAACATCACACTTTGACAGGCCGCCACGGACACGCCCTTCAGCGAAAACTCAAGATCTTCACAATTTAACATCACCAAGACCTTAAGATTAGACTGACCAAACATGATGTTGTTCTGGTTAAATCTCAATGAGGATACTCATCACAGTGTAAAACATGGTCTTTTCTGTTGCCCAGAGGTGGCGCTATGCCTGTAACTGAATATTGGCGTGCAGATGTCTTCGGGCCAGGACTCTAATAATACATGTGAAGTTTGGGGCAGATCGGAAATTGTATGTCCGAGTTACAACAACTTCCTGTTTCATGGCGAAACATGGAAATTTGTCAGGCCGCCACGGACACGCCCTTCAGGGAAAACTCAAGATCTTCACAATTTAACATAAAAAAGGCCTTTAGATTAGACTGTGCAAATATGACGTTGATCTGACTAAATCTCTAGGAGGAGTTTGTTCAAGTACAGCGTCTGGAAATGGCAAAATTTGCAACAATTTTGCAAAGAAAATTCAAAATATCTCACTTCCTGTTGGTTTTCAGATTTCATACCAGGAGACTTTTTTGTAGGTATTGAGCTGTTACATGTGTCTGCCGAATTTCACACCTGTACGTGAAACGTAGCGGGAGGGGCACTTCGTTGAAATGTTGTAGATGGCGCTATCGAGCCATTTTGCCACGCCTAATTCTGAAACCCATATCAGACGTAAATTTTCACCACTTTTCACGCGTGTGCAAAGTTTCATGAGTTTTTGAGCATGTTTAGGCCATCAAAAATGCGATTCATTTGGGAGAAGATTAATAATAGGCTGAGCAATTCCAATAGGGTCCTCACACCATCGGTGCTCGGGCCCTAATTAGACAAACTGGGGAAAACTGGGTCACAGAGACTTAACCAAAAACACAAGACAGAGCAAACGTTTTTCTGGAGTAACTTTTGCTGTTGAATTATCCACTAATCTAGTTTATCCACCATCTAGTTTATAGTAGTATTTTTGTCAGATTGTGATTTATATATATTTTTAATTTGTTGTTTTTCTTTATAATGAAGTTGTCTGTATTTAGTAGATTATGTTTAACACACAAAAGAGTGATTATCAGTTCAACACACTGAGGTATAGAAATTCTACATTGAATTTTTAAACAAAACTGCACTGGTATCGGTATCGGCCGATACTGAGAATTTTTGGCATCGGATCGGATCGGTTCTGAAAAATGATAGCGGTGCATCCCTAATTCTGTGGCACTCGAGCACAAAGGAGATGACCTTAAAAAAAGATGACCTTTTTTTAAAAAAAGTTATTTTGGACTTGAAACAAAAACTCTATTCCAAAAACTTTGCTGCCTACTTAAAGTGCACCTATTATGCTATTTTAAAGGTTCCTAATTTTGTTTTGGAGTCTCCTACAGCAGGTTTACATGCATCCAATGTGATTGGTCTTCTCTGCTCTGATTGGTCAGATGGCCCAGTCTGTTGTGATTGGTCTACTCTGCTCTGATTGGTCAGATGACCCAGTCTGTTTTGATTGGTCTACTCTGCTATGATTGGTCAAATGGCCAAGTCACAGCTTGTGTCGGAAACCAAACGCCCAATGCCATATCTGAAATTCAGCTATTCCTCAGCACTTGATACACAGTGATACGAACAATTTTTACCGTATCAATTCCAGCACAAGTCCTCATCCTTTTGAAGTACATCACAGAGGATTTGCAGCGCTGAAAACAGCGTCTTCTTGACATGAACAACACAAACCAAACTCTTCCAGTCCAGACACCAGATATAATGTTTCACTAGTGGGTGCAGGACACTATAGTTCATTTATGTAAGTGAGGATAGCAAAATAAAGGAAACTGTGACATATTATACCCAGAAATTCTTCATACAGTGACTACCTGTAAAATTGACAAAAGACACTTTTAGACACTTTGACCTGACCATATTTTGCTGAAGTGTTTTTTCTTTAATTGATAATGCGACCTTTTACACCACAGACTGAACAAAATGAAGCATTGCTTGGTCATTGGTTGACCTGAATTGGTATTATCTAATTGTGTACTTAAATTGAACAGCTGACAGCTGATTGGTTGATTGTAATCCATTACATACTGTACCTTTCTATCAAAGTTATCTGACATTATTAAGATGAATTTGTTCTGATGCAGTTTAACTCTGAGTTCTTGTCATATTTATTACCATTTTCTAAACTATAACAAATAAACTGTGATAATGTGAGAAAATGTTGAATGTGTATGAATACATTTTGGTTTGACTGTATAATCATGGTACAAATCAAATAAAGAAACAAGCAAATAAATATTGATGACATTGTTCTGTTTTTATATAAATCTTTTTCATTTCAATTTCAATTTTCTCATCTTCCCATTAACTGTAATAATGATCATTTAGAAATAGAAATATAGAAATATCTTTATCTTTGTTCAGATTAGCAGAGGTGTGAATTTTTGAATAAAAAGTGTTGAAATAAAAAGACTTGGAAAATATAAATGACTAAACGGACAACACAACTTTCAAATTTTCTATTAGTTACCCTTGCTGTGTAGGAGAAAAAACACACAAACAAATCGTTCAATTGGTTGAGTTAGTCATGGGTCTGAATCGATCGCAACTAACTACATCATTAAACTGGCTAAAATGAGTCACTGTTAGTAAATAAATGTTAAAAAAAAATGCTGAAATATAGTTTACATTAAATGTAGTTAACCGTTTATTTAACAGGTTAAACTAAATAAAAACCAATAACATGAATCTCAACATAAAATTGGTCTGTGAGTCTCCAGCTAAAAAACAAATCCTGTAGAAAACACTGTACTATGGCATAAGGGGAAACATTTTCTTTGTTTGTTTGTTTTTTCCCCATCCCTCTCCTTTCCTCCTGCTGAAAGCCTACGGGACATAATCATATGCTGCTCAGTGTTCCAATCACACACACACACACACACACTCACTCACACTCACTCACACTCACTCACACTCACTCACACTCACTCACACTCACTCACACTCACTCACACTCACTCACACTCACTCACACTCACACACTCTCACACTCACTCACACTCACTCACACACACACACACACACACACACACACTCTCTCTCACACACACACACACTCTCTCACACACACACACACACACACTCTCACACTCACACTCACACTCACACACTCACACACACACTCACACACACACTCACACACACACTCACACACTCACACACTCACACACTCACACACTCACACACTCACACACTCACACACACACACACACACACACACACACACACACACACACACACACACACACACAGACACACAGACACACTCACACTCACACTCACACTCACACTCACACTCACACTCACACTCACACTCACACTCACACTCACACTCACACACTCACAGGGTTTTAACTGCCCCAGACACGTGTGTATGAGTGATAATGTGTCTCTGGATAAATTACCGCACCCTTCACAGGCTGACGTCATGAAAGCGGCGCAGTGTCCTTCATAAGAGCCAACATCTTCCACCAACACACACACAAACACACTCAACGCACTGGAGCCATGTTTAAAAGAGGTTACATGACTTTCCAGCACATTTTGTTTCTCCATGATGGATTTGTGGGACTGTTTATGTCAGACAGCTTGCGTCTCAAATGTGCCTCCTGTGACCACTTGTGATTTGAAAGGCAGGGTTTTTAAAAAGAGGAAAACATTTAAAGCTGAACACGTTTATTTTAGTCAAGCTTCTGTGAACTTCAGATGTGTGTGTGTGACTAGATCTTCCGAGATGGACATTATTAGCAGGTATAAACGGCTGTAGATCACACCGCTCCTCACAGGAGTGACAAATAGTGGTCGGGACTAGAGGCTGACATTTTTTCGGGAATCCCGCAGGTCACGGGAGTCCCACGGGATGGGAAACAAAATCACTACTAATCACGTGATTGGGACGGGAGAGGAAAACATTTCAGCGGGAGTGGGCGGGACCAGGAATCGTAATAACACTACGATACCAACTATATACACAAATATACCGTTTATCTAAATTAACTATGTTTTAATTTTGAACTCAATTCTAGTTGCCCTGTCTCTTTATGCTCTCCTGTTTGCTTTGGTGTGGCTGGTTAAGTGAATGACGTGCTCCACACCCGTAACAGTTGGTGGCGGTAATGCACCAAGTTGGTATGCCAATGCCAACCACCAATAATATAAGAGAAGGAGGCTTCCCCATTCACTTTGTAGCCGCGAAAATCATAAGCTCTGACTGGTCAGATGGCCCAGTCTGTTGTGATTGGTCTACTCTGCTCTGATTGGTCAGATGACCCAGTCTGTTGTGATTGGTCTACTCTGCTCTGATTGGTCAAATGGCCAAGTCACAGCTTGTGTCAGAAACCAAACGCCCAATGCCATATCTGAAATTCAGATATTCCTCAGCACTTGATACACAGTGATACGAACAGTTTTTACCGTATCAATTCCAGCACAAGTCCTCATCCTTTTGAAGTACATCACAGAGGATTTGCAGCGCTGAAAACAGCGTCTTCTTGACATGAACAACACAAACCAAACTCTTCCAGTCTCAGCTACAGCTAGTGTTTGAGGATCAAAGTAGGCATGTAAATGAGACATGAGACTGGAATTACTGATGACTAATTTCGGCAGTTCAGAATCGATCTTTACTTTTAGGAGACGATAACTTTTTGTCATCTTTAAATCTTTGCAGACCTTTTACATTCACAAACAGCTCTATTACAAACTGCATGAAAAAGGTCATGTTCGAAAAAGCATAATTGGGGCACTGTAAACAGCATTTTAAGGCATCATAAGTGCATTCCAATATTGAAAGGCTTTTTCAATATTAGCCTGCTGTCTAATATACCTTTATTTAGAAATTCAAAGGCAGCATAAAGTGTCCTTCATAGACAAGGCAATCCCAGAATCCATTCTAGTTCTTTCCCTGAAGTCCACTTACATTGTTCAAGGTTTCACAAAACCGTTTTTAAAGGTTTAGTTCACCCAAAAAAATTCTGTCATCATTTACTCACTCTCTTGTTGTTCCAAACCCGTAAGACTTTCATTCATCTTCGAAATGAAGAAAATTAATGAAATTCTGTCCCTCCAACTACCACTTTGAAGCTTAAAAAGTTTATAAAGAGATCGTAAAAATAAATCCAAATAATCAAATCGGTTTAATCCAAAATTTTCAAAGAGAAATGACTGCTTTATATGATGAACAGATTGAATTTAGGCTTTTATTCACATACAAACATTTATCAACTCACACATTAGTTGTGGTAAACGAAAGCTCAAGCATGTTCGTTTGACGTGCGAGAACCAATGAAGTTCATTCTCGTGTTACGCAGCACGTTTGAGCTTCCTCAAGAACCAATGAGGTTCATTCTCGTGTTACGCTGCACGTTTAAGCTTCAGCAAGAACCAATGAGGTTCATTCTTGTGTTACGCATCACGTTTGAGCTTCAGCAAGAACCAATGAGGTTCATTCTCGTGTTACGCTGTACGTTTAAGCTTCAGCAAGAACCAATGAGGTTCATTCTTGTGTTACGCAGCACGTTTGAGCTTCTTTAAGAACCAATGAGGTTCATTCTCGTGTTACGCATCACGTTTGAGCTTCAGCAAGAACCAATGAGGTTCATTCTCGTGTTACGCAGCACGTTTGAGCTTCAGCAAGAACCAATGAGGTTCATTCTCGTGTAACGCATCACGTTTGAGCTTCAGCAAGAACCAATGAGGTTCATTCTCATGTTACACATCACGTTTGAGCTTCAGCAAGAACCAGTGAGGTTCATTCTCGTGTTACGCATCACATTTGAGCTTCAGATAGAACCAGTGAGGATCATTCTCGTGTTACGCATCACGTTTGAGCTTCAGCAAGAACCAATGAGGTTCATTCTTGTGTTACGCAGCATGTTTGAGCTTCCTCAAGAAACAATGAGGTTCATTCTTGTGTTACGCAGTACGTTTGAGCTTCAGAAACAACCAATGAGGTTCAGCAAGAACCAATGAGGTTCATTCTTGTGTTACGCAGCACATTTGAGCTTCTGTAAGAACCGATGAGGTTCATTCTTGTGTTACGCATCACGTCTGAGCTTCAGCAAGAACCAATGAGGTTCATTCTCATGTTACGCAGCACGTTTGAGCTTCTGTAAGAACCAATGAGGTTCATTCTCGTGTTATGCAGCATGTTTGAGCTTTTGTAAGAACCAATGAGATTCATTCTCGTGTTACGCAGCACGTTTGAGCTTCTGTAAGAACCAATGAGGTTCATTCTTGTGTTACACAGCACGTTTGAGCTTCAGCAAGAACCAATGAGGTTCATTCTCGTGTTACGCTGCACGTTTGAGCTTCTGCAAGAACCAATGAGGTTCATTCTCGTGTTACGCAGCACATTTGAGCTTCTGTAAGAACCAATGAGGTTCATTCTCGTGTTACGTAGCACGTTTGAGCTTCTGTAAGAACCAATGAGGTTCATTCTCGTGTTACGCAGCACGTTTGAGCTTCCTCAAGAACCAATGAGGTTCATTCTCGTGTTACGTAGCACGTTTGAGCTTCCTCAAGAACCAATGAGGTTCATTCTTGTGTTACGCAGCACGTTTGAGCTTCTGTAAGAACCAATGAGGTTCATTCTTGTTATGCAGCACGTTTGAGCTTCCTCAAGAACCAATGAGGTTCATTCTCGTGTTACGCTGTACGTTTAAGCTTCAGCAAGAACCAATGAGGTTCATTCTCGTGTTACGCATCACGTTTGAGCTTCAGCAAGAACCAATGAGGTTTATTCTCGTGTTACGCAGCACGTTTGAGCTTCAGCAAGAACCAATGAGGTTCATTCTCGTGTTACGCAGCACGTTTGAGCTTCAGCAAGAACCAGTGAGGTTAATTCTCGTGTAACGCATCAAGTTTGAGCTTCAGATAGAACCAGTGAGGTTCATTCTCGTGTTACGCAGCACGATTGAGCTTCAGCAAGAACCAATGAGGTTCATTCTCGTGTTACGCATCACATTTGAGCTTCAGATAGAACCAGTGAGGTTCATACTCGTGTTACGCAGCACGATTGAGCTTCAGCAAGAACCAATGAGGTTCATTCTCGTGTTACGCAGCACGTTTGAGCTTCAGCAAGAACCAGTGAGGTTAATTCTCGTGTAACGCATCACGTTTGAGCTTCAGCAAGAACCAATGAGGTTCATTCTCGTGTTACGCATCACGTTTGAGCTTCAGATAGAACCAGTGAGGTTCATTCTCGTGTTACGCATCACGTTTGAGCTTCAGCAAGAACCAATGAGGTTCATTCTCATGTTACGCATCACGTTTGAGCTTCAGCAAGAACCAGTGAGGTTCATTCTTGTGTTAAGTAGCACGTTTGATCTTCAGCAAAAAACAATGAGGTTCATTCTTGTGTTAAGCAGCACGTTTGAGCTTCCTCAAGAAACAATGAGGTTCATTCTTGTGTTACGCAGTACGTTTGAGCTTCAGCAAGAACCAATGAGGTTCATTCTTGTGTTACGTAGCATGTTTGAGCTTCAGAAAGAACCAATGAGGTTCAGCAAGAACCAATGAGGTTCATTCTTGTTACGCAGCACATTTGAGCTTCTGTAAGAACCGATGAGGTTCATTCTTGTGTTACGCATCACGTTTGAGCTTCAGCAAGAACCAATGAGGTTCATTCTCATGTTACGCAGCACGTTTGAGCTTCTGTAAGAACCACTGAGGTTCATTATTGTGTTATGCAGCACGTTTGAGCTTCAGCAAGAACCAATGAGGTTCATTCTCGTGTTATGCAGCATGTTTGAGCTTTTGTAAGAACCAATGAGGTTCATTCTCGTGTTACGCAGCACGTTTGAACTTCCTCAAGAACCAATGAGGTTTATTCTTGTTACACAGCACGTTTGAGCTTCCTCAAGAACCAATGAGGTTCATTCTCGTGTTACGCAGCACGTTTGAGCTTCTGTAAGAACCAATGAGGTTCATTCTTGTGTTACACAGCACGTTTGAGCTTCAGCAAGAACCAATGAGGTTCATTCTCGTGTTACGCTGCACGTTTGAGCTTCTGCAAGAACCAATGAGGTTCATTCTCGTGTTACGCAGCACATTTGAGCTTCTGTAAGAACCAATGAGGTTCATTCTCGTGTTACGTAGCACGTTTGAGCTTCTGTAAGAACCAATGAGGTTCATTCTCGTGTTACGCAGCACGTTTGAGCTTCCTCAAGAACCAATGAGGTTCATTCTTGTGTTACGCAGCACGTTTGAGCTTCTGTAAGAACCAATGAGATTCATTCTTGTGTTACACAGCACGTTTGAGCTTCTGTAAGAACCAATGAGGTTCATTCTCGTGTTACGCAGCACGTTTGAGCTTCTGTAAGAACCAATGAGGTTCATTCTCGAGTTACGCAGCACGTTTGAGCTTCAGCAAGAACCAATGAGGTTCATTCTCGTGTTATGCAGAATGTTTGAGCTTTTGTAAGAAACAGTGAGGTTCATTCTCGTGTTATGCAACATGTTTGAGCTTCTGTAAGAACCAATGAGGTTCATTCTTGTGTTACGCAGCACGTTTGAGCTTCTGTAAGAACCAATGAGGTTCATTCTTGTGTTACGCAGCACGTTTGAGCTTCCTCAAGAACCAATGAGGTTCATTCTCGTGTTATGCAGCATGTTTGTGCTTCTGTAAGAACCAATGAGATTCATTCTCGTGTTACGCAGCACGTTTGAGCTTCAGCAAGAACCAATGAGGTTCATTCTCGTGTTACGCAGCACGTTTGAGCTTCAGCAAGAACCAATGAGGTTCATTCTCGTGTTACGCAGCACGTTTGAGCTTCAGCAAGAACCAGTGAGGTTAATTCTCGTGTAACGCATCACGTTTGAGCTTCAGCAAGAACCAGTGAGGTTCATTCTCGTGTTACGCATCACGTTTGAGCTTCAGATAGAACCAGTGAGGTTCATTCTCGTGTTACGCAGCACGATTGAGCTTCAGCAAGAACCAATGAGGTTCATTCTCGTGTTACGCAGCACGTTTGAGCTTCAGCAAGAACCAGTGAGGTTAATTCTCGTGTAACGCATCACGTTTGAGCTTCAGCAAGAACCAATGAGGTTCATTCTCGTGTTACGCAGCACGTTTGAGCTTCAGCAAGAACCAGTGAGGTTAATTCTCGTGTAACGCATCACGTTTGAGCTTCAGCAAGAACCAATGAGGTTCATTCTCGTGTTACGCAGCACGTTTGAGCTTCAGATAGAACCAGTGAGGTTCATTCTCGTGTTACGCATCACGTTTGAGCTTCAGCAAGAACCAATGAGGTTCATTCTCATGTTACGCATCACGTTTGAGCTTCAGCAAGAACCAATGAGGTTCATTCTCGTGTTACGCATCACGTTTGAGCTTCAGATAGAACCAGTGAGGTTCATTCTCGTGTTACGCATCACGTTTGAGCTTCAGCAAGAACCAATGAGGTTCATTCTCATGTTACGCATCACGTTTGAGCTTCAGCAAGAACCAGTGAGGTTCATTCTTGTGTTACGTAGCACGTTTGAGCTTCAGCAAAAACCAATGAGGTTCATTCTTGTGTTAAGCAGCACGTTTGAGCTTCCTCAAGAAACAATGAGGTTCATTCTTGTGTTACGCAGTACGTTTGAGCTTCAGAAAGAACCAATGAGGTTCAGCAAGAACCAATGAGGTTCATTCTTGTTACGCAGCACATTTGAGCTTCTGTAAGAACCGATGAGGTTCATTCTTGTGTTACGCATCACGTTTGAGCTTCAGCAAGAACCAATGAGGTTCATTCTCATGTTACGCAGCACGTTTGAGCTTCTGTAAGAACCACTGAGGTTCATTATTGTGTTATGCAGCACGTTTGAGCTTCAGCAAGAACCAATGAGGTTCATTCTCGTGTTATGCAGCACGTTTGAGCTTTTGTAAGAACCAATGAGGTTCATTCTCGTGTTACGCAGCACGTTTGAACTTCCTCAAGAACCAATGAGGTTTATTCTTGTTACACAGCACGTTTGAGCTTCCTCAAGAACCAATGAGGTTCATTCTCGTGTTACGCAGCACGTTTGAGCTTCTGTAAGAACCAATGAGGTTCATTCTTGTGTTACACAGCACGTTTGAGCTTCAGCAAGAACCAATGAGGTTCATTCTCGTGTTACGCTGCACGTTTGAGCTTCTGTAAGAACCAATGAGGTTCATTCTCGTGTTACACAGCACGTTTGAGCTTCCTCAAGAACCAATGAGGTTCATTCTTGTGTTACACAGCACGTTTGAGCTTCTGTAAGAACCAATGAGATTCATTCTTGTGTTACACAGCACGTTTGAGCTTCTGTAAGAACCAATGAGGTTCATTCTCGTGTTACACAGCACGTTTGAGCTTCTGTAAGAACCAATGAGGTTCATTCTCGTGTTACGCAGCACGTTTGACCTTCTGTAAGAACCAATGAGGTTCATTCTCGTGTTACGCAGCACGTTTGAGCTTCTGTAAGAACCAATGAGGTTCATTCTTGTGTTAGGCAGCACGTTTGAGCTTCTGTAAGAACCAATGAGGTTCATTCTCGTGTTACGCAGCACGTTTGAGCTTCAGCAAGAACCAGTGAGGTTCATTCTCGTGTTATGCAGAATGTTTGAGCTTCTGTAAGAACCAATGAGGTTCATTCTTGTGTTACGCAGCACGTTTGAGCTTCAAGAACCAATGAGGTTCATTCTCGTGTCACGCAGCACGTTTGAGCTTCTGTAAGAACCAATGAGGTTCATTCTTGTGTTACGCAGCACGTTTGAGCTTCCTCAAGAACCAATGAGGTTCATTCTCGTGTTATGCAGCATGTTTGTGCTTCTGTAAGAACCAATGAGGTTCACTCTCGTGTTACGCAGCACGTTTGAGCTTCCTCAAGAACCAATGAGGCTCATTCTTGTGTTACGTAGCACATTTGAGCTTCTGCAAGAACCAATGAGGTTCATTCTCGTGTTATGCAGCATGTTTGTGCTTCTGTAAGAACCAATGAGGTTCATTCTCGTGTTACGCAGCACGTTTGAGCTTCCTCAAGAACCAATGAGGCTCATTCTTGTGTTACGTAGCACGTTTGAGCTTCAGCAAGAACCAATGAGGTTCATTCTCGTGTTATGCAGCATGTTTGTGCTTCTGTAAGAACCAATGAGGTTCATTCTCGTGTTACGCAGCACATTTGAGCTTCCTCAAGAAGCAATGAGGTTCATTCTCGTGTTACGTAGCACGTTTGAGCTTCAGCAAGAACCAATGAGGTTCATTCTCGTGTTATGCAGCATGTTTGTGCTTCTGTAAGAACCAATGAGATTCATTCTCGTGTTACGCAGCATGTTTGTGCTTCCTCAAGAACCAATGAGGTTCATTCTTGTTACGTAGCACGTTTGAGCTTCATCAAGAACCAATGAGGTTCATTCTCGTGTTATGCAGCATGTTTGTGCTTCTGTAAGAACCAATGAGGTTCATTCTCATGTTACGCAGCACGTTTGAGCTTCAACAAGAACCAATGAGGTTCATTCTCGTGTCACGCAGCACGTTTGAGCTTCTGTAAGAACCAATGAGGTTCATTCTTGTGTTACGCAGCACGTTTGAGCTTGCTCAAGAACCAATGAGGTTCATTCTTGTGTTACGCAGCACGTTTGAGCTTGCTCAAGAACCAATGAGGTTCATTCTTGTGTTACGTAGCATGTTTGAGCTTCAGCTAGAACCAATGAGGTTCATTCTCGTGTTATGCAGCATGTTTGTGCTTCTGTAAGAACCAATGAGATTCATTCTCGTGTTACACAGCATGTTTGTGCTTCTGTAAGAACCAATGAGGTTCATTCTCGTGTTACGCAGCACATTTGAGCTTCCTCAAGAACCAATGAGGTTCATTCTTGTGTTACGCAGCACGTTTGAGCTTCTTCAAGAACCAATGAGGTTCATTCTTGTGTTACGTAGGACGTTTGAGCTTCAGCAAGAACCAATGAGGTTCATTCTCATGTTATGCAGCATGTTTGTGCTTCTGTAAGAACCAATGAGGTTCATTCTCGTGTTATGCAGCATGTTTGTGCTTCTGTAAGAACCAATGAGGTTCATTCTCGTGTTACACAGCACGTTTGAGCTTCCTCAAGAACCAATGAGGTTCATTCTTGTGTTACGCAGCACGTTTGAGCTTCCTCAAGAACCAATGAGGTTCATTCTTGTGTTACGTAGCACGTTTGAGCTTCAGCAAGAACCAATGAGGTTCATTCTCGTGTTATGCAGCACGTTTGAGCTTCTGTAAGAACCAATGAGGTTCATTCTCGTGTTACGCAGCACGTTTGAGCTTCCTCAAGAACCAATGAGGTTCATTCTTGTGTTACGCAGCACGTTTGAGCTTCCTCAAAAACCAATGAGGTTCATTCTTGTGTTACGCAGCACGTTTAAGCTTCCTCAAGAACCAATGAGGTTCATTCTCGTGTTACGCAGCACGTTTGAGCTTCCTCAAGAACCAATGAGGTTCATTCTCATGTTACGCAGCACGTTTGAGCTTCTGTAAGAACCAGTGAGGTTCATTCTCGTGTTACGCAGCACGTTTGAGCTTCCTCAAGAACCAATGAGGTTCATTCTCGTGTTACGCAGCACGTTTGAGCTTCCTCAAGAACCAATGAGGTTCATTCTCGTGTTACGCAGCACGTTTGAGTTTCCTCAAGAACCAATGAGGTTCATTCTTGTGTTACGCAGCACATTTGAGCTTCTGCAAGAACCAATGAGGTTTATTCTCGTGTTACGCAGCACATTTGAGCTTCTGCAAGAACCAATGAGGTTCATTCTCGTGTTACGTAGCACGTTTGAGCTTCAGCAAGAACCAATGAGGTTCATTCTCGTGTTACGCAGCAAGTTTGAGCTTCAGCAAGAACCAATGAGGTTCATTCTTGTGTTACGCAGCACGTTTGAGCTTCAGCAAGAACCAATGAGGTTCATTCTCGTGTTACGCAGCACGTTTGAGCTTCAGCAAGAACCAATGAGGTTCATTCTCGTGTTACGCAGCACGTTTGAGCTTCAGCAAGAACCAATGAGGTTCATTCTTGTGTTACGCAGCACGTTTGAGCTTCTGCAAGAACCAATGAGGTTCATTCTCGTGTTACGCAGCACGTTTGAGCTTCCTCAAGAACCAGTGAGGTTTGTTCTTGCATGTCAAGCAGATTCGGTTGAGCTTTGGTTTATATTCTCTGATCAATGTTTATATGTGAATATAACCCTAAATTCAATCTGTTCATCATGATAAAAGCTGAACTTTGCAGGATGGTAGATCTTTAGGAACAGGATTGGGCACCCCTGATGTAAAATGATTGTACAGGAGCTTTTTAAGCACAATAAAGAGAGAGTAGTGCGTGTGTGGGACACTCACAGGAATGGCACTAGGTATGTGTACGCTGGAGCTGGCGATGGTGGCTGGAATGGCGACTGGCATGGTCTGACCGTTAGGCAGCTGCAGCAAAACCGGAAACGTGCCGGACACTGGACTGAAGACAGAGAGAGAGAGATGGGGGAAAATAAACAACATTCTAAAATTAAACGTAACATTAACATAATTGTAATATAGAATTTATATACAAATAAATAAGCTACAAAGACAAGCTACACAGCATCATGCTTTAAAGTCAACATGAAACAGCATTTGCATGGTATTTTACTGTATTTAATGTGACATTTTCCTGAGTGAAACAGGATATTCAATGAGGGGAAATGCGACAGGATTTTAGATTAGATGGGTTCTTTTCAGATTGGAGTCTGAGTTGAATGCGAGTCAATCACATTCACGCTTTTTCCTATATTTATCGTTATTTGCTATTGTTGCCGTAACTCTTTTTATTTTTATGTTAGCCAACATTAAATTACTTGAAATTTCTTCAAAAAAAATTACATAAAAAGACAGCTATTTGGCTTTTGGTTCAAATTAAAAACATTATTATTGAGTGACTTCAGGGTAAAAGGAAAGCTCAGGCGCAGAGCAAGCGATTACATTTTAATTAAATATTACAAAGGCAAACATTATTTTTTCCCTTTGTGATGAATTGTGCACAAAAATGTATTAAAAAGCAAACAGTGTCAATAGTTTTGTGTTCATGTTGACTTTAAGTGATAAGTACTGAACATAAAAAAACAACAGCATGAATTCTCATCAATCGGTGTGTGAAACAAAACAAAAGGCTCAAATAAAACCTGTCTGATGGTCGAGAACATATCAAATCTATGATGTGAAAGTAAAGGAACATGGATCACAAACAACTGAAACTAAATAATAAATTCTCCAAGTAAATGATTGACCAAAATGAAACACCGAATGAGTCGTTAAAGGAGAAAATGATGTCAAACTAGGAGAGAAGCAGAATAAATAAGTAACGTTTAGAAGTTACTTACACTATCGGTCTACTAGAGGATGGGACCTGGGTTATAACAGAGCTAGATGTTGGAGATGGGAGAGCTTGCTGAATAACAACACCAGCCTCAGAGCTGGCCAGAAGTACATTTGGGACTTGGAGGGAGGCAGGACGGACTATAGTGGATGGAGGCAGAGAGGTCGGCTGCAAAGAAACCTCCTGAAAACACCACACGAGAGCCAAGCTGCATCAACCGCTCACACAAAACTACACTTCTGACTGTCCATCACTGGTCTGATACTGTTTCTGACTGAGCTAGTAGCCTTTACACCACAGGAAGCACATGCATGATTCATCTATGAATTATGATACCACAATTTGTTGAATGACAGAGGATTTAGAGACAGCTGAAAGGAGTCAAGAAAAAATGACTGTACTGTGATATACACTACCGTTCAATGGTTTGGGGTCTGTACAATTTTTTTAATGCTTTTGAAAGGAGTCTCTTCTGCTCACCAAGGCTGCATTAATTTGATCAAATATACAGTACAAACTGTAATATTGTAAAATATTATTACAATTTAAAATAGCTGTGTTCTACTGTAATATATAGTAAAATGTAATTTATTCCTGTGATCGAAGCTGAATTTTCAGCATCATTACTCCAGTCTTCAGTGTCACATGATCCTTCAGAAATCATTCTAATATGATGATTTGATGCACAATTTCAATGTTGTGCTGCAGATGCTTAATATTTTTGTGGAAACTGTGATACAATTTTCCATGATTATTTGATGAACAGAAAGAACTAATTGAAATACATAGTTTGTGTATCATCATAAAAGTCTTTTACTATCACTTTTGACAATTTATTGCATCTGTGCAGAGTAAAAGCTTCTTTTATTCGGCAAGGATGTTTCTTTTGTTTAGAAAAAAAAAAAAAAAAACCTACTAACCCCAAACTTTTAAATGGCAGTGTAACAAGTAAAAGGTTACACTTTATTTTAAATTGTCCATGTTACAGTGTAATTATACATTTAAATACTGAGTACTAATAATTAACTACTAGTGTTGTCACGATACTGGAATTTAACTTTGATGCGATACCTTAAAAAAAAAAACAATATTCTATACCATTTTCGATACCACGGGGAAATAATGATAATTTGGGTAATTTTGTAGCAATAGCTTTCACACAGCGCAGGGAGGCTTTATTTGAAACGCTGAACTAAATTTACAAATAAAAAGACAAGTCAACAGTCTAAATAAGAACAAATAAACAAATAGCACAAATAAATACAACAGAATAAAGAGACCAATTAAATAAACACAGCTATAGTTTTTCAGGTGGGTCTGACAGTAGTATTCAGGTAAGAAATACTACAGAGATTATATAATCAAATGTAACAACAATACTGAATAGTGTTCATTGTAAAAAATTAAACAGATTAAAGTTACATAGGGTTTTTCCTGGGTCAAAAATGGTCTTCGGTAGTGGTCATCCACACACACAGTAAAAAGTACCCTGCAAGCGCGATACTGACAGTACAGTTAAAATAAATGCAAAGAAACAGTATGTGATTTTTGCTTATCTTATTTTGATAGGCCTAACTCATATTATGGATGATCTCTTACCTTGATGCTTGTTTCTTTTGTTCCTCATTTTTTACACGGTTTACTGATAATTATTTTGATAGATAATCATATCAATATTAAAAAGTTAATTAACAAAAATTAGCAGCTACCTAACAAACAACTTGCTTTGTTCTGGTTTCACCTCACTCGAGTCTAAACTAAATGATTTTATAGGTTATTTACTACACATTGTCGATATAAATAACCTGAAAATACTGTGGATTATTAAGGCTAATTCTTACTAACCACTCTTGCTAAATGGGGTGAGCACACTTGTGTTCATTTCAGACTCAGGGGTGGATGATTATAAACTGATTCATGAGTTCAGTGTTGGACGGATTGTTTTAACCAGTGATTAAAATGAATCGGTTCAAATGAGTCATTAGGTCGCGAATCGGACATTAGTGGACACGTTGTGTGTGAATCCCGGCTGTCAGAACATCGCGAAAGATTTGTGTCAACACAGAAAACACTTCATAACTGGATAGGATTTTTTTTGTTTATTGAAAGTATGGCTTATCAGCTGCACGTGTGAAACGCTTATCAGAGAAGAGGCAACGTTACAATTTACACCCAGTGGTAATTCAGGGAAAAAATTGCCACGTGCAACATGGATTCGGTCTTCCGACCTTTTACCATTGTGTCAGTTCAGGTGATTTTGATTAATATGTGCAAGGGAGAAGGAGACAAGACAGTGCTTAGTTTGAAGACACAGTGCGCGAGCGAGGGTCTTTCTGCTCTCTCTCCCAGTTAACATGCGCCGTGTCACAAGCGCAGCTCAGTCATCTACATCACTCATAATTCACAATAACTGATCAAATGAGGCTTTGGCGGGACAAAAAAAATCATTTACAAAAATAAAAAAAATCAAACAGCAGGTTTATTAGGCTGCTGTCACTTTAAGAGCGAATGCACGGATCCAATATACTGTTACACAACATCAGCGATTTCTTTTTCAACTATTTATGTTCCAAAATGGAATGTGTTTACCTCGTGAATACTCGCAAAGATGGGCATTTTGACATAATTTTGTGTGTATTTGACCATTTAAGCGTAATAAGCCAATAAAAATAACTCAATTTGGTACTTGCGAGCTGTTTGAGAGGCGGCTTTATAAGAGCACCACTTACTGTATATAGATCAGTGCGTGTGCTTTTGGTGTGAGCGCGAAACCTGCACGAATGAGTACAAATAACCCCGCACTGAACTGTAACACTATTCAACCAAAGCGGATGAGACGAGTGAGTGAGAGGAGGCGGGTGTGTGTCACTCACTGTAGGAGAGAAGAGAGAGCGAGAACAAGCAGCTGGCATCAGTGTATCGATACTGCAGAAAAGAAGTATTGGAATCGTTTCAGATATTTCAGTATCGATACATACCGAAATATCAATATTTTTGACAACACTAACTACATGTACTTACTATAGGGACAGGGTTAGGGTTTGGTTTAGGGTTAGTTGCATGTAATTATGCATAATTTATAATTATTACTAGAGTAACTACATGTAACATGCATAACAAGGACACTGTAAAATAAAGTACCACCCTCTGCAGAGGTTTATTCTCAGTATTTAGAGCTCAAAAGTAAAAATTATGCTTCTACAGATAACACAGTGCTCAAAGTGAATGTTTATTATTATAGATGTTATCGCTTCAATTTTAAAGTCAGAATCAGCATATAGGCTGAATTTGGAAGGAAGATCCAACTTTCTCACACACTCTGTCTGACAAATAGATTTTTTCATAGGTGGTTCACCATTGATTTTTTTTGTAGCTCTATGAAGAAATGTATTTTCATCTAAAACCAAGGAGCTCCAAGACAAGCTAAATCAAGCACATTTCATGGGTAGATTGAGGGGAGAAGGCGGCCACATGAATCTGGACTGCTAACACAAAGGTTGTAGGTTCAAACCCAGGTAGGGGAGACCCAGGAACCAGGAATTACTGATAACACAATCATGCACAATATGAGCCAAGGATCGTCCCGGGTGGACTTGAAATCCAAATGACTTGCTTTGCATTGAAAAATGGCTACTAAATGACAAGCACTAAGTAAGAATGACCTAAAATAAGTCCTAGCCATTCCTGCAAGTGCTCATGTTGCTCTGTGTAAGGCGGAGCCCTGTGTCTCACCTTGTCGTCAGTGGTGGTAGACTCAGGGTGGGGAAGAGGACTGTCACGGTGGGACTCGATGGGTGCGTGCTCCTCTATCTTGTTTCGAACAACAGGAGTCGCAAGGGGAGACAAGTCCAGAGGCAACTGCAATAACCATACATTCATCAAAGTTTGATCATCCATTCAAATCACAAAATTCCATGGGAATTTAAATGGATTTTTAAATGTTCAATTAAATTAGTTTCATGAGTTACATTTTGATGGCTGATCATAAATGAATCATGCACAATAAGACCCATCTTTAAGACTTTTGCTACAGTGTTTATAAAACCCACTCGCACCTACAGTGCCGTTCAAAAGTTTGGTGTCAGTAAGATTTTTTTTTTTTAAAGAAATTAATACTTTTATTCTGTAAGGACACATTAATTTGATCAAAAGTGACAGTAAAGACATTTATAATGTTATAAAAGATTTCTATTTCAAATAAATGTTATAAAATAAAATAAATAAAAATCAAAGAATGCTGAAAATAAAGTGTATCAACGTTTCCACCAAAATATGAAGCAGCACAACAATTTTTTAACATTGATAATAATGAGAAATGTTGTTTTATGAGCAGCAAATCAGCATATTAAAATGAAGATCATGTGACTGAAGACTGGAGTAATGATTAGGGTTGGGTATCGTTTGAATATTAACGATTCTGATTCTTCTTTTCAATTCGATTCTGATTATCGATTCCTAATTTCAATTCCAATATAAGGTATAAAAAAACAAAAACAACGTAGATATTCACATTTATTCTAAATATTATTGCAAAACATTTCATTGTATCTGAATAAACTAAAGAACACTTACACAAGGAACTTTTGTCTATAGTTTAAAAATAGCAAATATAACTAGCCTAACTAATATAAATTTCAAGCATTATTAAAGAGAAGTAAACACTCAGTAATTAAAAAAAATTAGCAATCACAACAAATAAATACAACTGAAATAAATTTTTCAATAAAAATTTATATTTTTAGGTATTCAGGTACGGAAACTGTAATCAGATGTAAAATAACACTGCACTTTATAAAAAAATATACATTACAAATATAGTTACAAAAATTATTCAGTCAAGAATAGTGAGTGAATTTTCTCTCTGTTTTTTGTTGTTTGATTAATGTTACTATAGAGACGGCAGCAGGAATATTAGGCTGCTGTCACTTTAAGAGCCACACGGATCCAATATACTGTTACACACACGCTTTCTTTCTCAACTGTTTATGTTCACTTAAGACATAACCGACTGTGTTTACGAGAATATTTTGACATATTTTTGTGTGTATTTGTTCGTTCAAGTGCAAAAAGACACGGAAGAGAACTCGGATCGCGCACTATTTAGTATGAGAGGCTGCTTTCTGTGAGCGCGCTTTGAATGTGTGTTCAGCACAGAAAACAGAGTGCAAGACTTCTTGCGTTTGAACGGTTTAAAATCACATTAAAATCACATTTCTGTGCACGCACTGGTAATGGTTTAAAGTCATATTAAAATGCCCACAAAGGAATCGTTAAAATGAATCAAAATTTGAATTCCATAACAAGTATCCGATTCCTGATCTTAAGTATCCGATTCCAGAATTGGAATCGATTTTCAATTCCCAACCCTAGTATTGATGCTGTAAATTCAGCTTTTTCATCAAAGGAATAAATGACATTTTAAAATATATTCAACAGTTATTTTAAATTGTACTGATTTTTGATCAAATAAATGCAGCCTTGGTGAGCAGAAGAGACTTCTTTCAAAAACATGAAAAAATCTAACCGACCTCAAACTTTTAAATGATAGTGTATTTGCAAAATGATCACATAAATTGCAGAATAAACTGACATCTTTACCTTTTTAATGTCATCCTCCGTGGCCTTTTTAAAGTCATGCTCAAACGGGCTGGTGAGCTCGTTAAACAGCCCGACCTCCTCGCAGTTCTTCAGGAAGCGGGTCGGCGTCGGCGTCTGGTCTGCAACAGCAGCCAATAAAGCCAAAAACCCATGAAGAATAATAGTTTGTGTATGTTTTCTTTTATTGTGATGATCAGGTGACTCACCAGCAATGATGACGCTCTCATTGCGTGCTGGACCAAATCTCAGGGTCATCTCATGCTTGTGCTTATGCACCGCCAGGTGGTCTTCATTTGTGAATCGCTGTTGCAGACAGACAGTCAGGCGCAAAGCATAAATAGTAATGTGAAAAAGAAACTGTGCAGCAAGCATGTAACTTAATTGCAGTGTTTATTTAAATATCTGTTAGTGTGTAAGAGTGATGACTTGCCTGTCCGCAGCCAGGAGCTGTGCAGAGGAACGGTTTATCATCACTCATATTCACAGCTTCAGTCTGCCACCTGATAACATGGGGGGAAACGTCACATCAAACTTGCAACTTTTCATTTGTCAACAACATAATTAGGGCCCTATGATTTCGCGGAATCCAGTCATAAAAACTGAATTTACTGTATAACGTGGAATTTTACGGAATTTGTAAAATTTTTGATGAATAAAAAAAAAGCAGGTAAGTACACTTTTTAAATATGAATCCTGTGACGCCACGTGACGCTCATGGTGTTTTCAGCCTCTGCCGCCTCACTATATGAGGACATGAATGCATGAACTTCATCTCCAGAGTCACTTCATCAGCAGTTCACCGTTTCATTTGAGAAAAACTATCGTCATATTATAAACACACAGAAACTTATTTCACGGCAACCCATCAAAATAAAAGTTTCGAACAAAAAACTTGAAGAAATTGTGACAGAAATATATTACAGTTGTACAGTAGAATTTAGCTACGTCTCAATGTAATAATAATACTAACACTAATAATAATAATAATATTAATAAATTATTGTTTGACAAAAAATTTGATTAATGATTAGTGAATATGATTAAAAGATAAATAAAAAATAAATGGTTTTATGCCTTCATTTGATTGCCAGAAAAATTAAAATACACAACACAGAATTTCTGAAATAATTTTTTTTTTCTTAGAAATGAAATTTTATTGTTTTTATGAATTCAATTAATTAGACATGCTTTTTGATTATTAACATTTAATTAAAGCATTAAAATGGAATCCAGAAAACTTACAACAGAAAACACAGAATTTGGTCAAAATAAAATAAAATAGAATGTAAGAAAAATAAAAATAAAGCGTATTTCATAGGGCCCTAAACATGTCATTTTTGTTAAACTTTTTATAAATTGTTAAATTGTATAAGTTTCATGATTTCAATTAATTAGACATGCTTTTTAATTACTAAAATTGTAATCCAGAGTCCAAAAAAAAAAACAAAAAAAAAACACAACAATGGAATCCAGAAGAATTAAAACGGATTTTGGGAAAAAATAAAATGATTTCATAGGGCCCTACATAATGATTTAAAGCCACACCTAAGAACAAAAACACACTACCGTTCAAAAGTTTGGGGTCGGTAATTTTTCTTTCTTTCTTTTTTTGAAAGAAATTAATGCTTTTATTCAGCAAGGATGTCAAATTGATAAAAAGTGATAATAAAGATTTATATTGTTAGAAAAGATTTATATTTTTAATTCATCAATAAATCGTGAAAAATGCAGGTTCAAAAAATGATGATAAAACATAATATTAAAATGATTTCTGAAGGATCATGTGACACTGAAGACTGGCGTAATGATGCTGAAAATTCAGCTTTGATCACGGAAATAAATTACATTTTAAAGTATATTCAAGTAGAAAACCATTATTTTAAATTGTAATAATATTTCACAATATTTCTGTTGTTTCTGTATTTTTGATCAAATAAATGCAGGCTTGATGAGCATTAGAGACTTCTTTCAAAAACAGTTTTGACCAGTACTGTATATCAATCACTATTAATCCATAAGCATGAGCAACAACGAGTATTATTCTGCACTACTGTTACTGAATTGGTGTTGTTTCAGACCAAGCTGACAGGACACAGATGGATTTATAAGACTAAAAGTAGAATGACAGGCATTATGCATCACTATCTGTATAACGTAAGCTTAAATACTAATGACATTGGTGTCTATGTGCTTATTAAACCCTTCAAACACTCATGCAATAGTAAATGTGCTCTAATGGTCAGTCAGATAACAGCACAGCCTATTGTCACATTCATCTTCTAAATATCACTGTATCTATATTATCACATAGTTAAACTTAAAGCGTCCGTGTCTTTAACCACAAACCTGCATTTATTTAGTGTGTTTCTAGCGACGCCGGGACTGTATCAGCACTAAAAACAGATTGTTTACATCAGTCTCAGCAGGCTAATCAGTGCTCAGCTCTCATTCATTTCAATGGGACCTCAGCTAGCTGTTAGCATGCGTCGCCATATTAATAACAAAGAAACACCGACAAGCTCTCAACACATCATAAAGGTGCGTTTTTATTGTGTTACATATTCAGAATATTCTACTTGTCAACCGAAAACTAGTAAAAAGGGCGTGTCTGTTTATAAATAGCGTGTACTGATGCGCTTACTCACCCGCAGGCTGAACCCTGAAGAGCCAAAGCCCACTTATACCAATTCTCGCGAGAATTAGGAACTCTGTTAAACCCAAAACACACGTGTGCAAACTCTCGCGAGACGTAGGTACTCCGCTCGCCCCAGAGCCAAGCCCTTTAAACTCTAATCTCGCGATAAATGTGTGCTCTGCTGACCCCTTTAGAGCGAAAGTTATTCTTTGGTGAATCGTTTTAGTTTTTAAACTTGTTCTAAATCAGATTTAACACTTGATTTTGTAATATAATGCAAAATATTTATGTATAAGCCAACACGATAATACATTACATTAAGGTCCCATTAGTTAATATTAGCGAATGATTTAATGAGCAATACATTTGTTACAGGTTTTATTATTAACCTTTGTTATGGTTAGTTAATAAAATTACAACTGTTAACTGGTAGTTCAGGTACCACCAACAATACTAACAAATATATCTTTTGATCTTAATGTATTAGTAAATGTTGAAATGACTAAGATTAATAAATGCTTTATAAGTATTTTTCATTGTTAGTTCATGTTAACTAATGAGAGTTTTATGTACTTCACTCCAAAACAAAAACTTGCATAACTTGGTTGTTGGTAATGTATAGGCATATGAATATAAAAAGGAAGCAGACACCAGAGTTACGGTAAACTGTGATCTAAATTTATTTAACGCAATTTACAAATGCAATTGTGGCTTTTAATCGGCTTATAACCAATTGCTATAAATTTACAGTCCATCAACCAGCAGTTTAACCCCTGAAAACATCTGAGTTGACCCTTACAGTCCACACACACACAGACACACACAGACACACACAGACACACACAGACACACACAGACACACACAGACACACACAGACACACACAGACACACACAGACACACACAGACACACACAGACACACACACAATTCTGATGTACAGAAAGTGCTATCAGGTTCTTTATTCCCATGATGAAGTTCAGGTGGATACTCTGGTAGCACCAATGGAGCTGTTGCTGTTCTTATTTAATGGGCATGAACCAGATATGGGGGTTAAATAGTTAAACAATATTTAATTGTTACATGATTTCTTTTAACATAGTGGACTTCATACTTTTTTCTCCTGCAGAGACAGACAGCAGACATTTTGGTAGCAACAGCAAAAATACATAGTCATAACTGCACTAAATGTGTTTACATATCTAGCAGATTTTTACATGGCGAACAGGATCAGGAAAGCCACCATCAAACAGAAGAGCCCCATGGCTTCAGACAGAGCAAAACCCAGGATGGCGTAAGAGAAGAGCTGCTGCTTCAGAGACGGGTTCCTGCAACAAAGAAAACACAACTGCGCTTTACTAGAAATTACATGCAGAGACATTTGCAAACATTTTTTAAAATTCTTTGAAACTAGCAGTTTCCATCCAAAGTTGTGAATTTAACTTATGCACAAAATTAGAATATTGCATAAACATTTGTGAATAAAGCAACGTTTCCATTCCATGTGCTCAAGAGAAGAAATCGTCACTTCCTGGTATCCCAAAATATCTGTAATAAAAATGGAAGTTGCTGCAATCTGGGAAGAAACTGTGGCTCTTTTTTCCTTCATAAATGACTTGAAATAACCAAAATGACGCAATAACCGCTGTCATGTTATCTTTCATCCGGAAGACAGACTTATAAAAAGTCTTATAAAAAGTAAAAAGTGATCTGCCTCAGCTGAGCTGAGTTTATCTTGGAATTTCCATCCAGCGTTTTTTGTGATATCCCAAAATGTGAATAAAAATTATTGTTTATAAAAAAAAAAAATTAAAAAAAAATTAAAGGATGGAAACATGGCTAGTGAAATGTACAAACACTTATAAACCATTAACCAGAGGTAACATTGGCAGGAACTGAAATACGCGATCATTCAAAAGCGGAATTTGAGAAGAAAAAATATTTCATAGGGCCTTAAACATGTAATTTTGTTAAACTTTTAATAAATTGTATGTTTCATGATTTCAATGAATTAGACATGCTTTTTGATTACTAAAAATTAACTCCTTTGAGGGAGGAAGAAAAGAAAAAAAAAAAAAAAAGTATCAAGGTTTCTACAAAAATATGAATCAGCACAAGTGTTTATCATCACTGATAATAATCAAATGTTTCTTGAGCAGCAAATCCACATATCAGAATGATTTCTGAAGGATCATGTGACACTGAAGACTGGAGTAATGATGCTGAAAATTCAGCTTTGATCACAGGAATAAATTACATTTTAACTTATGTTCACATAGAAAACAGTTCTTTTAAAATGGTAATAATATTTCACAATATTACTGTTTTTACTGTATTTTTGATCAAATAAATGCAGCCTTGGCGAAGATACATTTTTTTTTTTTTAATCTTGCCAACCCTAAACTTCTGATCGGTAGTCGGGCCGGGTATTGACACAAATTTCAAAATTCAATCAGACTTCGATTCAATATCAATTATTTTGGATATCAAACACTTAAATTACACCTAAGGATGTTTTTTTTTTTATAATAAAGTTATAATACTAACTTTCCAATTACATTATCATATTTCTACTCCAATTCGTTTTTTGAAATAGCCTATAAACATTTAAATGGTGGCTGTCAAAAACATGACAGATTTATTCAAACCTGCATTAAATATTGAAGAACATTAAAAATGATATTGAATATGTAATGTGGTGCATATATTTATCAAAATGCTTCTCTCTAGAGTTAATTTTTCTAGCTCACTGGATATGGTTTTTCTGAGGTAAATATGACGTTATGTGACATTGTTTACAAGCTGTTTTATTGACGTCTTTTCACGGTTGAAACACTGAGCGATTACATGAGACATAATATGGATTTCAGCAAGTTGTACTCTATCTTTTAACATACTTCAGATGTTCATTCATGTTTATTTCACGCTGTAACTGGTATTAAAGCCGAGGAGAAGATCAGTTCATGTGTGCTGCGCGCTGCCACTTCTCTTGAACTGAGGCGTTACTGCGATCTGTCATGCCACATTAAAACAGCGCCAAAAACGGTATTTATTTTTTGAATTTCGTAATAAAATGGACGTAATTTGAAAATTGAGACTTTGTTTATTGCGATTTATTGGGAGGCACGCTACAATGTTCCACTCATTAACTGAAAACAGGATGACTAATCGATTCTTGGGATTTAAGAATCAATATCGGTTCGTAAAAAAATGAAAATTGATTAAAAATCGAGAAATCAATATTTTTTTCACCCAGCCCTAATCAGTAGTGTTTAGGAGTGTGAAATGCATCTGACCTGGCGTATCCGATGATAAGGCTACCGAACACTGTTCCGATTCCAGCTCCAGATCCAGCCACTCCCACGGTGGCAGCTCCCGCTCCAATGAACTTAGCGGCGGTGTCGATGTCGCGGCTCACGACGCTGGTCTGGAAGCTTCTGAGGGCCACCTGAGTGAAGGGCGACTGAGGCAGGACAGCAGCACTGACCTACAAGAGCAAGAGAGGACTTACATGACCTCTACACGACCCTAGTGTGTTCAGCCTGCCACCTATAGTTTTGACTTTTGACTAATGATGCTTTGTATGTCAACTTCATCTCAACCACAAAGCATGACCTTCAAGCCTGCAAATAAAGAGTTACCATAAATGAAAGGAGATCAATTGAGAGGCAAAAGCAGGTTTGACACTCACCTCTGGTTTGACCTCTGGTCTGGAGAGTACAGCAGCAGAAAGCGGCCTGTATAGGGACCTGGAGCCCGCACGCACCTACAACACACAAAAACACACTGACTTTATAATAGAACGACCTAGACGGCTGTCAAAAAAGGGGTGAATTTGAAAAACAGTATTGAACGGTTTTCTGAAAGGCATGTATGCTGGGAAAAAGCAGGTTTCAAGAGTTATGGCTTAAGGTTCACCACAAGAAATGGGTGCATTCAACACTATTTTATTAAATAGTCTTCATATGGGACAGATCCATTTAAACCCTAAACAAGTGTATACTGCTAAGCATCAACAAACTGTCTGGCTACGTTCACACTGCGAGACTTAGTGCTCAATTCGGATTTATTGCTCAGATCCGATTTGTTGTTTTAAATGTGGCCAATATCAGATTCCAGTGTGAACAGGTCACGGTCCTGAACTGACCCGTATGCGCAAAAGAACGATAGAAAGACGTCCCGCAGCACGCTGTCATACAGAAGTAAACACAGAGGACATTAAAGGGGGATGTCTAATGCCATTTCATGCATTCTGACTTATTTACACTGTTAAAGAGTTGGATTCTCATGCTAAACATGGACAAAATTTCTAAAAATGAGTATTTCTGTGCCAAATACACTCCTTCAGGATTCGTATAAGTTTCTGAAAGTTTTTTTCGAGTATGGTTGTGAGGGAAAAATAACCTTGTTCAGCTTCCCAAAGAACCCAGCGTTAAGGGAACAGTGGATGCAGTTTGTTTTGGCAGCAACAGAGTTGTGCAAGTGTGTTTGTTTGTTCCTGGCGTTTCGGTGACGAATGTTGTATAAACAAGGCCCAGTTCGACGCAGGATTTGCAGATCGTTTGAAACTGAAAGATGGAGCGATCCCAGCGATAAAAGATCCCGGTCATTAACTGCAGACGGGGAGTGAAACTGCATCAAATGTTTGTGTTTTGTTGGCAATCGGCGTGTACGTGCATATAAATGTAAACACGAACTTATAGTGAATCGAAAGTTATCCAGGGATAACGCAATGATGTATTGTGTGTATTGTGACTCTTTAGCTCCGCCCACTGCACACCTGCACGAGCTCGGCTGTTTTCAGAAAAAATCTGTACAGCGTTTGTCTTTTATAAATCTGATAAAACTAAAGACTCTTCGGAGATATGACGGATGCAATACAACTATACAGGTACTCAAGATGAGAGACTGGCAGAAACTGTGTGTGTATATGTGTGTGTGTGTGTGTTATGTACCCTTTAAAAGTAAGCGATCATGTGTTTATTTATAGTCAGCGAATTTATGTGCAGGCAATATAAAAAAAAACTAAGATGAGGATGCAAAAAAAAAAAAAAAAAGAGCAGTTTTTAAACGTACATGATATAAGCCATCATGTTTCGCTTGTATACAGAGCTGTCACTGGAATACTTATCTCTGACACATCACTGACTACCTTTCACAACTGTCTTGATAACTTCAGGTGTGTAAAATCTTTGAAGTGACTCCCATGAGCGCAGAATTGTGACGAATTTCGCTCTAGAGTGACGTAAAAGTCCCATGAATTATGATGTTACTGTTCAGATTGAGGTCGCATTGCAAAACATCCGACCTGAATCGGATTTAGCACCACGTATGGAAGTGGCACAAATCAGAACCGAAAAGATCAGATTCCTTGTGATTCCTGGCTCTGTCAAGCCATCTGTACTGTTCAATGCAGCTCAACGGATGCGAGCGTACCTGTATTTGACATACCGTAAACTCGTGTGAAGGCGCACGCCTCGCCATCACATTGCTGAGAGCGCTAGCTGTGTTTCTCACACACACGCAAAGAGAGAGAGACACAGAGAGAGGGTCTTACATACCACGAAGAATCGACGCGCTACATGTAAACAATATTTTTTTGTTTGTTGCATTTTCCTGTCAAAATAACAGTTCATTTGGAATTAAGCTTTTAAGAACAAGCAGAAGATATGCGGTTTCTCCGGTAGTGGGTGGGACTAATGCGCAAACGGCAATCTCATTGGCTGGCGCTCATCTATTACTGTCCCTGTTTTGATTTCAGCCAATCAGTTTGAGTGAACGCTGACAACGTGATTAATGTTCATTAACCCAGCAGCTCATCAATCCTTAGTGCGTTGTATATTGTTATTAGTAGTATTATTATCTCTATTACTATTTTTTTTTTTTTTTTTTACATAAACACTGAATGACCAACATTGAACCATTGAATTTGAAGCATAAAAAAATTTTTTTGAAAAAAAAAGTAAAAAAGTGCATCCATCCATTATAAAAGTACTCCACACGGCTCCAGGGAGTTAATAAAGGCCTTCTGAAGCAAATTGATGATTTGTGTAAGAAAAATATCCATATTTAAAACGTTATAAAGTAAGTTTCTGGCAGGTTCTGTAAGGTTCTGGCAGACCGCCTTCCATATTCAACTTACGAAGAAAGCGTAACTGGAGCGACGATGACGTCGGACGTAGCGTAAGCGTTTTGAACTGCGAGAGGCGTTACATTTTTTGCGTAAGTTGAATACGGAAGGCGGTCTGGCGGAAGCTAGATATTTTACTTTATAACGTGTCAAATATGGATATTTTTCTTACATTAACCCCCCGGAGCCGTGTGGAGTACTTTTATGTTGGATGGATGCACTTTTTTGAGTTGGAAGCTCCTCTCGTGGGACATCCTGTGAAGGAGCGCCATAGTGCCCTTGATAAAGACAACCTTCTCCTCAGGTTACTGCCAATGAAATACCTTACCCTAAGTTACTTTAGAGGATACCAACCAATAAAAATGAACAAAACCCATTTGATAATGATAGAAAGACAGCTTACATCTTAACCACTGCAATAAATACCAGACTAGGTGGAATAACACTTTCCACTAAACACAGATTAAATGTCTTATTAACTAGCACATCGTTTGATCTTAACTTCAGCGTTTTGCGAACTCAAAATTTTGACACTGACAAGCAAAAGGTCAAAGGTAAACTATACCCGCGCGTGACGTTTTACGTTAACCCTTTAAACTCCGTCTGTGAATGAATGAATCACTGACGTTAAGCTCAACCTGCAGGCCGAACATCAACAAAACACAGTTAAAGCACACTAACACTGTTTGTGAAGTCAACACCACTCACCAGGGCGGGTGTGGAGACGAACTTTGCGCAGGTGAACATTTTGAATTGTGATTTTGAGCGGCCGGGACTTCTGCAAAGACAAAATATAAGGTCAGAGGAGATTTATATGAAGAGCTTTAGAAATACAACTGTCGTACACAACAAACACGTCTCTTAACAATATCCCAGTCAAACGCGCAACTCTGTGTTCATACAGACAGAGGATGTAGGATGGATGCAGATTTATGTGTTCGGAATGAACGCACTCACCGAAGGCAGAGGTCGAACCACTGGCTGTACTGCGCCTGCGCACAACTGACTCTGCGTATTGACCCGGATGTTGGTGTGACGTCAAAGGAAGGTCGTTGCTTCCGAGCTTTATTGGAAAGAGCTCAGAGACAATTCAATCCTCATTTTTACATAATTACTTTGACGTTATCATAAATACATCAATATAATATGTATGTATTAACTATAATTGCATTTTTGTTTAAAGATCGAAAGCAGCCTTAGAGCTTTTCATATAGTGAACAATGTATTTATTTATTCATTCATTCATTCATTTATTTATTTATAAACATATATACATTGATTTAATTATTATTTTTGGAATTTAAATATACACAGAAATACATAACAAATTACAAGCGGGCACACGAAAAGAAAAATATGCAAAACGAAATCAACAATATTTGATGTTTTCATAGCTTTTTTTTTATTTGAGGATAATTTCTGTTAATGGCAGCATAAAAAATGTTTGAGCTGAATGTAAATGTGGATTGCAGAACTTGACTGCCTAATAAAACATAAAATGAGTAATTGTTTAAAGAAAATAAAACATTTTTGTACATCATCCAGTGTTGGGTAAGTTACTCTAAAAATTTAATTAATTACTATCGACTAATTACATCTTCAACAGTGTAATTAGAATTGATTACTGTACTAATTACTCTCTCTAAAAAATATTGGATTACTTATTACTAATTACTGTCTAAATCCCATATCAACCTCAACAAGGATAGACACGAAACTGCACTTTAATTTTTTTTTAAATAAATAATATAAAATTGCATAAATTATTCTTGAACTGAACAAAGTATTTCAAGGGAGAATGTTACATTGAAAACATACATTTTAGCATACAATACAATACATCACTAACATACAATAGTGATGTTACATCCACTATTGTTTTATATAGAATTGTTCTATATAATATTTAATGCAATGACATTAAACTGTAATTAAAATGAGAGAAAAATTAAGAGTTATCCCTTATTTTACTTTATTTAATTTTGACAAAAATGTTAAATTGTGCCATAAAAAGTCACAATAATGACAGAAATTCTGTAAATATTTAATAAAAATTCAGATTTTATTACTTTTAATGTCATATTTGTGACTACGTGTGTCTTAATTTCAATTTTTTATGTTATAATTATAATTTACCAAAGCATGATGTTTTCTTATGTGTGCTTCTATACTGTAATACTGCCCTAATTGTGTTTAATTTTATAGACCTGCATTAAAGATATAGACAATCCAAACATAATATAAACAATTCTAAATTCATTCAGATTAATATCTCTGTTCAACAAAAAGAGACAGAAAATGCTTCTGTTATCTGCCCATATAAATATAGCTTTCCTCTGGTTTCTCCCCGAGCAGCTGTCACTGAGCGTCTGCTGAAAGTGTCCAGCACTTCCACATGCAGTATTTGTCTGCTTGAGGGTGATGAATGGCCCGCGGGTGCTGTGGCTCGTGTGGAGGTTCAGGTAATGAGTGCACTGACGGCTGGATCCTCAGGTGTGATCAGTGCAGGTGAGAAGCACTCAATCTCACACACACACACACCCAGAACACACTCACATCAGCGCCTCATCACACTCTAATGATGCTAGAAGGTTCATGAATGTTTTTATAAGACTTGTTATTCTCTTGTATGTTAAATTATATTTGTTAAACAGATTTGTTAAAAATTGGATGTTACATAGCAGCGTTGCAGTCAGTTTATTCATATTTTATCAGTTAATATAAAACTCTTTGAATAATCTCAGTAGTATGTCTCAGAAGTAAAAGCCCATTTCTGTCACATAGAAAAAAAAAGGTAATTAAGTTGAAATAATGACAAAAATCAAAACTATTAAATAAAGGCCTGGTTTCACAGACAGGGTTTAGATTAAGCCAGGATTAGGCCTTAGTTCAATTAAGACATTTAAGTATCTTTTATAAACATGCCTTAGAAAAAAAACATTACTGGTGTGCATCTTGAGACAAAACAATAACACTGCCATATTTTAAGATATATTGCTTTCAGTTAAAACAGCTCAAACATGCATGTTAGTCTGGGACTAGATTTAAGATTGTCTGTAAAACCAAGGGAAAAAAGTACTAATTAAGACATAAAAAGTAACAAAATCTGTCATAATTTGTCATAATTAAGACTTTTTATGTCCTAATGACTTTTAATGTCATAATTATGACTTATTATTAATCTTATAATTAAGACTTAAACCCATGGTTTCACAGACGAGGCTTAAGATAGTCCCAGACTAAAATACATGTTTGAGCTGTTTTAACTGAAAGAAATATATCTTAAAATATGTCAGTGCCATTGTTTTGTCTCCAGCTGCATGTTTTTTCTTCTAAGTAACGTTTATAAAAGCTACTTAAACGTCCTAATTGAACTAAAGTCTAATCCTGGCTTAATCTAAGCCCTGTCTGTGAAACCAGGACTTAGTCTCATAATTATGAATTTGCATGTCATAATTTCAAGAGTGTGAAATTGCATGTCATCATTTGATCTCATAATTCCTACTTTGAATGTCATAATTATGGTTCACCAAAGCAACTTTTTCTCCACGTGGCAGAAATGGGTTTTTATATGGAACTGTGTTGTCATTGACAAAATAAGTAATTTTATATAAAAATGCATTTAAATGAAAAAGAATAGAATGGGGGTTGTCTGTGTTTAATGGTAACACTTTACAATAAAGTAATGCATTAACATTAGCACTTTATTTTACAGTCCTTTTCCCCATGTATTATATACTACTTATAGTAATTGCAATAACTGGGTAGTAACTAGGCACTAACCATGAACTTACCCCTAAATCTAACCTTAACCCCTGTAGTTACCTCATATTACCCAGTACTTTCTTAGTTAAGTACCCTGTAAGTGCATGTACTATAAAATAAAGTGCAACCACATTAACTATAACATGAACTAACAATGAGCAGTACATTTGTTACAGTATTTATTACATTTTGATGACGTTAATAAATCATTTTTAGTTCATGTGAGCTCAAATCCATTCAATAATATTAACAAACTTTTGATTTTTAATAATGTATCAGTCAATGTAAAAAAATATATATATTTTCATCGTTTACTCGTGATAACTAATGCAGTTAACTAACATCAACAAATGGAACCTTATTGTCAAGCGTTTCCTGTTTAATTATGTTACAGGGTTAATAGCACCAAAAAATACAAATGAAGTTTAAGATAACTGCGTGATGGACTGTTTGATAACTCATGTTCAAAACATGTGAGCAAATGGCAGAGCATTGCAATTTTATGCACTTTACTTCTTAATGCTCTGTAGAATGGGATGCTCCCGTTCCCTGTGTCCCCTTTCCACCAGAGGGGGTCAGTGAGCCTTCTGCACCCACTGCTCTCCCTAGTGAACACATCAGCCAGTCAACACACACACTGGACCGCCACTGCTCTTACTGCTTCCGTAGCATGTAGTATGTATGCAGCGTATGTTAGCTTTCTGTGTGTGTAGAATACAGAGTAATGATAATAATAATAATATGCATTTTATTTATATTGCGCTTTTCTCAAACCCAAAGTGCTACACAGGGTAATAACAACAATAGCAGCAATAAAGTAAAAACAGAAATAACAGAGTATACTCAACGACAATAAACAGCTTTAAAACGATGAGGCTTTAGAGAAGGGTTCCCACACTCGGTCCTGGAGGGCCACTGTCCTGCAGAGTTTAGCTCCAACCCTGATCAAACACACCTGAGCAAGCTAATCAAGGTCTTCAGGATCACTAGAAAATCACAGGTAGGTGTGTTTGATCAGGGGTTGAGCTGAACTCTGCAGGACAGTTTGAGGAACCCTGCTTTAGAGCCTTCTTAAAACAGTCAAGTGTTGGGGAATTTCTTATAGAGGGTATGCATGGACGTCACTTTCCCGCCAGAACACAGAAGAGTGGCAGAAGAGCTGCTGCATGAATGGAGATAATAGAGGAAACTGAGAAAACGTGAGTAAAACAAACAGTTGTCAGTTTAAACTAAAGGCTGGACTCCATAGTGTTCCTTACAACTTACCAAAGATCCAGTGATCCATAGATATTGACATGCAGCCAGGAATCGTGTTTCCTGACATTTATATGAGCCTCATTTCAATGCCGTGGAAATACATAAAGCAAATTTGCCTGTGAATGTTTTATATAGATACAATATAGGTCTAAATCCAGGTGATCACTTATATCAGTTTTATATGTATCGTCATATCGTGCAGCCTAAAACTTGGATAGTTTTTGTCAGTATTTAACTGATGAGTTGTCAATACAATATATAACAATACAATTTATAGGGTAGGATTTTACCCCAAAATTCAACATATTGACACAAAATAATAACTGTAAATCCACGTTTGGCTGCCTGGAGTCCAGTTGTTTCTGTGAATTGCGGCGATCCATTTGCTTCTCTTTCCTGTAGCTTTCGTCAGTCTGTAAAAATATACCTCAGATTTCTTGTCAAATCTATTTATATAGTCAATCTCAAAGCTCTTTCGCGTTTTAGCTGTGTTTTGTGTGTTTTTTGCGGCATTCACGCTGTAAACCAATGCTGCCGCTCAGTCTTTTTGCCACTTGGTGGGCGTAACCGCATCACTCCGGCCGACGGTGACGTCATGCACATACCCTCTATTGCCAAAGGATGAGCATTCCATAACCATGGAGCTGTAGTGTACCCCATCAGGAAACGTATCCCATCACTGTATCCCATCATGCACTGAATCCCATCACTTTATCCCATCATGCACTGTATCCCATCACTGTATCCCATCATGCACTGTCTATATCCCATCATGCACTGTCTCCCATCACTTTATCCCATCATGCACTGTATCCCATCACTGTATCCCATCATGCACTGTCTGTATCCCATCATGCACTGTATCCCATCACTTTATCCCATCATACACTGTCTGTATCCCATCATGCACTGTATCTCATCACTTTATCCCATCATGCACTGTATCTCATCACTTTATCCCATCATGCACTGTATCCCATCACTGTATCCCATCATGCACTGTATCCCATCACTTTATCCCATCATGCACTGTATCCCATCACTTTATCCCATCATGCACTGTCTGTATCCCATCATGCACTGACTCCCATCACTTTATCCCATCATGCACTGTCTGTATCCCATCATGCACCCATCATGCACTGTCTGTATCCCATCATGCACTGTCTGTATCCCATCATGCACTGTATCTCATCACTTTATCCCATCATGCACTGTATCCCATCATGCACTGTATCCCATCATGCACTGTATCCCATCACTTTATCCTATCATGCACTGTATCCCATCACTGTATCCCATCATGCACTGTCTGTATCCCATCATGCACTGTCTGTATCCCATCATGCACTGTCTGTATTTCATCATGCACTGTCTCCCATCACTTTATCCCATCATGCACTGTCTGTATTTCATCATGCACTGTCTCCCATCACTTTATCCCATCATGCACTGTCTGTATCCCATCATGCACTGTATCCCATCACTGTATCTCATCATGCACTGTATCCCATCACTGTATCCCATCATACTCTGTATCTCACCATATACTGTATCCCATCATGCAGTGCACTCAACTTGACCTTCTATTTCCAGCGTGACGAATAAACCATAAAAAGTGATTGCATCTGTCTTTCTTGACTCAATATTTCATCAAAGTGCCAAGGGATATTTTAAGATTAAAACGCAAAATAACTGTTTTTATTTTCATCGTAACTGCACTTATTAAATTAAACATGCGTGTAACGTCACGTTACAAAAATATAACATAATTCTGTTTTTAATTTTTATATTATACTATTTCTTTAAACATAGTATATTAATTGAAACGTACTATGAACATTACATTTTATTGTCATTATGTTTCATGTATTTTTTTTATTTACTCATTTATTATAATTTCTTTCTTTCTTTTTTTTTTGCATATAAACATTTTTTTAAAAAGGACTACGGCCAAAATGAGCTAAACTGAGCAGAATCGTGCTATATGAGGACGGCTTTAAGACAGATTATTCACCAGGGAACAGTATACGGGTGTTTAATTGTCTCTCTTTCACTATCACTGAGATCACGTTTATCCTCCGTTCACCCTCTTTATCACTTTCTCTAGTCTATATTCTCTGTTCTTTATAGTCCTCTCAGCACTCCTCCGCCTCATTCTCGTGCTCGACTGTCTCTTTTTTCTTCTTTACTACACATCCCTTCCCCCTTCGGTGAGTTGAACATCTTGAGTGGGTGTATTTGCATGCGGCCCTCATCAGACAGCACACACTCTCACACACACGGGCGGCTGATAAAAGGCATTGACCCCCTTAACCTTTATGAATTACAATTTGTGCCAGCAGCACATCCTGTCAGAGGAGTGGGCACCCATGGAGCTGTGTGTGTGTGTTGTGCAGTTGTTAGAGAGGAAAAAGGCTCGTGCAGGTTCTGGTCAACACCTTTGACAAGCTGTGAGAGGCGTTCAGCACACTGACAGCGCCGGCAACAGAGAGAAACACTCACACAACACACACACACACGCTAATATGTGTGCTACATCAATACATAAAGACAGGCACTGCACATGCAGATAGGCCTCACACATACACGCACACTCACACACACACATACTCAGACATGCACAGGGATTTTTAATATGGGAACCAATACACATTAACCACTTGTTAATGCTGCAATATATGACATAAAATATACAATTTCCTTTAGATTTAACCCTAACAGGTTACACTGTAAAACATACTGCTGCAATTAGTTATCACAACTTAAAATTCAATATGAGAATAACTAATGATGTGTTGTTTCAACTTAAAGTGTTTGTGCTGCCTTAAATTTTTAATTTTGGTCAATTGTATATATAGACAAAAAAAAGTTGTGATCACTAATTGCAACAACAATCTATTTTTTTTAAATATAGATTTTATTTTATTCTCAGAATTAAATATTTTAATGCAAATTAAAAATAAAATGTAAAAGTACATTTATTGAAAAATGTTAAATATTTACAACAATCAAATATATTTTTTTACATTTATATTTTCATTATACATGTTAATATAAATACAATTTGAAATAGCTTTGTTTAATTTGTTTCTATTTTAATATATTACCTACATTTTAAAATTTAATTCATTCCAGTATTGGCAAAGCAGCAGCATCATTACTCCAGTCTTCAGTGTCACATGATCTATCAGAAATCATTCTTCATAATACTTTTGTGGAAACTGTGATACATTTTCTCTGTTTTTTGTTTTTTGTTGTTTTTTTTAATGAAAGTTCAAAAGAGCTGCATTTATTTGAAATAATCTCAAAATATATATTTTTTTATTTTGTACTGTCACTTTTTGATCAATTTAATATATATATATATATATATATATATATATATATATATATATATATATATATATATATATATATATATATATATATACACACACACTATATTGCCCTTTGCAGCTATAACAGCTTCAACTCTTCTGGGAAGGCTTTCCACAAGGTTTAGGAGTGTGTTTATGGGAATTTTTGACCATTCTTCTAGAAGCGCATTTGTGAGGTCAGGCCCTGATGTTGGACGAGAAGGCCTGGCTCGCAGTCTCCGCTCTAATTCATCCCAAAGGTGTTCTATCGGGTTGAGGTCAGGACTCTGTGCAGGCCAGTCAAGTTCCTCCACACCAAACTCGCTCATCCATGTCTTTATGGACCTTGCTTTGTGCACCGGTGTGCAGTCATTTTGGAACAGGAAGGGACCATCCCCAAACTGTTCCCACAAAGTTGGGAGCATGAAATTATCCAAAATGTCTTGGTATGCTGAAGCATTAAGAGTTACTTTCACTGGAACTAAGGGGCCAAGCCCAACCCCTGAAAAACAACCCCACACCATAATCCCCCCTCCACCAAACTTTACACTTGGCACAATGCAGTCAGGCAAGTACCGTTCTCCTGGCAACCGCCAAACCCAGACTCGTCCATCGGATTGGCAGACAGAGAAGCGTGATTGGTCACTCCAGAGAACACGTCTCCACTGCTCTAGAGTCCAGTGGCGGCGTGCTTTACCCCACTGCATCCGACGCTTTGCATTACACTTGGTGATGTAAGGCTTGGATGAGCTGCTCGGCCATGGAAACCCATTCCATGAAGCCCTCTACACACTTTTCTTGAGCTAATCTGAAGGCCACACGAAGTTTGGAGGTCTGTAGCTATTGAGTCTGCAGAAAGTTGGTGACTTCTGCGCACTGTTTAGAAGTGAGGAAATTTCACAAATGGACTTATTGCACAGGTGGCAACCTATCACGGTACCACGCTTGAATTCATTGAGCTCCTGAGAGCGACCCATTCTTTCACAAATGTTTGTAGAAGCGTCTGCATGACGAGGTGCTTGATTTTATACACCTGTGACCATGGAAGTGATCGGAACACCTGAATTCAATGATTTGGAGGGGTGTCCCAATACTTTTGGCAATATAGTGTGTGTATATATATATATATATAATCTTTTTTTTTTTTACACAATTAAAATAACATAATATTATATTCAGTGTTGGGGGTAACGCATTACTTTTAAATTTAAAAAGTTAATTTTCAAATAAGTAACTCAAGTTACTTTGTTTTCCCATGCACTGACTGACATCTCTCCTGTCCCCATGTTGAGAGGAATCAGGAGTAAGTGCAGAGGCATAGGTTGCATCCTAAATCACGTACTTCCTACTTCGCATACTCTCTTGAGTAGGTACTTATTTTGAATTAGTAATTACTTCACGGCCACTATAAAAGTATGTTCTATATATACAACTCTGGAAAAAATTAAGAGACCACTTAATATTGATTTTTCCAGAGCTGTATATATGAATGTGTGTAGTATGAATGTAATCTGGACATACTACATGCGCCATGATGTCATTATCATGTGACATACCAGCGTCAGTTACATCGCTTCATTCACAAATCCTCTCCCATGGCCTCATGGGATAGTAAAGTGTTCATCATATGCACACTTCAGGATCTCGCCAGAAGAAGTAGGTCATCCGGGGACTTTTTGCCTACTGTGAATTCAGACATACTTCTTTTGTCACATACTGTATATAGTAGGGAAGTATGTGATTTCGGATGCAGCCAAAGTGTTGAACTTTCTTCTTTCTGAAAGAGCCTTTACATTTGCCAAAAATAGAACTTTTGTTTATTTATTTATTATAATTATTATTATTGTGCGTGTGTGTGTGTGTGTGTGTGTGTGTGTGTGTGTGTGTGTGTGTGTGTCGCCCAGTGGCCCAGCTGGCTCTTTTCTCCGGCTGTGTGGTCGCAGTGGAGCTGGTGGGGTTGTGGGGGTGGTGGTCTTAGCGGACATGATTCCTTCCTGTTTGAAGGGATTCAGAGATCTAAAGGTCATTAGTATTCTAACGATTGATTTTCTGAGCTGATCTATAACAGCACTGATCTGTGTCTGCCACATTCAGCTGAGATCAACAGAATAATCTCTTTCTCACTTGTTCTCTTTTCTTTTTAATGAATAAAATACACAAAATGCAATAGAAACAACAGTTTAATAATACAAAAATATAATTTCTCTGTGTGAACTATCAGTGTGTGATTAAATTAACTGGTAACACTTTACAATGTAAGGTTCTGTTTGTTAACACAGTTAGCATGAACGAACATTTAAAGTTCTAAAGTTCTAAAGAATCTATTAGTCTTAATTAAAGGGTTAGTTCACCGAAATTAAAATTCTGCCATTAATTAATCCAGTTTGCTGTATAATATTCTCACTTGATTTCAAACTAACCCACAATATGAATCATGCGCATACCTGTCAAATGCTCAGTGAGTGCTTACTACAGAGTGTAAGCGATCCAAACCCTAAGAACGTGTTCTCAACCCTCACAGACCCCTCGCTGACATGTTTATTACAGGTGGCGGGAGAGCAGTCCAATGCTCTTTATCTTACTCTATGGATGCACTAAATATATGCTCAGTGTGAAACCAGAGAGAGTTATCATAGAGACTGGCAAAGATACCTCCCAATCTACCCTATTACTGCCAAATTACAAGGCATCGTCGTATGTATGTACTTGAAGTTATGTAGGCAATGTTCATTAAAGTATATTAATGTCATTTTAGTTTACCATAAAAGTTTATATCATAAGTCAGTACATTCAGCAGTACAATTTAACCATCTTTCAAAGACAATAGAAGTAATTGTGAAATTACATATAAAGATGTTCTTAAATCCTACTTAAGTGGGTCAAAAAGTTCAGCTAATTGCATTTAATATACATTTTCACTATACTTTTTCATTTAATTTCAGTTAGCATGCAATTAAGTGTTTGAAAACATTCATTTCACACTTAAGTATTATTTCTATTATATCTTTTTAAAGTTTTCAGAAGGGATGTAGGCCCCCTGTATAACTACAAAACAAATCCTCTCACACATTATTCATTTCTGTTTGTCTATAATGTGATGCATTATAAATCATTGTATCTAGCAGAATTTCACCCCAATGACACTGAAGCTTTATAAGACAATCCACACACTCATAAATGAGTCTCCAGAACTCAGAGTAAAGCAGAGAGACGGTAAGAGAACAGAGAGACGAGTCTGTTTTCTCATATAGACATGAAAGATTCCCCTAGGAGCGATGGAATGTGTTTTTGACTGGAAACTAGAAATACTCAGGCATAATAATACGAATATCACAGAGTGAATCATCAAGCCAATCGATGTGTTGAATTCATTAAGCTTGAGCTCACCCAGGTGAAAAGAGAAAATGACCTGCAGAGGCAGAGAGATGTTGTCACATGACCAATGTTGTGTGTGTGCCTGTATGTGTGTGTGTGGTCATACGTTATGGGGACAAAATGTGTGTGTGTGTGTGTGTGTGTGTGTGTGGTTATACATTAAGGGGACAAAGTGTGTGTGTGTGTGTGTGTGTGTGTGTGTGGTTATACATTATGGGGACAAAGTGTGTGTGTGTGTGTGTGTGTGTGTGTGTGTGTGGTTATACATTATGGGGACAAAATGTGTGTGTGTGTGTGTGTATGTGTGTGGTTATACGTTATGGGGACAAAATGTGTGTGTGTGTGTGTGTGTGGTTATACATTATGGGGACAAAATGTGTGTGTGTGTGTGTGTGTGTATGTGTGTGGTTATACGTTATGGGGACAAAATGTGTGTGTGTGTGTGTGTGTGTGTGTGTGTGTGTGGTTATACATTATGGGGACAAAGTGTGTGTGTGTGTGTGTGTGTGTGTGTGTGTGTGGTTATACATTATGGGGACAAAGTGTGTGTGTGTGTGTGTGTGTGTGTGTGTGTGTGTGTGTGTGTGTGTGTGTGTGTGTGGTTATACGTTATGGGGACAAAGTGTGTGTGTGTGTGTGTGTGTGTGTGTGTGTGTTTGTGTGGTTATACATTATGGGGACAAAATGTGTGTGTGTGTGTGTGTGTGTATGTGTGTGGTTATACGTTATGGGGACAAAATGTGTGTGTGTGTGTGTGAGTGTGTGTGTTTGTGTGTGTATGTGTGGGTATACATTATGGGGACAAAGTGTGTGTGTGTGTGTGGTTATACATTATGGGGACAAAGTGTGTGTGTGTGTGTGTGTGTGTGTGTGTGTGGTTATACATTATGGGGACAAAATATGTGTGGGTGTGTGTGTGGTCATACGTTATGGGGACAAAATGTGTGTGTGTGTGTGTGTGTGTGTGTATGTGTGTGTGGTTATATGTTATGGGGACAAAATGTGTGTGTGTATGTGTGTGTGTGTTTGTGTGTGTGTGTGTGGTTATACATTATGGGGACAAAATGTGTGTGTGTGTGTGTGTGTGTGGTTATACATTATGGGGACAAAATATGTGTGTGTGTGTGTGTGGTCATACGTTATGGGGACAAAAAGTGTGTGTGTGTGTGTGTGTATACGTTATGGGGGACAAAATGTGTGTGTGTGTGGTTATATGTTATGGGGGACAAAATGTGTGTGTGTTTGTGTATGTGTGTGTAGTCATACGTTATGGGGACAAAATATGTGTGTGTGTGTGGTCATACGTTATGGGGACAAAATGTGTGTGTATGTGTGTTTGTGTGTGTGGTAATACGTTATGGGGACAAAATGTGTGTGTATGTGGTTATACGTTATGGCATTATGGGGGACAAAATGTGTGTGTGTTTGTGTATGTGTGTGTAGTCATACGTTATGGGGACAAAATATGTGTGTGTGTGTGGTCATACGTTATGGGGACAAAATGTGTGTGTATGTATGTGTGTGTGGTCATACGTTATGGGGACAAAATGTGTGTGTGTATCTATTAAGTGTTATATATACTTAAGTGTGAACTGAATGTAATGTTTTCAGACTCTTAATTGCATGTTAATTGCAATTCAATTAAAATGTACTGTATATTAACTCTTTCCCTGCCAAACACGGAATTTTCAGGGGTTCTGTGTTTTCACTGTTATACGCTAGGGAGCGCTATTACACATCTTCTGAATGAGTTCAGAATCTCCTGATCAAAACACAGGCGAAGAAGACGCAAAAAAAACAAGCGATCGTATGTAAACAGATGCATATGTAAAATAATGTGATCATCAACATTAAACATCATATAAATCAAAACTATCTAATGTTACTGAATGAAATGTCGACCCAGGACGAGCTATAGGACTGTGCAAGTATTAGGGGTGTTGATGGACTCAATCTACTCCATCTGTGTTTGATCATTGTTCTGAATCAGATCTGGATGTAGTCTTTGACAAAAATGCAATTTTCTCAGCTTTTTGCTCAAAATGTTGCTTTTTTTATGAAACTTACACACATTGATAAGTGTTGATAAAAAGGAATGCATTAAGATAGAATAAAATGTTTTTGTTTAAAAGCAGAGGATCTGTTCTTTTTTTTTTTTTTGATATATTGCATGCTCAGATATTTATACAACAAAACATTCTGGGGGACATTAAATTTTTGTGAAAATTATCAAAAACGTTGCCTTTTTTAAAAAAAAGGCTGGTGGGGAAAGAGTTAAATGCAATCAGCTGAAATTTAGAGTGCTTTTTTGACCCACTTAAGGACTCAAGTACATCTTTATATGTCATTATTTTATTATTATTCCTATTGTCTTTGAAATATGGTTAAAGTACTGCTGAATGTACTGACAGTATTTATGATAAACTAAAATATACTTTAATTAATATAACCTAATTTAACTATTAAAACTTGTATGTCATAGTTAAATATATTTATTTAAACAATTTAATGCTGAAGCTGCAATTTAGTACATTTAAGATATATTAACCTTAAATGTAAAATCTAATAACACACTACAGTTAAAATTGTAAATGCTTTAGTCGACACATCAAAATAACATGACAAACAAACATGAAGTTGAGCAAATGAACTATGTGAAGTGAAGTATTTGGCTATGTATATGCCTGCATACGTCAGCGTGTGTCTGAGCGGGAGTGCGTTTGACGGGGGAGCCGAGTGATGATTGGTTTACAGATGTGCACTTCCCTTCTGGTCTCCAAGGTGAGCTGGATTTACGACGGCGGAGTTTGATGGGAAAATTCTTCGCTGTTTAATCTCAGCCACTGCAGGCTGATTAAAAAAAAACCCAGATAATGGAAGACACATGACCTCTGCGGTACTCAACCAAGGGCGTTTGATCGCATTAACACACTCACACACAGAAATGCATGGAGATGGCTCTTCTGGAGACATCTGGGAAGGAGACGACGCCTGACACGAAAACACATATGTGTTTTAAATCCACATTCATGTCGTAATTGTAGTTTCCCAACATTTCAGCGGCGGCTCCTTACAGACTGGCTTTGCACTGAACCCTGGGCAGCGAGACCAGGTGTCATTAATATGTCAGTCACAGTAATAACCTGTCGAGCTTCTCTGATTTTTAATGGCCTGACCTAATGTCAGAGAGAGACAGAGAGAGACAGCGTGAGGTGTGTATGTGTGTGTGTGCGTGTTTAAGCCCTGTGCTGCGGAATGTCAGCAGCAGATGCCAAACTCAGCAAGTTCCGGAATGCTCAATTAGTCGCTTTTATAGGCCCCATTAATAAGCATTAATTTTCTTTCCCCAGATATGAGCACAGGCAGTCTGCTCAGGGCCGTTTGGCAGAAACACTGGGCTCTCACACAGACCTACTCTAAATCCTTCAATACCTCCAATAGTTCAAAGGCCACCACAAAACTGCATCACGTCTGTGAAAATGAAGAACATGTCATAGAGCTGTTAAGAAACAAAAACTGGCCAGTTGCTGGTCTCATGATTATGACTCAGGGCTGGTAATGCAAACGTTGATTTGATCCCAAGTGGTGTTGAACTGTGAACAAGAGTTTAGAATGGAAATAACTCTGAGAAGGAGTTTATACTGTGCCGTTTACGGTTGTTGCTTGTCATATTGTACAATATTAGCCCTGTAATAAAGCCTAGTTAGGCTGTCTTTAATGTCATACTATATATGGTACAGCTTTCAAAAGTTTTCATGTTTTATGTTCACCAAGGCTGCAAATATTTGATAAAAATGTATTTTATTTTAATATGCTTTAATTTTCTGTGATCAAAGCTGAATTTTCAGTGTCTTCAGAAATCATTCTAATATGCTGATTTGCTGCTCAAAAAAACATTTCTTATTATTATCAATGTTGAAAACAATTAATATTTTTGTGGAATCAGTGATACATTTTTAACATTTTACATCCTTTTTCAGGATACTTTAATTAATAGAAGGTTAAAAAAACGGTATTTATATACGACAGTCCTTTACATGCAATCTGCAGGCAATCAGATCATTAACAAATGGCACAAGCTGATTGGCCTCTGCTTATCCTGCAGCCAATGAGATTGCTTGCTCAACATTTAAATAGTCTGGTTCACTGTTTGCTGTCCTGCAGTGCTATCCGAGTTCCTCTGAACCCCTCCACCTCCCCAGCTCCACCTGCCTAGATCTGCTATGGGATTTATGTATGTCTATTTATGCAGCAGCAGCATATCTTACATGCTCACAGCAGCATGTCTGTGTATCTGTGTGTCCATACTTGCTCTGCAGCAGTGTAACAGATCTAGCCCGCCAATTTAACCGGTCCTACTTGTTCTGCTCTAAGTGGGATTCGAACCAGGGTCTCCGGTGTGGGAGGCGGGTGCTCTAACAAGGGCACTAAAGGCCGCAGCCTTTAGCATCAGTTGCTAGCGCGCCTCTTGAGGCTAGGAGAGTGAGGTTTACTCGCACAGCTCTTACTGGCCTTACACCAAGACCAAATGCATTAATATTGCCATATTCAATAACATGCTAAAACTATTCCCGAGAGTTGTCATGATTGAAATATATATGTGATCCATTACCTGTATATTATAAGCAATATAAAACAGTTGAGACCAAGCCTCTGTTACTAAATCTAAAATGTCACTTTAGAACTAGTAACGAAGGAACATTGAGTCGCTTCATCGAAGCTTATTGTATTATGTAGAGTATTATGAGAGAGAGATTGAGTGTATTACCTGCATCTGATATAGTATTCATTCTTCAGGTCGATGTCCATAATATTATATCCATTATAAAAAATCAGTTTGAATGTCCGCTGAGGAAAGCGATATCATTGTACTTTTAAAAGATTTCCCAAGACAGCGCTAAAACAACTTCTTTGTTTACAACCAGTCACTAGTCGTTGCCGCCATCTAGTGGTGTAATAATGTATCTGTCACTGAATTTTAAATTACGATCACTAACGGACCCTTTCCCAATACCAAATACAGTAAATACAGTACAATATTTATTGAACAATAATATTTAAATTAACAACAAAAGCCATTATAAAAGACAATAGGAAATTGACTGAAATCAGTCAAACGTACAAAAGAAGCGCTCTACTAGGCCACACAGGATTTAAGATAAACAGCCTACATATAAAGTTATCGAACTTAATTTTCCCCTTAACCCAAATCGATTTGCTCTGGAACAAGTAATAGATTAATAAAACCAAAGATTGCCCGTTTGATATACCCCAAATGAATTATCACTATCTGCATACAGTAAGAGCCAGCGGCAAATTCCTGAAGGACTGGCCGAGATGAAGCTATTCTCGGCGGGTAGATGATTGCGAACAGCCGCTGATGGCCTGGAGCTCGCATCTGCGAAAGCGTCTGAACAAATTGTAAAACAGGCGCTATGTATATATATATATATATATATATATATATATGAGTCACATATTTGAGGTCTAAAAAACTACATTCTCACCTAAAAAGTTCTGAAAACTGCATTCCGTGACACAATAACAGTACAATTATGGAGGTTTGCTCATCCGCCATGACAGTCTCTGTGAGAAATGTTGCAAGCGGAGTGATACAACCTGTGAAACGGTTACTGGGAGAATATATAATAAATAAATATATAATACAATTATGGTAGCATATATATATATACATTTGTAGGGTGCATGGCCCAGGTAATGTGCATGTTTAACTAGAAAGCCCATTGGCTCTTTCCACTGAAAGGCAGGACTTTCATTCCTAGAGCTGCCATATCTGTTCACGACCGGCACCTGGCTTTAGTTTTGTTTCTTATAATCTTAAATCTTAGTGTGAACCAGTGGTTGTGGCGGCAGTCACTATGGAAACATGTCCGATTTGGCCCCATTGGCCTCTTACATCACATCTGATTCCGTCTAGTTTTATGGCTCTGTCTATTCTGGCTATGTTTAAAGCCAACCCCTTTCCCATTAATGCAAACAGAATGGGGAACACGGGTGGTCCAGAAAACATCAGTTCAGCATCACCTCTTTTTTATCCGTCAGGCTGTCAGAACCTGCAGCGGCGGTGACCTCTCGTGACCTTTGAGCGTGAACATGCCGGACCACACTTTGTTGTTGATGGCAGGAAGGCTCACCTACGATCGGCCACCAGCCAAGAAATCCCTTGTTCTGTGATCCACTACCTGGTCTGAGCACGCACACATGCACACTAGGTGTGCTCATACTAATTCCAAACAAATGTGGCTGTTCTGGGCTTCGTCAAAGTCACCTCGCAGGCCTTTCATGAGCTCAGGTGAGTGCCCTATAAAGGCTTTTATTTCAAGCTTCAGGACAGATTTATGTAACAAGCAATTAGAAACACAGAAGGTCAGAAACCGCTGGGAGGCCTACATATATAATGTGCATTTATAAACCTATGAAACAAAATTTGGTGTAGGAATTAACACTATTGTCACTCAGATATTGCTAGTAAATTTAACAAATAATTACAAAGAAACAGTGAAATTTTAAAGTAGAAAGACTGAAATCTGATTTTTTTTTTTGAAAAACATACTCCAATAATCTGCTATATTTACTCTGAAAAAGCATATTTTCAGTGTATAAACTGTGGAAAAGGAAAAGATATTATTGGTCAAAAGCCAAAAATCCACTGCACAAAAGTACTGTGGATTCATTTATATGCATAAATACACCAAGCGCATTGATTTTCCACCTTGAAAATGGAAAACAGCAAGGCGCAACTTTTTAAATGAGATTCTCTACGCAATAATAATGAATAAATGAAAGCAATCTCGATGTCAAAAAGAGGTGATTTTTACAATGACATCTGTATTAGGAATAATGTCTGTATTTGGCGGAAGTGGAATATAATTAATCCGGTGGTAAATAAGAAGCGTCCACTCCTGCGCAAAAAAATTAAACACCAATCAAAGTCCATTTCTATCATCATAACTCCTGATTGTCAGCAACACCTTTCTGCACGTAGCATTTAGCCTGGTAACAAATCTCCGATTTTATTGACTGTCTCAATTTGTTGCCTTTCATATTTCATATTTATGGCTCTCCCCGACACAATCCTGTTTTTTAAATAGGTAACCGTGCCATTTCTGATATGCGGCATAATTTATTAGACGTGGAGGTATGAGAGTGCTGGTCTGAGACGCGGTCTAATTGATGGCAGGCGAGTGTGAGGCTGTGCGGGAACATCATCTGGCTCACTGTATCTATCTGTATTAAAGCACACAAACCTGGGCCGCACTCCCCCTCACATAAGGTGAACCATTAATCCCGGTTTAATTTTCTGAAACAAAAAAATCAAGGATGTAATTAGCTTCCTATAAAAGTGGCGGTCAGATTGGCTCAGTATTTTTAGAGCGGGGAGCTGCACTATAGACATGCTTTATGTTGGCCGAGAGGGCTGTAAGTTATGGCGTGTCAGGATTCTATGCATTCTAATTGAATGGAGACTGCTTAATGGCTGTGGAAATTCAGCTGCCTGATGCTCTGTTCCCCGGAGAGCCGTTTCGCCGCTAACACTCCACGCCACCATTAAACCTCAAAATGGGCCGATTTCACAGAAAAACAATAATAAAAACAGGATTGTGCTATTCAACCGCAAATTCAATGCTGAGTTAACACCGACAAGTAGAAACGTCCAGAGAAACATGGCGGCTGTCTGGCTACGGACAGTAATGCTAGCGCTTAGCCTAGCTTAGCAGCCTCGGTGATGCAGGAATACAACTCAGCAGCACAATGACACTATAGTGCACAATTCACACATTCCTCACGATAAATCAGCAAAGTAATAGCATGTTCAATGTCATGCATGTAAACCAAAGACACAAACACTACTGAAATGTGGTATGTTGAACATTTGCCATGGTAATTCTTTGAAATACCTTGTAAAAACCATGGTTTATCAATATGCATTCAGTACTTATATCAGAGAATTACCATTTACCATCTGAAATCATAGTTGACATCTCACCACAGTACTTTTTGTAAGTGGAGTATGAAAAAAGACTGGTCAAGGCCTAATGTGAATGTACCACTGTCATTATTGGCTAAAAAAAATAAAATAAAATAATAATATATATATATATATATATATATATATATATATATTCCATATATTCTTAAGATATTCCAAGAATCCAGTTGTAATTTACATTTACATACATGAAACCTATTAGAAATTGAATATATATATATAGGTTATATTAAAATATATATAGCCCAAATATGTATGTTTGTGTATGAATAATAACTTTTTAACATATATGACTTGTAGACATAAACTAATATTTACACACACACACACACGCACGCTCACTCACGCACGCACGCACACACACACACACACACACATTGTGTTTTCATGTTTTATGGGGACATAATGATGTTTATACTGTACAAACTGTACATTATCTCCCCTTACACTAACCCTACCCCTAAACCTACCCATCACACAAAACTACAGGCATTTTTACATTTTCAAAAAACATAATTTAGTATGATTTATGAGCCGTTTTCCTCATGGGGACCAAAAAATGTCCCCACAAGGACAAGGATTTCGGATATTGGCATCTTTTATCACCTATCCTCATAATATAGGGTTTGCCTGGACCACACACACACACACACGTTTACTATAGCTATCTAAATGGGGACATTGCATAGACTTCGATTGTATTTATATACAGATAATTGTACATTTTATAACCCAACCCTAACCCACACCCTACCCGTCATAGAGAACTTTTTGCATTTTTACATTTAAAAAACTAAAAGTAAATTACTTTATTTTTATACCAGTTTTACAAATGAGGACGTCCCCAAAGGGAGGTTTTTGGAGATTTTGTCAGGTTCTGGGTCAGGTTTTGTCACTTCTGGGTACAAATTTGTTCCCAAAATATGGTTAAGTAGGTACACACACACACACACACACACCCCAAAACCTACCCATCACACACTAGTGTTGTAGTACTCGAGACCATTTTTTGAAGGTCTTGGTCTTGTCTCGGTCTCAAACACATTTGTACTCGGTCTTGTCTCGGTCTCAGACTTCGAGGACTCTGGATTTTGTTTCAAGACCAGTCAAGACCACAACTGCTGGGATATTAATAAATTGCCAGTGCATTGTCTGATTTATTTATTATTTATTAATTTATTTATTTATTGATATAATATATCATTAATGTAATTGGGTAATTTCATTTGATTGGTAACAGCTCTATATAGTGTCTTATTCTAATTATATTTATTGATTAAAAATAAGTCATTTCTCAGGCGGTAATGTGGATCTTTATGAATTTAAGGAGTGCTGGTCTCGACTCGGTCTCGCCCTGCCTTGGTCTTGGTCTTGTCTTGGTCTCAACACACATTGGTCTTGGTCTCGACTTGGTCTCGGATTAGGTGGTCTTGACTACAACACTAACACACACACACACACACACACACACACACACACACACACACACACACACACACACACACACACACACACACACACACACACACACACACACACACACACACACACACACACACACACACACACACACACACACACACACACACACACACAATGTTTGTTCTAAAAGCAGAATTTACGATTTCTATCGAGTTATGCTGTCCGGTCTCCTGATTATGTTAGTTTATATTTGATTCTACGGTTTCTTGACTTAAACCTTCCACTGCTTCAGTGACTTCTCTCTGCAGAAATGGTTTACCATAACCTAATTTCCAGTTTAAAGGCCATCCCAGCACTGCAGTCCTTTAAACGGATATAGTTTTCGTCAAGCATAAATAGCCTACACTCTCCTTCTCAAATTGAATTTATTCCTTAAATTGTATGCACCCTTATTAAACTTGTACACGTGTCTGTGTATTTTTGCATGTGCACCAGAGTGAATCAGTGTGTGTGTGTGTGTGTGTTGAGGCACCACGCTGAGAATGAAGCAGATGGCAGCATACAGCTCTCATGTGACTACAAAACTGTTCTCCATTGATACCACTAAAGGGGGAATCAAGGGGTTTCTTCTCTCGTTCACTGTAAATCTCTTCCGTACAAACAACGGTCTCACACTCTTTGGTTTTATTTCAGATGGACAGCCGTAGTGAAAAGAGAGAGAGCATTTATGACACAGTTTTATCCCCTGTCCTCTGTCAGCAGCTGTGATAAGCAAAGCTAACATGGTCTAATTCCTGTAGATAGAATGACATTTTTTCAATTTGGACTCAGAAACAGCCTCCATGATGAACGGCTGAGCGCCTCATTTCCTTAAACCATTTCTTCTTAACCTCTCCTGACAGTTTAGATATTGCCTACCTGGTAATTTGCTCGACAATAATTGTCAGGGAGAGATTTCCTTCTACCTTTAACTGGCACGCTCACCTCCCTCTGTAGGTGACAAAATGCAATTACAGAAACGCGGATCCCCGGCGTGACCGGCCAAGCAGCCAATATCAGCGTCCCGCTGCCATTAATGGAAAACCCGCATCTCACAGACACGATTCCACACAAATAAAACTTTAATTAAAAGATCTGAAGGCATTTTATTGATTAACGGTGATTAAAGCGTACGGCTGGAGTTTTTTTTTTAGATGGATATTTTGTCCCCCCTCGGATTTGCCTAATTGTCAGCGGTCTGTTTATTGATAAGACTCGTGGATGAATACAGATGCGAGCGCATGCTGATGGAGAGATCATTTTGCGCACAGCACCGGGCTAGAGCGGGACCAGCTGTTGCCGCTCGCCCCCGCTGGGACCGCGCGTTTCACAGCCACCCCGGGCGCGCACACTACGGCGCGCACCACGCTTAATGCGCACGGTAACATTTCCACAACCTCCCTCAACAACAGTATGAGTTTTACAACCCATCATGGAGCGCATGGGCTCTTAGTCTCACACTTAAAATGTTAATCATCAGTCTAATTGCCGCAACTCTACTAATTTGGGTTGTAATCCTTCAGCGATTATATGTTATGCTCAATATCAGGTTTGTTCATTAATTAACAGGATTATTAACCTTTGCATAGTGCCCATTTGGGATTTGGCCCTGTAATGTTGCTGTTGAAGTGCTGAAAACACTGCGAAAAGGAGAAGAAAACAAGTAATTTACTCATAATCAGTGGCGCGGCGGTGGTGAGCCGCTGCACGGCCTCTCCGCAGGCTGATGATCCTGTGGAACGTTACAAATAACTGACACAGACTGGCCCGAGCTAAATTAGAATTCATAGTGGGCTGACATCTCGTTACGACGGCCTCTGCAGGCAATCGGCGGATGGGGGGAGGGCGAAACGACGCCTGTACAAGGCTACCAAACACGAGGGATGCGGGAGAGAGAGAGACAGGGAAGGAGAGAGAGGTGCTATGTCAATGACAAAGCAGTAATTAGAACACGGCCCAATCAAATCTTTGAAACCGGGACATGTGACCTCTGACCCCCGGGTCAAAGGCTGCTGGAGGTAAAGGCCTGATGAGCAATAGCACTGGAGGTGTTGGTGTGAGCGAGGGTGTATTGATTATGATCTGTGCTGTAATATTGTGAAGTTTGGAGGAGAGGAGGCTGTGTCTGTTCATTCTCGTTCTGCCATCTTGCCATTATGGTTTAATACAAAATGGGAAAAGAATGTAATGTTGCCTTAGATTATCTGAATAAAATGCAAATAATAAAATGCTAATAACCAAGTGTTGCATAGTATAGAAAGACCTATCATCTTTTAAAGTCACCATGAAAAATCATCAAAATTCACTCAAAAAATGATCTTTTGCCTCTTGCTACTCTTGTAACTAAAGTGACAATTTTTTAACATTTTGTCACCTTAACCCCCAGGGGTCGGCAGTCGTGCTAGCACGATAACCTCAAATTTTTTCTTATCAGTGCGAAAGAGACTCAAAATACTCTGTCGATTTTGGTCATACATCATTCAAAACTGTTAAGTGTCTACTTTTATTTGTGTACACTCACAATAAAAACAAAATGTTGTGCTTTTTGATAAAAAAAGAATGCGTGCGATATGCCGCCTCTCTCTCAATGAAGTTCATTCTGATACTTGTCAGAAAATGAACTGTAACTTAGCGAATACTTGTCACAGAAACATGAGACATATGTCTAAAGAAACGTTGAAATGTCAGGTTTTAAATAATGCAAATCAAATATTCTCTGTTTATGTAATCTGTTTGAAAAGAGAGAGATGTCAGTCGTTCGGGAACTACCAAATTATCTGCTATGTCATCAACAACATTTTGTTTTAGCACAAATTAATTAAGTAAACTCCAGTTTTAAATATATTAGGTTGATTGAACACAATTAAATTAATGTTCAGTTATGTTGGACATTTGGAGTTTTTGTGACACCACTCTTTTCTTATTTGTTCATTATATACATGAATGAAACAGCTTATAATTGATTTTCCAATGAAATGTTTTAATTTAAGTTTGACAAGCATAAAAAGTCACTATAAATGTATCAGTTTTATTTAAACTGTATTTGATCAAATTGAGTTGGAATAACTCAATTACATTTCATTGCATGGATTTGTTTTTTTATGAGTTGGGGCTACACTGCCCTCAATTAAAGGTGCACTATGTAAATTTTAGCGGCATCTAGCGGTGAGGTTGCAAATTGCAACCGGTCACCACTCACCCCTCCCTTTCAAAGCACATAGAGAAGCTACGGTGGCCGACACAGGACAAAAATGTCGTCGTCTGAGACAATAGAGAGTAGTTTGTCCGTTTAGGGCTACTGTAGAAATATGATGGCGCAAAATGGCGATTTCACTGTAAGGGGACCCGCGGTGTATGTAGATAGAAATGGCTCATTCTAAGGTAATAAAAACATAACGGTTCATTATGTAAGGTCTTTATACACCACTGAAAACATAGTTATGTATATTATATTGCATTTCTGTTAATAGATCCTCATAAATACTACACACTGCACCTTTAAATTGAGTTTGTCCGATGAGTTATTTTTTTGAGTGTTGACATTTTTCTGTGGAATATTGCAGTATAAATTATTTATCCATGCACATCATAATATATATTTTTTTAATTCTTAAGCCTTGTAATCTTTAATCAAAATAACTCTTGCAGCAACATCTCTTCTTTTGTCTGATGACGAAGGCGGGGCAACCTGTCACTCACATGAGATCGACCAATAGCAAACCACAACCATCCAATCAATTCCACATGGACAAAATCAAGCCCCGCCCTACATTTGTTCTTGTTTGAGAAGCCGTTTCACTTGGATATACATCATAATAGGGAAGAAAAGACTATCACAACTGTCATTTCATTGCGACTGAGGCGAAACACTTCCTATTTCTTATGCAGCTTATGTCAAAGACAGTGTGTCCAATCAAAATCTATGGTGTTTTGCTGCAAATTCTCCCACTTTGTAGAAGCAGCCAAATTATACAGATCTAATTCATTCTTCATTCTCAAAAACCATGAACAAAACTATATGGTATAAAAAAAGATTGTAGTGAAAACATAATTTTGCAATACGGATAAACATGGTTTATGTTGACAGCATATTTTGTGTAAATTATTGCCAAGATCTTGATTTTTTTTTTAATTCCTCAGACATTTAGAAACTTTAATGGTCCTTTTCCAGTTCAGCCTATATGCTATATTGTAATGTAATAACAATATTACATATTGTTGGGCATATATGCAGTTAATAGTAATATTATTAGATTTCATTGCATGCTTTTTAGGATATTTTTGTTTGTATAATGTACTAAAGGCTGGAATACACTAAACGACTTTACAATTGTGAACATATTTTAAAACACTAGGCATCATACACTTCCTGATATTGCAAATGATTACTGGGCATCAAACACTAAAGGATCACAGACTTTCAGGTCATTCTTGCAGAAATATGCACATTGTTGCTAGGAGACGCATGACAAATGACAACAAAAGATGTTCTAAAATTGCCTCAAAATATCAAACATGTTTAATCTCCGACGACTGGATGGAATCATAATCTGAAGCTAAAAAATTCTGTTCCCATCGTCCTGATGACGAAGGATGACTTTCGGCATAGTGTCGACTCCACCAAGCCTCCTTCTCCAGCAAACTGGGTAAAAAATATGGGCAAAAGTCATGTAGTGTATTATTCTAAATGTATTCTAAGTCTAAATGGCTGGTATAAGGCATTCAGGTTGCTTTTCTTAGTAAGTCAAAAGAGTTTGTGATAGTCTGATATCCTCACTACCTAATATCCGATCCGAAATCCCAACTTTCTAAATGTATTTATTTCACACACACACAGATGGTCCAATCAGCTGTAGCTTAGCAACATCAGTTAATTGTGTGTGTATTGGTGGGTAGTGTGTGATGTGCTCGGGATAGATGGACAGATGTTATGATGGCGGCACTGCAGGGCTGCAGCAGTCTGCTTTCATTTCACAAAATAAAGATCCCTCAAAATCACTTTGACTCACTTCCTGCTTCAATTATAGGCCGTTAATTCATTCCTCACCAAATGCAAAGTTGGAGCCTGATCTCTGATCTACGAGCCCAATACTACTTTTACAAGAACACTCGGCACTTTCTACAGTAACATACAGTTGCTTAACAGCATCAGAGGCATCAATTACATGTTTTAATGTGAGCCCTTGTGAAAAAGAAGTACACTTTAGCATGCTTAATAAAAAGAGTACTTATTACAGAAATATACTTATATGCGAGAATATAAGTGTGAACTGAATATAATGTTTTCAGACACTATTATTTACAATGAAATTAAAATGTATTTTTATTGTAATTTATATTAAATGCAATTAATTTGAGTGCTTTTTGACCCTCTTAAGTAGGACTTAAGTACATATTTGTATATAATTTCATAATTCTATTACATTTGAAATTCTGTGAAAGTGTACTGCCGAATTTACTGACAAGCATTTATGGTCAACTAAAATACTTTAATGTCATTCAAACTTGTTTGACTTATATTTATGTATATTTAATTAAACAATTGTCATTGATGAAGTTGCAGTTTAGTACATTTAAAATATAATAACTTTAAATTAGTGCTGTCAATTGATAAAAAAAAATTATCGCACTTTTTCTTGTAATTTGAGTTTTTTTAATTTTTATACTGTAATAATTTCACAGTTACTCTCCAAATTAATGTAGAAACATTACAGTATATTTTAAATATTTGTTGTAATGTCATCTTTTTATGAATGAAGGCCAGTATCACTGATATTAATACAGCTACTGATGTGTAGATGAAACAGATTTTTTTAAATTAATGACAGACATTCAACATTACAGTATAATTGAAAGCTATATCAATTTCAACATTTATTAGGCTTTTAAAAATATATTTTTTTAATTTAAGTGAACTTAAACAATCTTCACATAAACCCATTATAATAAATGTCATATTTACCTGTGGCCTTCCTACTTAGACATATACAGAAATTGAATAAAGTTATCAAACACCTTTCTTAACTGCATAAATTATAAATTAAATATAGATACATCCTTATTAAAGCTACCATTTTCTCTGTTACCTTTGTTCAGTGATTAACATTAATGACAGACAGCATTAATGGCTGCTGTCACTTTAAGATCTGCAGCTGCCACACATGACGCGGATCTGACGCGCTGTCACGCGCATCTCATTTTCTCACAACTCAAGTTCATTTTAGATGTTATTTAACTCATTTAAGAGTGCTCTTATGAGAATACTTGACAAACGGACATTTTGGCATAATTGTGTGTGTTATTGTTTGTTCAAGCACAAAAGAGAACTCATTCTGGCGCTGTGTGTGTGCGCGTGATACTGGCACGCATCTTTCTGTACGTCACACAGTCAGGACATTCACAGACAGCGCTTTCTCTCTTGTCTTGTCGCTCTTCAACTGTTTAAAAGCATTTGCATGAATAAGAGCGTCATCATATAATGTAGCTAGCCAAAGGATGACAGAAAAAACGGATGCTGCGTTAAATATTAACGCTTTAAACTGAAAAAATGTATTGCATGTGTTAATGCCCTAATTTTGACAGCACTACTTTAAATGTAATATTGAATAACACACTACAGTTCAAATTATAATCAAGTACTTTACATGTGCTTTAGGATGTTAGTCAATGCATTCAAAATGAGTGTGTTGTACTTTGTATTTTTAAAGTAAAAGTGTACTTTTTAAAGTGCACTACAAGTACAAACCAATTAAGCACACAAGGGAGAACTACTTGTTAGATACTATTTTCTAACATCCAATTAATGTAATAAAAGAGTTTTTTTTTTTTTTTTTTTTTTTTTTTTACACATTATAGGCTAAAGCCCTAATCGGACGGTAATTGTTTTTCACGTGGAAGTCCGTAAAAAAAAAAAAAAATTGCATGCCACCTCAGTGATAAAACTCGTGCATTCGGATGGCGATTTATTTACGATGGAGCAGCGAGTTTTGTGATCCTGCGCACCTGGGAACGCGCTGCTCACGTGGTCAATAACATGATTGTATGCTGTAAATAAAATGTCATATGCTTGGTATAATAAGAATAAATGCATATTTAATTTAATAACAGGAAAATAATATCCTAATTATTATTTAATTATTTAAATCTGTTTAAAAATAGGAAGATATATAGACGCACATTATAGTTAAAATGGTTTTCTGTCTTGTATTTTATCTCAAAATAAAGGATGCCATTTTATTCCACATGGAAATGAGCGGAAATAAGTGAATACAGCCTCTTATTTACATGAGGTAAACATAATGCTGCGGTTATTTTAACATATATAATTGCTGTCGTGATAACAGCCCATTTCAAATGTTTACGTGCTTTTCTTCTTTTTATTTTTTGAGCGGTGATGAAATATATTACTCTTGTAAATACTTGCCAGCATTTCAGTAATACAATTCTAGATATTTAAAATGCATCCAAATTACAGCAAAGCGCAACCGTACGGTGCTCTGCAGTGGTCAAAAGGATATAAACAGTGAATTTTGAAGTGATATATTCTAGAAAACTCAGAGATGTGGATTCGGACGGCAATTAAATGACCACACAAGCTTGGTGTTTGTCAAAAAACAGTAGGTAATTCGGCCGGGGATTTTTACGCGGGTGGTGGGAGAAAAACACTGATATTCTGGATTCCGACGGCAATAAAATCACAGACTAGCCCCTGTCAATGATGAAAATACCTTACGACCCCACCAGAAACAATTACCGTCTGAATAGGGCTTATGTCTATGTTCCTCCAAAGCTAGTCCGACCTCAGAGGTCTTGACCTTCTTGATTGTATTCAACAATCAAAATGCAACAATTATTGTTATTAACTATTATTAGAAAAATTTAACAAATTAGGGTTTACACTGCATTTAGACATCTCCCGAAAATCCAGAACATTTGTAAATAGAAAACAAAATTTTGGTTTGACCTCTTGAAATTGACCATCAATTATCTGAAAGGTTGACACCTCACTATTTGTTCAGTGATTTTTAAGAGTTTCAGACCCTTTTCCGTACTCCAGTCGTGGCAGTGGCTTCTGCATGACACTGAGGACACCTGCTGCAATTCCACACCATGCAAAGCAAAGTGAGGAAAAAGTGAAATCAGAACGAATTACAAAGAAAGAGAAAGAAAGAGATAAGGTTAAAAATAGTTAGCGTCTGGCACAGTATGATTGAGCTTCCAGGGCTCTGAAAATTCACTCTAATTATTCAACGGTATCCCTCTGTCATCCTGGCCTCTGCATTCCTGCTCTGGCAAATCCGAGTCACTCCCACTATTATACATAATTCTGCTGCTTAATTGGCACGGATCGAGCAGAAAGTGGGCTGTGGAAAATCCTCTGAGACTCGCAGGGCCACATCTGAGTGGCTCCATCAGCGCGGCAGTCCCTGAGGTGAGAGAAGTCAGCAAATATTTCATCTGCCGGACTATCAAAGTGCTTCACCTCTGGAGCCTGATTCACTCTTCCACTGCGCGCGCGCGGATGCGAGTGCAAGTACTGACAGTATTATTTATAGCCGGAGAGGGAAGATGACGGATGTTAATGCCAGTGAGATTATGCGGTTGCTGCCATAACGATATGTTGGACTTGAGCGGATAGGTTAACTAAACTAGTCATTTAAGTTATAAGTGGGCCACTGGCATGCGCGAAAGCAGCCTTCAGCCATTCCTTGCTGAGACGCGGCGCGATACAGAGGCCAAAGAACAGCGAGACAAAGTGTTTGTGTAACACATTAAAATAGATTCTAATGGCAGTCCCCAAAGACGCATACGTCTCATCTCAGATCTGGGGCTGTGAAAAGGTGCCAGGGAGCGAGTTTATTGCTAACCTTGGGCTCGTGAAGAGAGTCATTAAACAAAGGAAAAGTGTAACCTTGACCAGAGGGTGAGTCGCCATATATCTACACACTCGCGCTCTTAGATGCGCTTTACCTAAAAACAGGATGCGTGACCGTAGCCGACGGGGAGAAAGATCTTTTTAGAGAAGATATGTTCTTGCGCTGCTTCATGATGTCATGATTACATTCCGTTCCGCGGGAAAAGGTCATCCGGTGTCATGGCAACCGCTGAAGAGGTTCACGCCGTGCCAATACAGATAAGAATCAATTTTTAACACCTCACCCCTGCCAGAGGGGTCACTGTCCCAAGACATCAAATTTACTGTGGTGTCACAAGGCGCTGGTGGAATGGGTGTCCTGCTGAAAGTTTTATTGGAAGAACTGGAAGATTTGGATGGGGGACATGGATTTAACTTCTTTACTACATTGTTTTGGAGCTTGGAGTTGGAGTTTATGCATTGTCATTTGAGTTGATAACGTTTGAAGATATAATTAGTGTATGGAACATCTGCCCACACGGCTTCTAGAATGAGTGTTTTACATACTGCAGTTTTTTTTAGTCAGCTTATGTAATTATGTGCCATACGTTTCTGTCAGATGCTGAACACCTTGAATTGCCTGCTAGTTAATTATTATTAATGGTTAAACTACTGTTTTTACCAAAAGACAGTAGTATTGTGTCAAATAATGACAGTTGAATGCAAGCGCAAATGAGATTTTAGAGCTGCGGTGGAGTGGAATTTTTCAGTGAATAACCTAAATTTCTGTTTCTGTCACAAAACTATATGACTTCAGATGACTGGAATATGCCACAAAAGGAGCTATTTTGGAGCTATGGTCACTATATGTTTTTTTTTAATAAAAGATTGGTGTAAATATTCTTCAAAACCATTTCTGTTCCATGGAAGAAATACAGCATACAGGTTGGTTGGGTAAACTAGGGCTGTTCACACCAAGGATGATAACTATAACAATATAACAATAACTATAATGTTTTAATAATCACAGCTATAACAATAATGACACAGAGTCTATTTCTTTCAGAACGATTAATTCCATCTGATGAACGATAGAAACCGATCAGAATCGACTTGACTTTAAAGAGCTCTTGTTCTTTGTAAAGAAAATGACGAAAGCTATATAACAGCAGGGCTATTTCTCTAAAAATCTGCCATATGAGCAGTTTTCCTCTGTCTAGATCTTTCCAGAATCCTGAGATGTCTGACAATAAGCCAGAGGAACATGTGTAAGCAGTCTTTAGCTCTGTTCGTTTGGATTGACACAGAGAGGCATACAGCAGTGATTTCTACTAAACACTGGGCTGCTGCTGATCATGTGGCCACAGGTACAATAAATCCATCAAATCACCAGATCAAGGAGGGATTATAGGTAAACCGCAGACATGAGTGGGCTGGTAGCTGCTTCTACACAACATCACACATTCCTGGAGACACTCACAAAAAAAGTGAAAATACTGTGTTAAAGAGCATTTTTATATTGGATAATCGAAAATTCGGGTTTCTGGTTAAAAATTGGTTCATTTCATTTACACTGGGTTACCATTGTGATGAAAAGTAAAACTTTTGCTTAGGTTGAGGAATTGTACATAATGAATATGATTTTACTCCTTTACTTAATCAGTATTGAAAACCGTTGTGCTGCTTAATATTTTTGTGGAAACAGTGATACATTTTTTTTGTCATTCTTTAATTAATAAAAAGTTCAAAAGAACAGCATTTGTTATTATTTTCCACATTTTAGAACCAAAAATCATAAAATTATGAAATAACACAAATAGTAGCTTGTAGTAGAGGAAATGCAGTGACTAAAAATGTGAAGTAAACCAAAAATTATCTTCTTTTAAGCATCTCTAAAGTCACCACCCATTTTTTGATGTTCTCCAGCATCATGTCACGGCTACACCATGCAGATTGATAACACTTGTCTCACACCGGCTGAGCGGCACTGTCGGCTGACCCAGAAATTGTGTTTGTATTGTGGAACTGGTGGACATTACGTCGCCTTCTGCCCTGTTCAACCACCACGTCCAATGGTGAGTCACATAACATGTCCTAATGTTAATACATCGCCACTTACTGCTATTGTAACTCTTGCTGCCTCTGAATTTAGTATCCACTAAATGGAACTCTGCTACCAACTTAATTTCAAGAAAAGGCCCAATGAAACTACCTACAAAGTCTACTCAGTAATGGGCAAACCATTCAGCTGTGGCCATGTACAATTCTGTGTGGGACCTATCCAGTTCCAGCTAGGATGCCTTGATGTAGAGAACATTATCCCTCTGTTTCTGGAGAAGTCAACTGCAGGTGGGATTCTAGGGCTCCCCTGGCTCGTGAAACACAATCCTTTTTTTTTGTCCTGGTCCAACGGAGACGTCTTGAAGTGGGGTGATTAGTGTTTTCCTGACTGTTTTCCACAATGTCCAGCCTACTACTTGTAATACCACCTCCATCAACTCCACATCCATCGAAAATCCCGTAGAGCAACAATCAGTGGTTATCCTATCCTGCTATGCCCACTATCAAGATGTCTTCTGTCCCAAGAGAGTCTCACCTCATTCCAGTTGCCATAGACCTCATTCCAGGTGAGCCAGTGCCCTGTGGTAAAACATATCCACTCTCCATACCCGAACAGAAGGCCATGGAGGAGTATGCGGAGGAAGCCCTGCAACAAGGCTACATCCACCCTTCAACTTCCCCTGCTGCTTACAGTTTTTTCTTTGTGGCCAAGAAGGATGGAGACTTGCAGCCTTGCATTGATTACCGGGCTCTCAACAAAATCACTGTCAAGTTCCGTTACCCACTTCCCCTAGTCCCAGCCACTTTGGAATGGTTAAGAGGTGCAACCGTCTTCACCAAGCTGTACCGCCGAAGTGTGTCAAACCATCCATTGCCGGTCCTAAAAAGACTGAGGAAATACTAACTCTAACTTAAGGCAGAAAAAATACACCTTCCACCAGTCCTCCACTCAGTTCCTTGGCTATTTCTTAAAGGCATTAAGATGGACGAGGGTAAAGTGGATGCAATCTGCTCATGGCCAACACCCACCACCATTAAAGAGCTCCAGCATTTCGTAGGTTTCTCCAATTTCTATCGTTGCTTCATAAAAAACTATAGTTCCATTACTGCACCTCTCATGTCTCTACTGAAAGGCAGGCCTAAGTCTCTGTCTAAAAACTCTGATGCCACTTAAGCCATTCAACGCCTCAAAAAAGCTTTCACCTCTGCTCCACTGTTGATTTACCCTAATCCAGACAAACCATTTACAGTGGAAGTGGATGCTTCCACATTCAGCTGTGTTGTCGCAGCAGCAGGGGAAACCATCCCGACTCCATCCATGTGCCTTCTTCTTCAAGAAACTCACCCCGGCAGAGCAAAACTACAATATTGGGAACCGTGAGTTGCTCACCATCAAGCTAGCTTTGGAGGAATGGAGAAATGTTATCCTTTGTTGTGCTCACAGACCATCGGAATCTGGAATATCTCAATGAAGCTAAATGCCTCAACCCTAGACAGGCAAGATTAACTCTCTTCTTCACTCGCTTTGATTTCACAATTTCCTATTGTCCAGGGACAAAGAATGTCAAGTCAGATGCACGTCTTCATACTCCAGAGGAAATCCCTGAACATCCAGAACCTGTCCTTCCACCAAATCTAATTGTCAGCCCCATCCGGTGGTCCTTGGACAATAGAATTGCAGAAACCACAGCTGCTGAGCCAGCTCCACCAGGGTATCCCCCAGACTGCATGTATGTACCCAGATCTCAATATGTCCTCTGACGAAATCCGCACATTCTTTTGTGATCACTGGCCACCCAGGGACCAATGAGACCCTCTCACTGCTACAAGATCACTTCTGGTGGCCAGATATGGCACAGGACTTCAAAAGGTTCATCCAGGGATGTCAGGAATGTGCCATGTCCAAGACCTCTTGCCATCTGCCATTTGGCGAATTACTTCCTCTGCCCTTTCCACACAGAACTTGGCCACACCTGGGAGTGGACTTTATCACGACCTCCCTTCTTCAGATGGGAACACGTGTTCTGGTCATAGTTGACAGATTCTCTAAAGCCTGCCCTCTGGTACCACTCAAAGGTCTCCCCACCGGCATGGAAACTGCAGAACTTATGTTCAGTCATGTGTTTTGCAACTTTTGACTCCCAGGGTATATTTTATCAGACAGTTTTTCTCTCGTGTTTGTAAGGCTTTCTTTGACCTCCTGGGTGTGACCATGAGACTCTCATCTGGATACCACCCTCAGACAAATGGGCAGAGAGAAAGAAAGATCCAAGAAATTGTAGGAGGGTCTGGGACGCAGCTCACCACCATCTTCAGCAGGCAGTGCGTCATCATAAGAACCGTGCCGATGCCCGAAGGACCAACATCCCCACCTAGCAGCCTGGGCGGAATGCATGGCTCTCAAAGAGCAAATCTATGCATGACCTGCAAAAAGCTAAGTCCCAAATACATTGGTCAAACAAGTAAATCCTGTCACATATGAACTCTACCTCCCTTCACACTACAGAATTCAGCCCACCTTTCACGTGTCACTACACAAACCTTACCACATTCCTGTTTCTGATGTCTCCACAGAGCCTGGTCCCATAGACGAACACCCCCTGCTGTTGAACCTTGATGATGGACTCGTATACACTGTGAGAGAAATCTTGGACTCTCAACACCGCAGTGGCCGACTTGAGTATTTCATAGACTGGGAAGGATACAGAACCAAGTAAAGATCATGGGTCCCCAAGGATGACATCTTAAATTTTGCTCTCCTCACAGCCTTCCATGAATTACATCCTCAGTGCCCAGCACCCTGAGAGAGGGGTTGGCCGCGGCATCACGCTACATGGCTACACCAGGCTCCTCAGTCACCACCACTCAGGGCTCCCTCTCACCTGATTATTAATCGCCTGCACCTGTCTCTCATCAGCACCCCACCACAGACCTGTATAAGACCACAACCTTCAGTCACTCTTTGTCTGGTTTCGCAAACAGATACAGACTTGTTCAAATTCCTAAAAATGATGACGTTCCTCATCATTTTCTCTGTGTTTTTTGATGGCTGTAAAGTTCAATCCTTAATCCACAAGTTTTATTGCATGTTGAACATATGAAGTATAAGTTTGTAGGGGCAGGCATAGTTGAATGTCTTCTTAATCTTTTTGTTGTTTATTTTTATTCCTTTCTGATTCCAGCTTCTCTATTCCTATGTGTCAGAGCTGCTGCCAGGTGGTATGGTTTGCAGCTAATTCTTCCAGCCATGAGAGCTCAAGTTGACATTTTCTTAGCAATGTTTTTAGTTGGTCTTTGTATCGTTTTTTTCTGACTGAGGAGGAGTGACAGGCCAGCGGCTGGAGGTGGAGCCAGGGGATCCCATTGCCAAGGCAGAGCTGGAGACTGGAACACTTAAGGCAGATCCATGCAGCAGAGTGAAATAAGAGGAGGAGCTGAGGGAATGAAGGGCGAGGAACTGGCTGTCATTGGTAGAGGAGGTGGGAGAGGGAGGCTGGGTGAGATCACTGGAGATGGAGGAGACTTGGAGCTGGGTGGAACCAGTGGACACAGCAGACATAGGGAAATATCCTCTTCCAATTCCTCATTGTATTCTGCAGCTCACCTTCAGCAGCGGAAAGGTGTGGCAGTGGCTCCACTCCATTCCCTCGAACTCCACGAGCACACCCACTGGAACGTACAGTATTGCCGGCTCATGCACCTGGTGAGACTCTTGGGCTCAGGCTCCGGGGCGATGGTGGGCTCAATCTTATTCTCTGCCTCTTGCATTGCTGCAGGCACGGGCTCTGTTTATGGTGGGCACAGGCATATGCTCCGTGCAGTGTGTGGGAGGTGGCTGGCTGGGCTCTGGGTCCGGAGTGGGGCTGGTGATGTCCTCAGGAGGGCAGATGGTAAACGGCAATCCGTTATTCACCAGCACCCACTCCACATGCACGGCAAAATCTTCCAGAGGACCATCCACGGGCAGGCATGCCTTGGACTGGGGACTGGGGTCAGGGAAGTTGGTGAGGCACGCCAGGTCTAAATATTTCCTCATGTGGTCCTTAAGGCTTTGCTTCTCCCTGCTCTAAACAGAGCAGGCAGACTGCAGGCAAGTCCATTTAAGTTTTTTTAACAATCAAGGAAACATGCAGGAGATTAGAATAAATCAACCAAATCCAACATTCAACGAGACTGAAAGAAGAACTGAATGAACTAAAGGCTTATATATATATATATACAAGGGAGGATAATCAGCAGAACAGGGAACAGGTGTTTAACTCATTAATAACCACGGGAACTAACAATGACCGGGAACTCAGGCAAAACGGGAACAGGGAAAAACTAAACCAAATAGAATGAGACCGTTACAGGTAGTTCCTCCAAGATGGAATGATCAGTTGGTGACTGATGGTTAAGGAGGACTTCAAAATATTCAGGCCACCTTGCCAAGATCTGTTTCTTGTCTTTTCAAATTGTGAGTCTGTCTGCTGCTTTTAAAGGGGGTGTCTAATGCTATGTCATGCATTCTGACTTATTTACACAGTTAAAGTGTTGGATTCTCATGCTAAACATGGCCAAAATTTCAAAAAATGAGTTCGACGTATGACAGAGTATTTCTGTGCCAAATACTCCTTCCAGATTCCAATAAGTTTCGTAAAGTTTTTTTCGAGTATGGGCCTGTGTGAGGTCATAATAGGTGGAAGTGCTTGTATGGGCACTTCTCCCGGATGAGTGCGTGCGCACATCAACCAGAGCGAGAGCAAGAGCGTGCCCATCAACGCGCTTCGTTCGGGTTACGGACGGTTTTGTTTTTAGACCACAAAATCAACAATGCCACTAAAGAAGTGTGTTTCTGGTTGTAAGGAAAAGATAACCTTGTTCAGCTTCCCAAAGAACCCAGCGTTAAACAGTGAATGCAGTTTGTTTTTCCGGAACAGCAACGGAGTTCTGCAAGTGTGTTTGTTTGTTCCCTGTCATGAGTTGAAACCGGTGAGTGAAACTGCATCAAATGTCTGTGTTTTGTTGGCAATCGGCGTATAAGCGCATATATTTGTAAACAACACGAACTCCACTGCACTCCTCCACGAGTTCGACTATTTTCAGAAAGAATCGGTACAGCGTATCTGTCTTTTATAAATATGATAAAACTAAAGACTCTTCAGAGATATGACGGATGCAATAATACTCTATAGGTACTCAAGATTAACATGAGATCGGCAGAAACTGTGTGTGTTACCCCCCCCCCCCCCCTTTTAAGGGTGTAATGGAACAATTCCCAGGGCCATATATGGTTTTTAAAGAGTTGTAAAAATGTGCATATAATTTCTGTCAGCATATGATTGGATTTCTTGTGCCTTGTTTAACCACCAAGCATTCTTTAGAGTATGCAAAGTTGTTTGAACCTCCTTGTGTGTTGTTTGCCATTGCTGCTAAAGGATGGTGGATACAGGGCAGTTGAGCCCTGTGTGCTTGGCATGGTTTCCAGCATGGACATCACGCCCCTCATCACGCACAGGCATCACGCTTCATGAGTTCTCATCAAACATGTTTTCTGGTTTTATAGCCTATAGAGTCGGCTGCAGTTTTGTGAGCATTAGCCACGTTTCCATTGTTGTGCCAAAAGTGAGCGTGCTATTGCGTGCCAGGGCCAGTTGCGTTTCTACTGGGGCTTGATCGTGCCTCCTTGGGGCTTCCTCGGGGCCAACGGCCAGGGGATTTTGGCCCGGTGAATACCTTGGTCCAAAGCAGGCCAACTGGGGCTGAAGGTGTAGTTATGGACAAATGTGGAATTTATCTCAAGAGTCAAGAGATGGTCAGGATCGCTGCTCATTTCCTATGTTTTCATATCAGGCTACAAGCCAACCTCAACATTTAAGACATTTTAAACAATTTTTTGCTCAAAACACTTTCAGACACCAGCGAGTGTTTGAAATAACTTCTGATTGCGATCTGATGGGCAGTCTGATCACCACATGAGGCAGAAATATATTTGTATGCGATGCTAAAGGCTATTTATGCTAACCATTGCCATAATAAATACACATATGATTATGAAAAATACCAGAAAACGCTTAAAGAACTAATCATAAATTATTATAATCGTGAATTTATTTGGTTTATTTATTTGGTTTCATCTGTCTTCTCCCAGTGCCTTTGTTGATACCGGACTTCTGCAAATGCATGTCATATACTCCGGTTAACTCATATAACTCCTGTTTTCTTTCTGTGAGCTCCCTCTGTTGTTCTGGCTGAAAGGATAACAGTATAGTGAGATGTGAGAGATAGCTCAAACATCCTCAGTTTGCATAATTTCATGGAAAATTAATAGAAATGCTGATTCTTTACAAAGAAATGTGACGTAAACATTTGATATTTTATCAATATTTTTCTAAAGGTGTAAGCCTTACTTTATGGCGATATTTTGTGCATTCCTGTGATTGCAAATAAACGGAAGAAGGCGCGACTAAATTAATTTGTCTTTTTATGTGAGATAATGATAAATACCAGTTTGATTCAAAATGATTGATGTGCACTTCTGGCACTAATTAATAAATTACTGTCACTGTAACATTGTTTTATCATAAATCATTGGTCAAATATCGATGCTGGAGTCTTGTGTCTTTAAGTAAAGAGACCAAACGTTATGTTAATTTTGCAATCTAGCAAGTTTTCAGTCGGCCAGATTCCTCATGCTGGTGAAATGGTGGGGTTGTGTGATGTTGTTCTATAGAGGCGTGTTAAATTCGGGTTTTAGGGTAGTGCTGCGGGTCTACTGGCCTGACAGTGGAAACACTGCTTGATTTCGGCCACATGGCTCGAGGTACACACACACACACACACACACACACCAGTCACAAACAAAAATAGGCCCACGTGTGACACTATCAAGATCTCAATAACACCCCACATTCCCAATGGTGTACAGGATACACTTATCTCTACTGAAGCACAAACCAAAAACTGTTCATCACAGACAGACGGTTGAATTAATATGACTGGAAAAGTGGAAAAGGAAAGAGAAAGGTAACATTGTGAACATTCACATGCATTTAATGACAGGTTTAAAGCTCACAAGAGGATGTGGATGAGAACATGAGAAAAGAGACAAAAGTCAATGAACAAGACAGTAGACATCAGAGGATCTTTCTGAATGGGAGCATTTGTTTCCTTGCGAGTGAAGTCTGTCAGTTTCCATCCCGTTTATGGGCTTATTCACGTCAGAGCAGGAAATGCCTGTACAAGACAATATGCCAAATTGCTGCGTTTATACCCCTCTTCCTGCTGTTAAACACAACTTTTGTGTGTGTGCGTGTGTGAGAGAGAGAATTTTCACAGTGCTTTGGGAGAAACCAGATCTAGAAGCATTAGTAACACTGCACAAATTTGACTTTCCTGTTTCACTGCTTCTGTCCTAAAAGTCTGAATTTAAACAAAAACGTTCTTACACACACCCAGTAAAAAACATTCCAGCCATTATGTCTGGACAGGACATTATGAGTGGACTTAAAAATGTGTAGTGAGTAATAAATATACACTTGTTTTCTGAGTTTTGTCTGTGAATAATCAGTACTTAATACTCTGATCACAGTGTTTAAATGCATCTGCTATTTTATACAGTGTTTTCTGTAGGCTAGAACTGTTTAGTTTTACAATTGTATAATTTATTTCAGATAACCCTGCCTGTAAACAGCATGTACAAACAGTGATTGGTGACTTTACATGACTAACATGTGGTGTCTTCCTAAGTAGGTGGTTCATAGTCAGAATGTGCTACATTATGCTGCCTTCACGTGCTATCAGAATTATCGTAAATACGAGTTTCCTAGGTAAAAATTGCACATGAACGCCCTCAGATGTCGTGTTTACCACTGGGAATTTCGGAAATAATTTTGATACCCAAATTCCCGAGATGGACGTGCCATAAACTTTAAACATGGTGGCGGGGAGAATTACTGCTGTGACAGGTATGATTTATTAGTTTTTTCACCAAAACAGCTAGATCGTCTTGTCATTAGTGTAGTGCATATTTACATATACGAGTAATCATTAAGCGTATTGTATGTTTTATACACAGCGAAAATAGTCTGCATTCGACCGAAATTACAGAATCGGCATCGGATAGCGTAGATAGCATCGTAAATGTTTATATGGTTGTCAGTGCATGTGACACTACATATAATTTTGGTTTTAATAAGATTTTCCCAATAAAAAGGCAAGAATAAACCTGGTGTCCTTCATGATTCCTACAAAGCACTTGAATGCAACAATGCTCGTAATCACGACTTCAGAAGTGGGAATTATGAAATTTCCGATATGCGCACGTGAAGGCAGCATAAGAGTGGTGCCCCCACATGGTGACCGCCATATTGAGATGACATGACCAGTCGAATATTTCTTAATTATCTTTTGGTTACCCCCCTATTATTGGACATCTTTGGTTGCAGAAATCATTATGCACCTGATAATTAATTCAACTGTGAATAGGGCATTTCTACAATTGCACTTGTAACCGAAAATATTTACCAGTGTGTGATGCGACATCCTTACCTATAGGAGATGGTATAAAATCCAAGACCATTGTTGTATCGGCCAGCGAAACAAAAAGCCTGTTCCAATACCCATACTTACGGTTTTGGCTACTTGAGAGCGTGAGAAGTGTGTAAGACCGTCCCAAGTCTGAAAATGTGCAAATCTCTGTGTCCTGAACGCACACTAAATCTATGCTATCTCTAATACCGCTTCAGATTGGTATTTGAGGCTAAGAGTATCCCATCATTCATCACATCCAGGAAATCATGTGCCCTGAAATTACAAGAACTTGAGGAACACTTTCCAGTGTACGTTACAATAATTAGATATTACATATAATTTGGTGGTAAAAGTGTCCCATCGGGTAATCAAAGTTGGTTCATATACAGAAAATACATCATATAAATAGACAAGTGGTCTAGTGCAAAGACCGCAAGTGTGAATATTGGGACTGGCCCATAAACAGAAATATCTGAATGTTCTGAACATCCCAGTAATTAATACAAGTATGTCATTTTGCATTCATAGCTTGCCCTACAAGGAAAAATATTGTAAAAGTTCTCCTAAAAGTTTTGTTGTAGTATCAGAATGTTGGTGGTCTGTCTCAGTGGTGTTAGGAAGCATTTATGTGGATAATCAGGGTGTATTTAAACACATGATTGAACACATTAACATTGTTCTGTATTTTAAAGAATGTTTTATGAAGTCAAGATTTAACAATGAGACGATCAGACGTCTGAAAGACTCCATGGATCTTTGTTTGTGTGTGTGTTTTGGCTTTCAGGTGTAGAGCAGACAGTTATTGACAGCTGTCTGTGGAAGCTGTAATATTTAGGTGTTTTTTGAAATGCACACCAATAACATTGCACTTACAAGAAACAGCTGACAACATTGCCACTGCCAAGTGTAGTTCTTACACACAGAAACAACAAACCACAGCTGTCACCTATCAGTCTCTCGCATAGCCAGACCGGCATAATAGCTGCATCCCAATTCAGAGGCCGATGCATTGAAAGGGCGATTGCGTCACCGTGGCATGACGAAGGCTGTCCCAATTCGAAGGCTCCTCCAAATGCGTCCTTCGTTTCCTGTGAAATGAAGGATATAACAGATGGATCCTTCACGGCCTTGCCTACCCCAGAATTCATTGTGCGCCAGTGATGACAGAGAAATTGCCGAATTACACTTTTAAACTTAAGTATTGGGTTTCAGCTTACTCAAATATCCAATGATACAAATGTAAAAAAAAACTTCAAGCAGTTCAAATATATCATATCTTACTAAGTTTATACGGTAACACTTTACAATAAGGTTCATTAGTTAACATTAGTTAACTACATTAGTAAACATGAACTAATAATGAACTGCACTTATAAAGCATTTATTTATATTTGTTAATGTTAATTTCAACATTTACTCATGCTTTACTAAAATCTTGTTAACATTAGTTAATGCACTGTGAACTAACATGAACAAACCATGAACAGCTGGATTTTTATTAACTAACGTTAACAAAGATTAACAAATACAGTAACAAATGTACTGCTCATGGTTAGTTCATGTTAGTTAATACATTAACTAATGTTAACTAATGAAACCTTGTTGTAAAGTGTTACCGTTTATACTCTTTATTATATACAGAAATGGACCGTGGTGAACATATTTAGACAGTTTGTGAACCTTGTTGTCTATTCAGACAGTTTAATATAACTTTCAAATAAGTCCAGTACAAACATTACTGTTGCTCATCAAAGGCAGCTGTCACAGTTGCTAGGCGACAAGAACAGTCCTCTGTAGGCTAGACCATCCCATTTAACAACGCTCAGTCCAACCTTCACAGCTTTCGAAGGATGCAGCCTCTGAATTAGGGCACAGCTAGCGTCTGTGCTCTATAACTGCTGTAAATGGCCAAGGACTGCCCACTTATTCAGATTTACTTAATAGCGCAAATTAGCGTGAGATCGCAATCCCAAAAGCACCGATGGGAGTGGAAAGTTCAGCGCGTGATCTACTGACGACGCGCAAATTAAAGAACACCGATGCAGCCGAATCATAATGACAACAAACAAACAAAGAGCAGCGCAAACTAGCGTCTGGTTTAAGACATGCTTTTTTTGGGCGGTAAATAATGCCGCAAACACCAGTAAATTGACGAGCGCAAACCTTAGTAAATCAGCTTGCATGATTCATTTAAATACTTTCCTCCCATAAATTTTGCATCTGAAAGAGAAACTCCTACAAATGCATATGCAATAAGGTCAGCCGCAAAAATAACCCTGTCCACGCCTTTTCAGCTTAGTTTTTTAACGCCAAAAGAGGGTTTGCGCTGGCGCAAGCTATTAGTAAATCTGGCTCTTAGTCAAGAAGAGGCCGTCTGACTGATATGTAAAGTGACCAATCACAGTCAAGAAAAACAGTCACGGGATGTTTAAGGGTGGGTAAATGTCGCAACAACCAGTATTTCACCTGTATTTGCCGCAGATATTCCCTTCTCTGTGAGGTACTTCATGTATGGAAATGGAAAGTTCATAAACTCACTATAAACTCGCAGTCGCTAGAAAAAGTCAGAATTAAGATATAAAACTAAGAATTGTGAAAAAAGTAATTCTGAACCATTCTAAATTATTGTGAGATTTAAACTTGCAATTGTGAGTAATAAAGTCTGGATTGTGAGATATAAATTCTGAGAAATTTAATTCCATGGCGAAAACAAACTTCCATACTTCACCTGATCTTCCATTATAAATGTGACACACAACAAATAAAATTAAATCACTCAAGAGTTTGCCAAGCTCGAAGAACAGTGCTTTTCCTCTAAACTTCCACACATCTCTTTTAAATTCAACTAAGTGCCTCAAACAAAACGCTTGAATGAATTTGGAAGTTTTTAAGCTATGAACTTGACAACTTTTTAAATGAGGCGTTTAGTTGCTTCTCTAAATCTTGTAAATGCGTCTTTTGTTTCCTGGCGGACCGTTATAGATCGCCACACACTAGGCTTCCTGAAAGCCTTTAGAAGTCAGACTGAGACTTTTGCCTTTGTGAAAGTGTGTCCAGTTTAGTGTGCCATCATATGCATGGGTGTGTGAGGTCTGTGGGCATGACGTCTATCAGCTGACTGTGCTTACAACATACAGAAATGTAATATGATAAAGTTCCTACACAATCTCATGACCTTTTAATTCATCTCACTAACATTCCCTTTGAATCAAAAAAACATCTCTTGAAATCAAGAATTTACACTTATATTACACCATATTCTCTTAATGTTTAAATATGCCCCTCCTGTTTGGCGCCCCCTGTCTGCTAGGTCAACTGCTGCTTTTTTCTGCTTATAAACTCCAAATGCACTAATACTGTATTTGGAACTGTAAGAATGAATATACTTTTATATGAAGCATTGGTCTACAGACTGAAAACAAAAACAGTCACTGTATACTGAAGCATTTATTCAATATACTCTGATCTGGACTTATTCACCCTCTACCTCTAGTCTTAATTTTCCTGACTAGACCTCTCATCGTTCTTTCTCCTCTCCTCTCCTCTTTCATGAGCTCTCTTCCTCCCACCTTTCAGCATTCAAAAATAATTGCATAGTTATCCTCAAATTAATGCCTAACTGTTTTACAACACACTGAGAGAAAAGGCCAAGCCAATTACTATTCTGCGTTCACCTTACAGAAGAGGATATTATGCTAATGACCCTCCCTACATGAACATAAAAAAGCTTTTATTTCCTCCGACAGACTCTCTCTCTCTCTCTCTCTCTCTGAGTTAAATGCATTAAATCATAGAATCATTTTGTTCTCCAATCAGGGAAGGCTATCCAGACAGGCATAGATGTTCCACACATTATCTTTGGTGGTGACAGTAAAAATATCCCAGAGAATAAGGGTCAAATGTGAACTGACTGAAGCAATGGTTGTAATTGTGTGTTATACACATGTTCATTTTTTGCAAGCATATGTGTGTGTGTGCTTATGACTGTCATAGATAGACGGCCGCAGGACTGTGTTGACACTTTCACACCTTTACACACATGTGGAAACACATCTCACTGTCCCACTGCAAGCACAAAGTGTTTATTAAACTGAGACCAGATGAACCACAAGAGCTTTCAGCCACATGCCGGAATTTTACACATTAAATTAATAATAACATTGCAGAATCACTAGATATTTATAAACGCAACCTAAAATATAACCATAACCATCCAATGAAAAAAGCCAGATTTACAAGTATTACAAGGGGGGGCAAGTATTTTTTTTTTTTAAAGGGTTTCTTGTTTTTTATTTTAATTTCTTTAAATAAAATCTTTTTAAAGAAATTAAATAATTAAAGGATTAAAAGGGATTTAAGGGTATAACGAAGAAACAAGAATGGTAAAATAAGTTCTAGGTCTAATTATAGCCTATAGTTGTGAAGTTATCCATTTAAACTCTTTGCAAATAATATTTTATTTAAAAGTATTTACACATTCACTCTTGTTAGTATGTCTAAAGCCCCGTTTCCACCGAAATTACCTGGAACAATTTGTCCCAGGAACTTTTTTCCCCCAGACCTGCTGCTGTCTGCGTTTCCATCGCCGTCTAAAGTACCGTGAAGATTAGTCCGGTGACGTAGGACTGCACACGACTTTCCAGAGCCCACTGGATTTCGTCCTCCGCAAATAAACTTAATAAAGCCTGAACCTCGTCGTCGGTCCATCAGTCGTATTTTTTAAACTCCATCGTTGATTCGAATAGCAAACAACTCTTACTGCACACACCGCAACAGACTTGTTTCAATCATAAGACACTAAATGACTGAAGAAGTCCTGCATACGTCACCACAGAGAAAATCCAGTTATGACATTTTGATTAAAGGATTAGTTCACTTCAGAATTAAAATTTCTTGATAATTTACTCACCCCCACGTCATCCAAGATGTTCATGTCTTTCTTTCTTCAGTCGAAGAAAGTATAAGTTCAGGTTTTTGAGGAAAACATTCCAGGATTTTTCTCCATATAGTGGACTTCAACAGGGACCAACGGGTAGAAGGTCCAAATTGCAGCTTCAAAGAGCTCGACACGATCCTAGCCGAGGAATAAGGGTCTTATCTAGCGAAACGATCAGTCATTTTCTAAAAAATGTCTTGCGCTGCTCTGCAATGCACCACGTATTACGTAATCACGTTGGTAAGGTCACGCGTGACGTAGGCGGAAGTACCGATCAACTGTTTATAAAGTCAAACGCCCTTCACAGAAAAAAGGTAAAACAACAACACGGTCTCACTCCTATTCATCACATATTGACACTTGGTCAGGACCCCTCGGCGTCACTTTTTAACGCACAGGTTACCCCTTTAGCGTCATTTTCTGACGCACCGGGTACTCCATTTGATTTCAGTTGTTTGCCCAATGTGTCAGATCAAGACGCATTTAATTCTTTGCATTTGTAAAAGTAGACATGATTTTATGAATATTTATAGGCAACTTTTATAATTTGTAGCAACTAACCCCACTCCTACCCTAAACCTACCCACTTCTGAACAATATAAAACACGTAACAGGCAAATAAAAGTACAGTCACTGGTATTTATTGCAAAAACCGACCAAAAACTGTATACAAGTATTAACTCATGTTGCATTCCAAGTCTCCTGAAGTCATACGATATCTTTATGTGAAGAAAAGAGTTGATCTTAATGTTTTAATCGCTGAAATTATGATCCAACCCGCCGCTCCGTAAACACACACACTCCACTCAGTCATATCTCATTCAAACGATACACCCGACTCTTCAGCATGACGCGATCGGTCACGAGACACACAAGAGCCAATGCATTTTAAAATCAAAGCTGACGTAATGACGCAATTGGTCACGAGACACACGACAGCCAATGCTGTCAAAGCTGACGTAACGTTTCTTCCGGCGGCAATTTTTGAAACGTGTTCATGATCTTCGGCGGATGGACTCGGCGCTGATCACTTTTGGGGATTTTCTTCACACAAATCAATCGTTTGGCCTCGGAACACTTGGAATATTTGTCCTTTCTGAATAAATTGTGGCTGCAGTCGTAGCTGCCTGTTATATCCTGTTTTTTATAATACACAAATGGGTAGGTTTAGGGATGGGGTTGGATTATGTGTTCAAAACGTGTCTGAATAGCGTGAATAAAATTATGCTGGCTGATTAAATTGAGAATCACACTCCGTGTCATAATGGCAAAATCATAACCCAATATATAGTTTCATCATGACGATAACCATGCCCAACGCGTCTGTATATGACGCCAAAGGTTTCTCATTGAAATCAATGGAGTACTGCGCGTCGAAAAACGACGCTAAAGGGGTACCCTGTGTGTTAAAAAGTGAAACCGAAGGGAACTGACCAAGCGTCAATATGTGACGAATAGGAGTGAGACCGTGTTGAAAACAACGATGTCGGATGATTTTGAAGTCGGAGGAGAAAATGAGATGGAATTTTTTCACCCTACCGCGGTACTTCTGCCTATGTCACTCGTGACGTTTCCAATGTGATTTTGTAATATGTGAAGTCGTGAGTTAGAGCAGAGCTAGAGCAAGACAAGCATTTGTGGTTAAAAATTATATAATTTTTTATATTTTTAAAAAAATGACTGATCGTTTCGCTAGATAAGACCCTTATTCCTCGGCTGGGATCGTGTCGAGCTCTTTGAAGCTGCATTGAAACTGCAATTTGGACCTTCAACCCGTTGGTCCCTTTTGAAGTCCATTATATGGAGAAAAATCCTGGAATGTTTTCCTCAAAAACCTTAATTTCTTTTCGACTGAAGAAAGAAAGACATGAACATCTTGGATGACGTGGGGGTAAGTAAATTATCAGGACATTTTTATTCTGAAGTGAACTAATCCCTTAAACATCACATGGTCAGAATTTTTACATATACATGCATGAATCATTCACAATAAGATCTATGACATTTACAAAACTGAGCTGCTTTTTTTTCTGTCTGTATTGCACATAATACATTTTAGGACTTGTGTAATCACAGTATCACCCTGTTGTTCAGTTCCATCTTTTAACATGTTTTATAACGCAACCAAGATTCTCCTTTCAGGTTCATGGTTCTCAATCCAGACACATTACTTAATCAGATATTTAACATGGCTTCAGATGCACCTCGGCCTGACATTACTGGCACTGAGACTTGCATGTTAAGTCCGGCATGAGCCAGATTCATTTATCAGAGCGCAGACTGGCTGTCAGTGTGCTGTAATGAAGTCCAGCAGCTGATGAACCTAGATATCACTCCAAACAACAGAGAACACAGCAGGATCATACATCTGATGTCATATTCAAACCATTCACCCGCCATTAAGTCTGGGTCAATGACCTGAAGATGGATGCAAAGCGACAGCAATCACATACATATCACCAGAGTTTTAGCTCACCATGTGAAGAGGAATAAAACAGCATCAGTCGTTTCTCGCTCTTATGAACTTTTCTTGTTTCCAAGAACAAAAAAAAAATGCTAATGAAACACATAAACAATGAATAATTCATGTGAGTAAACATTTTCCTCTATCTGAGAAGCTTATGCATAATTTATATGATAATTTCACTATATTTCAGTGTTTTAGACCGTTTCCTCACTCATACTGACCCATTTTATCTGTTCATAATTCATAGAGCATGCACAGACATTTACTGTTGTCTCACTGTATCCTCCGTATTCGGTGGCTTCAGTAAGAACTAGAATGCTGCAGACTAATCATACTCATGTTTGCCATAACTGGACTCAAATGTATAAATATTAATTTGCAATCAGCAAATCACACAGTGTGCAGCACACCCAGAGTTTAAGGTGCATTATGCATCATTATAAGCTAACATGGGCGGGTGGATGGGCTTTAGTGTACTGCACAAATAGATTTATATGCAATGAGATATTTGTGCATTAGTGCATGCATGTGTTAGCATTTCTCTGTGCTTTGCTGTGTGTGTGTGTGTGTGTGTGTGTGTGTGTGTGTGTGTGTGTGTGTGTGTGTGTGTGTGTGTGTGTGTGTGTGTGTGTGTGTGTGTGTTAAGGTTAAATAATTACAGATGTTTTAGTATATCTAGTTATCATCCCTCTTTTCTCTCTTGCTCTCTGAGAGTCTGTAAGACTGTTCTCATTCATTACTTGAGGCTAAAAGAGTAGAAGGGTTGCAAATGTGCTCTGTCATTGGAAAAACGTTTTATGGATTATTGATCATAAGTAGGAAGTAAGTACAAAATATAGAAAAAAATGGTAAGACTTTATTTTGATGGTTCACTTTAGACATTCTACTAACTATAATTAACTTTGCAACTATGTCAGCTTATTCTACTAACACTAACAGTAACCCTAACCTAACCGTCTACTAATACTCTAATGAGAGTTACAAATTAATAAGAGTCTAAAGTGGACCACTAAAATAAAGTGTAACCAAAAAAAAAAAAGGTTCTTTACAGGGTTTCACTTTATTTTGAATGTCCATTTTAGACATTCTACTAACTATAAGTAACTTTTCAACTGCATTTCAACTAACTCTCATTAATTTGTAACTTGTCAACTAACTCTCATTAGAGTATTAGTAGACTGTTAGGTAAGTGTTGGTAGAATAAGTTGACATGTCCTTGCAAAGTTACATATAGTCAGTAGAATGTCTGTTGGAGATCATTGAAATAAAGTGTTAGCAGATATTAAGCAGACAGTCTACTAATACTCTAATGAGAGTTAGTTGACATGTAGTTGCAAAGTTACTTATAGAATATCTAAAGTGGACTATTTAAATGTATAGACCCACTGAAGTGTCTTGAAATGCATAGCATTTTTCAGTGTGTTGACGTAATTCCCTCTAAGACAGGAAGACAGGGCGGGATATATCGAACAGCTCCTCCCCTTTTTTAAAATAGCCAATAGCGTTTAGTTTATATCACAGCTCGTCCAGAGCCGTTGAGCTCAGTAAAGTCCTAATCTCTAACCGTTTCTCCTCCTAATCTCCTCCATATCACTTTACAATACAGCATTCAGTGCAGAATTCAAGTCTAATATGTTTTCTGGTCTGTGTCGACTCGCTCATATGATCCGCTCTGTGCTGTCGTGTCTCTGGACCGGAGATGCGGCGGTTCACGCGACACTAACGTGAACCAGACTTCTCTTCAATGGAAAGCATATTTACACTGTCTGAATCGTTCCCTATCCCCTATATAGTGCACTGTCTGAATCGTTCCCTATCCCCTATATAGTGCACTATCTGAATCGTTCCCTATCCCCTATATAGTGCACTGTCTGAATCGTTCCCTATCCCCTATATAGTGCACTGTCTGAATCGTACCCTATCCCCTATATAGTGCACTATCTGAATCGTTCCCTATCCCCTATATAGTGCACTGTCTGAATCGTTCCCTATCCCCTATATAGTGCACTATCTGAATCGTTCCCTATCCCCTATATAGTGCACTATGTGCCATTCACCATGTAGAAAACAGTAAATGTGTGAGCCACAGGTTCAGCGTCTGTTTATAATGTAGGGGGCGGGGCTTCAGATTCTAGAGAGCATTTGATTGGACAGAAAATCTGATGAGAAGCTGAAGTGCAGAGTGATGTCATCAGAATCATTGATCCATATTGAGAGTGAGAGACTGTAAGTTTTGAACACTTATATCTTCTAAATGTGAATTTTGTCACTGTTATGGAGCAACACTAGCTTATAGATAACAGTAAGGCTAACATATTCATGAGAAAAGCCAAAAAACTTTAATTTTGATTTCATGGGGTCTTTGTGTAACCCTTTATGGTTCTTTAATCCTGCATAAAGAGAGTTTTATGAGGCACTGTGAGCGAAGCTGTGTATTTGCATTGGAGAAAAATTCATTTTTGCTCTGAATGTGTTTGCTAGCAATAAATCTGTCAGTTCATATGGTCATAAAATGTGGCCAAAGAGCAATGTTTTTTTTTTTGGTTTTACAAACTGTGACTGAATCAAATATTTTAAAAACGTTTTAAAGCTTTTTTAAATTGCCAAAAGTTGATTTTATTTATTGTTTATCTAATGAACAATATTTATACATTTTTTTAGAGTTTATATATTTGACAAGGAAGAAAAAAGAGGGGATTTATGTGATTTTATGTTTTTCAAACCAGTGAAAAATATTGAAGATTTTGAGTGAATTATGATCATATTAGTTAAAGATTCATTCCTGTGATCAAAGCTGAATTTTCAGCATCATTACTCCAGTCTTCAGTGTCACATGATCCTTCAGAAATCATTCTAATATGATGATTTGATGCTCAAGAAACATTTCTGATCTTTATTAATGTTGAAAACAGTTGTGCTGCTTCATATTTTTTTGGAAACCGTTATACTTTGGTTTCAGGATTCTTTAATGAATAATAAAAAAAAAACAGCATTTATTTGAAATAGAAATATTTTTGTAACATTATGAGTGTCACTTTTGATCAATTTAATGTGTCCTTGCTGAAAAAAAGTAGCATATTACTTTTCTTTCAATAAATAAAATAACAATCTTACTGACCACAAACCTTTGAATGGTAGTGTATGTAAACTGGGTCAATAATGTTTTAACAAAGTTGAAACTTGCAAAATTCTCTCTCTCTCTGTCAGAGTTTGGCAGGTTCTTCTCTCCCACAGTCTCCAGCTGTCCAGTGGGGTGCGCCAAGCTGCCTTACCATACAACCCTACTCACTCTCTCTCCGGTCTCTATCACCTTCTCTCGTTCAGATGCAGAAATGGCCAGACCTCAGCGTGTGGATGCTGCCCTCCGCCCTGCTGATCAGACCTCGTCTGCTAACCTGATGATGATGATGATGATGAGAAGATTCCAGAAGATTCCAGCAGACTGTTGATTGTAACCCGATCATTTTAGTTTGGTCATGACACTGTGTAAATGTGAGACATGGAGAAGGAAAGGGAAAAACAGATGCACATTTGTGGATATCCAGTAGTAGGCTAACAACCAATTCTACAATTTTAACTAAGTACAATAGCTCTATTGTTAAAGGGCTGTGCTTGCAATGTCAAGGTCACAGGTTCCATTAGAATTTTTGTTTGAATGCACTGTTTAGTTTGAAGGCAAAAATGCAAGTTCGCAAATGCACAGGCTACATGAATGTTTGGTGTTACGAATTGCATTCTAATAGTACTTAGAAAAGTTGTCTTCCAGTGCCATCTCAATGTTCCTCGGTTGGTGCAGGAAATATGCATCTTTGCTCATGGGAAGCTATGGAAGGTTTTGAGCAACTGCCATAAAACATTAAAAAAAGAAGAAGAAGAAAGGCAAGCCTGCAACCTTTAGCCAAAAAAGTGTAATGGCTAATGCTAATGCTGGTATGCAGGGGGAAGGAGACCAGAGGCCTTTTCTTTATGGATGTCAATGGAGAAGAGGCTTCACTACACTGAATAAACCGCTTTTGTGAGGAAACAGCTTATCATTTATTGAATCGACTGCCTGTCTGCTAATCTTCAACATGTTTTACGCTAAACAACACTTTTGTTGGGGACAGTATGTAGATTTTACTATGATAAAAAGGTTCTTTTATTAAGGCAGAGAAGGGAATGTCACGGCAAGTAGGGCTCATTTACGGCATTACCATAGTATTTCATAGTAATATTGAGTGATATTATATATTGTCTAAAGAAAGTAAAAAAAATACAGATGATTTCTTTCTTTGGCTTTCAGGTTTTACCAGTTATGATTAGACTTGAACTGTAACGACTATTATAACTGCACACATGACGCTGATTACTGTGCATTTTAATGAATGCATATAAATAAATAGTGTTATATTGTATATTATTTAATGAAAATTGTTCTTTCTATCGCTGCCAGGTTAGTCTTGTATTGTAATGATTTATGACTATTGTGTGCCTAATGATGATGATATAACGCTTTTTAATGAATGAAGGTAAAAAAAAAAAAAAATACATATAATGTTAATGAATTAAATATGTATTAAATTACAGTTACGTTTTAGTGTAATCTATGTACTTGTATGTGCCCTGCAGTGATTAGTACTTTGCAGTTAATAGAGATTTGCGCTCTTTTTTCCGCAGTAAAGCACATTTCACAAACAATGCAGTCCTACTGTACATTTACTAGCGATATAACACCAAATATAGAACATTTATTCTAAAGACCAGCGCGCTAATAATCCACAAGAAACTGATTAACATAAACTGTGACTGTCATAAAACTTAAACGTCACTGACGTCACTGTCATTGCACGCTGAGGTGCCTCACGTGATCCAAGTTAGCCGTTACGCTTTTTCCAATGGTAAGAAATACAGACTCTGGCTATGCCATCTAATTTACTAATGGCATGGCGAAAAGAACACGCACGATTCCAAACCTTTGCCTTATCGTGAGCAGACAGGTCCACAAATTGGGCACTAATAAAACATCTTATAATAATATATACATCTGTATACAATAAATATCTATCTATAATTAATATAATAAAATTGTACAATTTTTTGTAGCGCTTTGCAAGAATTTTATTTCGTCAAAATACACGGCTGAATTTGACAGGAAGAAGATGATTCAGACGGTGTAGTTACGGTTTCTTCCAGCGGGTGCTGACCTGACCACATATTTCCCGCGCAAAGACGCACGAATTCGAGCTTGCGTAGATGCGTTTACGTTCTCAGATCTTTGGATAAAAACATCTGCAAAAAGCATGGCATTAAAACAATTCACTGTATCTGCAATTCCAGGAAATTTCATCTCATCCTTTTGATATTGTGCTCTGCCTTACTATTTTCAAGTTCAGTGATGCTTTAAATGAACTGAAATAAATACAATTTAAGAATAAGTATGTAAATGTTTTAATTGTAAGCATTTTATGGCACTGTGCTCCGTGCTTTGCCTCGTTCCCCTGTGACAGGGCTGTGTTCTGCCTGATTTTCCCCTCTGAAGAAGACCGTGCGCGCACTAATGTGATTAATAATGATGGTACAAGAGTGAAATTAATAGCTACTTAAGTAATTAGGCTGAGGAGAGTACTCATCATATTATTCATCTGCATGTTAACACTTCTCATTACACACACCTGAACGTCAATATTGCTTTCAGTTGTGCTTTGAAATACATAAATGAGTATTCTTCAGTATAATTACTAGGCTATATACAGTCGATGTATCCTCTAATCTTGTTTCTTGTTTCTTGTTTCTTTTTATATACTGAATTACTTCTATTTGATCCCGTTTTTATGCATTGGGTTAGCTATTTGAAAGATGTTATATAAATATATAACAATTATTATTAGTATTATTAGTATTATTATTAATGCTTTATAATTATCTTATCAACACAATATTTCTGAAAACAAAAACTTTAATGAATGCACAATATTTGATAGGCTACGGTAAAAGATAAAAGTCTATTATTTTATTTTTTTTGCCAAGAGAGCAACAGTAACTTCATAAATTTATGTATCATTTGACATGTTTCCTATATTTATAATACAACTACTTCTAATTATACTTTTTTATTTATATTTCTGATGTGGAGTTCACATCAACGTGTCACTTCAATACAATTTCGTTAGCTATCTGTTAACATTTGCACCGTAAAAATAATTCTATAATTCTAGTCCTTAATTTTAAAACTTAATTCTAAGACTTTTAGCGTGGTCTAAATCATCACCGCTAAATGCAGCATACCTGATGTTTTCATGAACGAGATTCTTCTCGGCTCAAGTGCTCATCTTCTCTTGTCTGCAGTTCCCCTCTCGGCCTACAGGGGGCTCTAGTGTACCACAGAATCCAGCGGCCCCTGGAACACTTTCACCGCTTCTGTCAGTGGAGGCCTTAAGATGCGACTCCAATCACAGGAAAACAGCCCAGATAAACTAACACAACACATGCTCTCAGTGCTTGAGAGGTGGGTGGATGTATGTTTAAAATCACTTGTAAATAAGATCTGATATTCTGAAGTAGCCTAGTCTTATATAGGTGGAGTTCGTGTTGCGTGTACTACTGTGAGCGACAATTTATGAGTAGGCCTACATGCGTTTATTTTGTGCAGCCTATGTGCGCGCTTGTGTGATATAGGCCTATGGCTGCCGGTGCGAGCGTCTGATGAGTAGGCCAGAGAAGCATCTGAATTTTAATGATGTTGAAGATGATATTGTGTGTCCTTCAGCCTGTTATACTGACACAAGCTCTCCATAAATCATCATATAAGCCCATCGTAAAATCAATACCAAACTGCAACCTCAGCTCCGACGCACTCCACGCCTCTCACACACCTAACAGCTTAAACTTTCGCCGTGATGCCACTCGACCTATGGGTTAAGATCAGAGCGTGTTTAATTTGTATTGTAATAGAGACTTTCTAATCCGTAATGAAATGTCTATTAGCCGGGCTTTGCTGGGAACATTGGTGATCAGCTCGCGAAACAGCCACGGCAATTACGTTTGTGTCTTTGTCCTGGAGTGAGTGAAGCCAGTTTAGCCGCTCGATAAATGTTAATCCAGTGAGGAGAGATCCGCGCGTTTGAACAGGACTCACGCCGGCTTTTTTTTCCCAGACGCTGCTTTTGATCTCGTTGCCCCGTGTTGGCCTTTCAACAGAGCACACACACACACACACATATCATAGAACATTTTCTGCATTTTCTGCATTTTTACATTTTTAAAATAAACTTAAACTACTTTAGTTTTATACCAGTTTTACAAATGAGGACGTCCCCAAAGGGAGGTTTTTGGAGATTTTGTCAGGTTCTGGGTCAGGTTTTGTCACTTCTGGGTACAAATTTGTTACCAAAAGTAGGTACACACACACACACACACACACACACACAAACACAAACATGTGTCTGGTTGCTATCTTTGTGGGGACTCTCCATAGACGTAATGGTTTTTATACTGTACAAACTGTATATTCTCTCCCCTTACACTAACCCTACCCCTAAACCTACCCGTCACACACACACACACACACACACATGTCTGGTTCGCTATCTTTGTGGGGACTCTCCAAAGACGTAATGGTTTTTATACTGTACAAACTGTATATTCTCTCCCCTTACACTAACCCTACCCCTAAACCTACCCATCACACACACACACACACTACCGCTAAACCTACCCATCACACAAAACTACAAGCATTTTTACATTTTCAAAAAACATCCCTTAGTGTGATTTACAAGCTGTTTTCCTCATGGGGACCAAAAAATGTACAAGGATTTCAGATATTGCCATCTTTGTGGGGACATTTTGTCCTCATAATGTGTTTACCAGGACCACACACACACACATAAATAGTCCCATTAGCTGCATTATAATAGTGAAATGTTATGAAGGAGACCTGTTGCGAATCTGTTTATACTTGAGCGTGTAGCAAAATACCTCAGTAATTATCCTCCAGTACAATGTTTTTGCATTGTGATACAGATATCTGGCATTAAAAAAAAAATCACTGCTCATGCAAAGTGTACGGGTTTATGATTGGACATCACATTATCCTTTTTTTACCTCAGGACAAAAACAACTGAAGAATAAAAGGAAACAAAATGTGTGGGACTGTTTTTACAGTGATCCCTCCAACCAGCAATTCTGACATACAAAATACAGCATGTAAAAGACCCTGACGGGGATCCAAACCACACACACATTCAGGAGCCCATTTCTTTGCACAGCCTGTGAGCCGTAAACAGCTTATGAAAGTCAAATGGAAATGTGGCATAATCTGACAAGTGGAGTCTGTGCTTCAAAAACAGCACTAACAATCCACACACACACAGGTACAAACACACACGCATGCACACAGCTAAACTGTTAGTTGTGCCACAGGGTGTGTGTAATTTACCTTTTCAGGTGCTTCAGTTAAGAATATAAAAAAAATAAAATAAAAATAAAAATACTCAGAGGACCCTCAGTATAGGTTTAATTAACCGTGTGTTTAGTAGCCTCTTCATCTGGATCTCCATGTAGGAGGCATAGAAAGAGACGGAAGGAGAGATTTGGTCTTTATTTGCTTCAGCTGAATCATCAACACAGTTTAGCGTCCTGCTGAGATACTTAAGACCCAACAGTCTTACCATACTGTCACTGATTACAGGACAGAACCTCCTCTCAGTACCACCGGGACACCACTTCTTACTGGATCTTCTCTACGTCCACAACATAGTATTAATCTATTAATGCGTATCTAACATCTCTTTTAATTTATTCAGAAAAAAAAAACAAAAAACATTCATACAGACTTTTTTTTTCCAGATTATATCATATTTTTCAGTCATATTCAAAAATACTTTTTACTTTAAAAATACAAAGTATGAATATTTTAAAATATGTTTGAAAATATTAAGATGCTTACATAGGCTACACATGTATTGTAGGTGTGAATAATTATGGTCACACTTTATATTAGGTGTCTGACTAATATTACAGCTAAAAATTAATTATTACTGTAGGTATAATGCACTTCTTGTGTTGATGTTGTATTGTAAAACTATGTTGTATTGCTGCTATTGAGGTGATACAGGTAAGGTTAGGACAGGTTTGGTGGTATGGGTAGTTTAAGGGTGGGTTAACAGGTAAGGGAAGGTCAACAGTGTCATTATAGATGGAGTTACAGAAATTATTTACATGCAGGTATTTTTAAAATATAATGCATGTAGACAATAAATGCATTGCATCAAATGATTAATTTTAAATGTTAGTACATAGCAGTTAAAGACACTTAATGTAACATGTGACCTGTTACTACTTTTTACTATACATTTTTAATAAATCATTAAATTACCTTTTTTCAAAAACCAACATGAACATAAATACAACGTTTTGAAGAACTTTGCTTATGCGTTTTAAACTAGATTATAAATTATTTTTCTTTTCCATTATCTTGAACATCCTTATTTATCATTGACCTAATTATATATTATTTTGATAATTTTCCAGTGGTGTAGTAACAATAAACGGTTACACTTTATTTTAAGGTGTCATTGTTACAGTGTAATTATATATTTAAGTAGTGAGTAATAATAATTAACTACATGTACTTACTATAGGGTTATGGTAGGATTAGGGTTTGGTTGAGGGTTAGTTGCATGTAATTATGCATAATTTACTGTTATTACTATGGTAAGTACATGTAACATATGCAACAGACACTGTAAAATAAAGTGTTACCTAATAAAAACAAGTTAGCTAGAACACGCAGTGTGTTCAATGGCACAAACACACACGCACACACACACAAATACACACACATGTCTGGTTCGCTATCTGGAGACTCTCTATAGGAGTAATGGTTTTTATACTGTACAAATTGTATATTCTCTCCCCTTAGACTAACCCTACCCCTAAACCTACCCATCACACACACACACACACACACACACACTAACCCTACCCCTAAACCTACTCATCACACAAAACTACAGGCATTTTTACATTTTCAAAAAACATCACTTAGTATGATTTACAGTCAAACCAAAAATTATTCATTAACATTTTTTTCACTAGTGTGTGCAGGACACTATAGTTCATTTATGTAAGTGAGGATAGCAAAATAAAGGAAACTGTGACATATTATACCCAGAAATTCTTCATACAGTGACTACCTGTAAAATTGACAAAAGACACTTTTAGACACTTTGACCTGACCATGTTTTGCTGAAGTGTTTCTTCTTTAATTGATAATGCGACCTTTGACACCACAGACTGAACAAAATGAAGCATTGCTTGGTCATTGGTTGACCTGAATTGGTATTATCTAATTGTGTACTTAAATTTAACATCTGACAGCTGATTGGTTGATTGTAATCCATTACATACTGTACCTTTCTATCAAAGTTATCTGACATTATTAAGATGAATTTGTTCTGACAGTTTAACTCTGAGTTCTTGTCATATTTTATTACCATTTTCTAAACTATAGCGAATAAACTGTGATAATGTGAGAAAATGTTGAATGTGTATGAATAAATTTTGGTTTGACTGTATAATCCAAAAATAAAGTCCCCACGACAAGGTATTACTGGCATTACTATCCTTGTGGGGACCTTTCTTCCTAATAACATAGGGAATACCAGGTACACACACACACACACACACACACACGGCATATCCTCCTCTTCTTTAGCGGATCTTGCTGTACACCCTCTTACACACATACACGAGTGTGTTTCGGCAGGGACATTGGTATGGTGTCATCAGCAGTGCTGTAGTTATGCTTATGTGACATACATAGGTGGTGTGAGGGTTTTTCCTCGTGTAACACACTGTGCAAAGGGCAGAGCGTCTGTAGGGCAGGTCGTAGATCTGACAGTGGCTGAGATGTAATACGCACGAGCTCATCACTTCACCATATTTCATTCTTCTTGATTTGATTTTTAAGGATGTCGTTCTAGAAATAAAAGAACTTTTAGCAACTTTTAACTTTTGTAACACGCAACTTAGCTTAACCGGCTCTTATCGTGTTTGAACCTATCAGTAATAACTTACAACAAACAGCCAGACTGAGAAAGACAGAGAGGAAGACAGTAAAACATGTTATGCGAGGATGACAGGGCGTCCCATGAGGCCGTGCGATGGGTGACCAGGGTTCTGCGGCGTGTGTGTGTGGTTCTCCGGGACGAGTTTGTCAGTGTCCGGGGTCACTCAAAGCGTGACCTCTTACTTCTGTCTGCACTGGAAAAAAAGACACGCACATCATCCGACTGCTGAGTACCGCAAAAAATAACAAACTTCTTTCTGTCCCACTCACATACTGTCTTACCACATCCTTGTGTTCATTTGAGAGAGAGAAAAAAATGAAATTAATTAACAGAAATGATCTAATTTTTGTTAATATGATGTACTTATGAGGGATAATGTACAGTCAGCTGACAAACTGCATCACCCTGAAGGGGTTTATTTTGCAGTAATATCTGCTGACTGTGCATTAAAGGCACAATATGTAAGATTTTGGATTAAAATATCCAAAAACCACTATAGCAATGTTATATATTTTATTGACTTGTGTACTTACATTATCCCAAATGTTTCCAAGAATGTTTAAATCCAGAGAAATAAGCAATTTTAACCAGGACATGGACCGTACCCTCGATTTATTTTGTAGAAACCATGGAAACACCAAAGACGCTTTAATATATCATGTGTTTTATTAGACAGGTGAGCAACTGTTTGGAGACATCCATTGACAGAAAACTAATCTAATTGTTATATCGCTCAACACAGTTAGTCTTATTGTTTAAATCTCCTTTTCTTGATTTACCGCGAGTACCATGTTTTACCATGCCTAATATCGATCTCACTGCAGTGTGCAACAAGTGTCTTATAGTAGCCGCCGAGTGAACGCACAGAGTAGCATTATAACATAACTTTCAACACACTCAAATGTATCTAATATGATAAAACAGCGCTGCGTTACCCCACATACACATGAGCGGAAGAAGCAGAAGCGCTCGTCTGAGGCAGAATAAAAGCCCCGCCAAATCAAGGCGTCATCAAGCTAGACCTTTTTTTTAAATAAGCGACCAATAGCGGCGAAAAATTACATATTGTGGCTTTAACTCACTTCATTACACAGATACTATTAATATACATACATACATACATAAAAGCTTCAGTCGAAATTTAAATCTGTATTTTGGTGTTTTTTAATGCGTCATTATTTAGCCGCAGGGCTGCTCCACTTCTCCGATACTGCTGAGGACAAATCCTGACCAGAAACAACCGAGCGTCTCCTTATGATGAGGCTGGCACACACTTACCTACAAAAAATTTTAAGAGAAAATATCAATCAGGAGGAAAGAATTACATTGACCTAAGCAGAGGAACAGAGTGAAATGAAGCAGGATTTTCAGCATGGGCCGCTACATAACCTTCAGGAGGATTCTATTTTTCATTAGAGAGGTGTCAGACGCTCAGCTTTAATACCCTCATCCTGGCTGTGAGGAGAGACCTGCCCCAGTCTCAGCACATAATGAATAGAGCCCAACAGCCCAGTCACACTCAAATCAACACGGCTAGACTCACAACACATCACCACGTCAACAGATCGCCACACTTTAAAGGACTTCCTGCATTTAGACACATTTATCTTATGCTGAATGTCCAATAACTATTTAAACGTACCATTTTCACAAGACCCGCACATTGTAGTAGCTTGATGGCGCCGTGAATGAGTGTGGAATCATGGGAGTTGTTGTCTTCACCTCCACAGCCGATGGAAGGCAATCCGACGGGACTCCGAGAGCCGTGGGATATTTTACATTGCTGTTTTTAATATGCATATATAATAAGCTGCCGCTCCTTTCACTTTGTTGTTTATGCATATTTTACGATTAAAGTTTCTTCCCTGAACTTGAACTTTGTTACAGTTGATTCATTCTAATGAAACAGCCGCAAGTGCTGAATTATTTCTCATACAGGTCACTTTATTTGATGAATTAAAATTGTGGAGCGCTGTTTGACTTGGTCATACTAAAAATACATTTGAGTGTGTTGAAATTCATGCTATAACATTACTCTGTATGTTCAATCGGTGGCTGCTATGAGACACTTGTTGCACACTTCAGAAAGCTAGAGCGATATTAGAATATCATATATCATATTAATAAAAGCTGCATGAGTTTAAATGTTAAAACATTGTATGGTGTAGAAAATGCTGTATTACTGTTACTACAGTTAAAGCTCTTTCTGATTATGCTGTTAGCCACAAAATAGCGTTGTCTCTGAGGCATGGCAAAAACATGCACTCGTAGTAAATCAAGAAAACAAGAGATTCAAACAATAAGACTAACTGTGTTGAGCTATATAACAATGATTCATTTTCTGTCGATGAATGTCTCTAAACAGTTGCTCACCTGTCTAATAAAACACATCATATATTTAAGCATCTTTGGTGTTTCCAGACGTAAAACTGGAAATCGGTTAAAATAGCTGATTTCTCTGGATTTAAACATTGTTGGAAACATTTGTGCAAGTACACAAGTCAACAAAATATATAACATTGTTCTAGTGTTTTGGGGATATTTTAATTGGATATTGTGCCTTTAATTAATTAATTATATTCACTGGATGTGTGTTTCTTAGTGCAAGTTCCATTATGTTAGCCCTTTTCAATTTTACTTCAGTAGTAGTACAAAAGTACCCTACTTGATTTCAAATGTACTTAAGTAGCCTATTAAAAGTAAAAAGTACTGATTGATATATGTTTATTTATTTTGCCGCATCCTTTATATACTACAGCCTCCTGGATATGATATAATGTATAAAATATACCATATAGTATACCTAGGCCTATAAAAATGAGGAAAAACAAAATGTGTGTTGACAAATATGGGAAAATGTACATCCAGCCAGTTGTTATTGCAGAATATATATATATATATATATATATATAGGCTATTTATATTTATATATTTATATTGAAGGGGTTTATTCTGCGATAACAACCGGCTGGATGTACATTATCCTGATTTATTACATGGATACTTGCCACATAAGTAAATAATTAGACACAAAATATTGACTTGAGTTGAAATATTTTATTAGGTCTTTAAACGCAAAGCTTATAATCCATTACAGTGTACAAAACTATCGTTGCAAAATGGCAGGCAACAGGGAAGATGCATGGGCATTAATTTGCATTAACGTTATGTTTAGTTTTTACCTAAAACCTTCTCCGTACAAATATTGACATGTCCACATTCAAGCATTCCATAGTGGGCTTCAACAGCTGATTTGATTCACAAACAAATGACTGTTGTGACCTAAGTATGATTTTAATTTACAATATAAATCCTAAAATTCCACTACATTATACTTTTCGCGCCATCAGTCGCGCCCACACTCGAGATCTAAGGATCTCCCGTTAATGGCTCATTTGAATCAGTGAGATGTTCACTTGCAGTCGGATCGATCCAATTCACTAATCAGATTTGCAAACCGATTTAATAGGTTAATTGAAAAGAATCAGCTAGTTCACGAATCGTACACTGCTATCGTGTCTCGCAGGTGACGATTTCAGTTCAAAATAACGTGGAGCCACATGATTTATGAAATGTAGTGGAGTGAAAAGTATGATATTATGCTGTGGAATGTAATATGAGTTAAGTAAAAGTTTCTGAAAATAAAAATACTAAAGTACAGATAGTATGCTACTTGAAAAAAGTAAAAATACATTTACTGTCCACCACTTGTTGTTTTTGAGAAATCTTGAATTGTTTTTTGAATTGTTTTTTTATTTATATGTATTTATTTATATTACAAACAAAGAACAAAAAAGTTTTAGAAGAAAAAGCTAATCTTTTGCAGTCTTTTGTCTTGGTTACAGTGCATCCGGAAAGTATTCATAGCGTTTCACTTTTTCCACATTTTGTTATGTTACAGCCTTATTCCAAAATTGATTAAATTCATTATTTTCCTCAAAATTCTACAAACAATACCCCATAATGACAACGTGAAAGAAGTTTGTTTGAAATCTTTGCAAATTTATTAAAAATAAAAAACGAAAAAAATCACATGTACATACAGTAAGTATTCACAGCCTTTGCTCGATACTTTGTTGAAGCTCCTTTGGCACCAATTAGCGCCTCAAGTCTTTTTGAGTATAATGCTATAAGCTTGGCACACCTATTTTTGGGCAGTTTCTCCCATTCTTCTTTGCAGGACCTCTCAAGCTCCATCAGGTTGGATGGGGAGTGTCGGTGCACAGCCATTTTCAGATCTCTCCAGAGATGTTCAATCGGGTTCAAGTCTGGGCTCTGGCTGAGCCACTCAAGGACATTCACAGAGTTGTTCCGTAGCCACTCCTTTGTTATCTTGGCTATGTGCTTAGGGTCGTCCTGTTGGAAAATGAACCTTCGCCCCAGTCTGAGGTCCAGAGCGCTCTGAAGCAGGTTTTCATCAAGGATGTCTCTGTACATTGCTGCATTCATCTTTCCCTCGATCCTGACTAGTCTCCCAGTTCCTTCTGCTGAAAAACATCCCCACAGCATGATGCTGACTCCACCATGCTTCACTGTAGGGATGGTATTGGCCAAGTGATGAGCAGTACCTGGTTTCCTCCAGACATGACACTTGCAGGCCAAAGAGTTCAGTCTTTGTTTCATTAGACTAGAGAGTTTTGTTTCTCATGGTCTGAGAATCCTTCAGATGCCTTTTGGCAAACTCCAGGCCGGCTGTCATGCGCCGTCTGGCCACTCTACCATACAGGCCTGATTGGTGGAGTGCTGCAGAGATGGTTGTTCTTCTGGAAGGTTCTCCTCTCTCCACAGAGAAACGCTGGAGCTCTGCCAGAGTGACCACCGGGTTCTTGGTCACCTCCCTGACTAAGGCCCTTCTCCCCCGATCGCTCAGTTTAGCCGAGCGGCCAGCTCTAGGAAGAGTCCTGGTGGTTCCAAACTTCTTCCATTTATGGATGATGGAGGCCACTGTGCTCATTGGGACCTTCAATGCTGCAGAAATGTTTCTGTACTCTTCCCCAGATCTGTGCCTCGATACAATCCTGTCTCGGAGGTCTACAGACAATTCCTTGGACTCCATGGCTTGGTTTGTGTTCTGACATGCACTATTAACCGTGGGACCTTATATAGACAGGTGTGTGCCTTTCCAAATCATGTCCAGTCAACTGAATTTACCACAGGTGGACTCCAATCAAGTTGTAGAAACATCTCAAGGATGATCAGTGTAACCAGGATGCACCTGAGCTCAATTTTGAGTGTCATGGCAATGGCTGTGAATACTTATGTACATGTGTTTTTTTTTGTTTTTTATTTTTAATAAATTTGCAAAGATTTGAAACAAACTTCTTTCACTATGTCATTATGGGGTATTGTTTGTAGAATTTTAAGGAAAATAATGAATTTAATCCATTTTGGAATAAGGCTGTAACATAACAAAATGTGGAAAAAGTGAAGCGGTGTGAATACTTTCCGGATGCACTGTACGTCAGTCGAAAGGAAAGTTGTTGGAGTAATTTATTCGATTTTGATTTCATAAAGAGAAACAACTGACAGTAATTATTGGGAATAATGTGCACTGATGAATCATGCACTGTGAGATGAGGAAGATGTATTAAGAAAGTAAACTGGGTCAATTCTGATTTTATGTTTGTTTGTTAAGTGACAGTAACAATCAGAATCAGAAGTGTGTAAATACTGGAGACCATCTAGAAATGCTGTTATAAACCTTACCTTTCTAATGTTATTGAAATAATGGAACATTCTTAATATTTATTTTGATTCTGTGACATCTTTAATATACACATTTACAACAAGCTTGCATTGGTCTCTTTGTTAAAGCAGGCGTCGTCTTAAGTGCTGCTGCAAGTGTAATGGTAACAGCTGTCCCAAACATTACATCTCACACAATCTGTTAGCTGTTGTGAATGAGCAGTACTAGAGCACTTAGACAGCACTAAACAGCTGTGGCATAAGAGTCACTTTCTTTTATGACCAGATGCAAAATGCCTTTGGTAAAATGCTGGTAAATGCAAAATCAGAAAATGTATGCTAATATCCCTTACAAAAAAAGAAGCTTATTCAAATGTGCTATTAATATACTTCGTTTAAACTAAACAATAGAAAGTATACTTTCAGTCTACTTTTTATGTACTTCTCAGAAATATACTTTCTGTACTTCTCAAAAGTATACTTAAAATTACACTTACGTATACTTGACTTATACTGACAGAAAAGTCTAAGTATATTTGGCCTATACTTGCACTCAATCTTTTGATCGAGATTTATCGAGATAATTAATTATTCTAAGTATACTTGGCTTGTAGTTGTTTTTACTCTTTTGATTGAGTACCTTTTTCACATAGTTTTATATACTGTCTTATAAACTTACATTGTTTAAAAATATTGATTTATAAAGGAAACCGATATGTTCCTAATTCTGAGTAGACTGTGAATTGTTGTGTAGTCCACTGGTATTGCATATAGGAATTTGCTTCAAATCTACTTCACTCTTTCCCTGTCAGCTTTCTGTGTTTTCACTATTATACGGTAGGGGGCGCTATTACGCATCTTCTGAAAGAGTGCTGAATCTCCTGATCAAAACACATGCAAAGAAGCAGAAACAAGCAATAGAAGCATTGCTTATGCATATGTAAAATTACGTGATCATCAAACAATAAACAGCATATAAATCAAAACTGCCTAACATTACTGAATGAAATGTCGACCCAGAAAGAGGTATAAGACTATACAAGTTTTGCTGATAGACTCCATCTACTCAGTCTATTGCTGCATCCCTATTCGCCTACTTATACTGTCATACAAATATGTACTGTTTTTGTGAAGAAAAAGTACATACTTTTGAGTGTGTAGCAGAAGACTCTGCAAGCTTTGGGACATATTACTTTGTCATAATTGCGTCTTTAACGGACAGCTCTGTCGCTTAGTTATGTGCATTCTGTCACAGTTAAAATCCTCCACATTCAGTTTAATTTAATTTCCTACCATTTCAGAGAGAAACGTAGCTGCACGTTGATCTGCCAGTTGTGGGTCTTTCATGTGGAGACTCTCCTCATGTGTTTGCAAGTTGCATAATATGTATTTAGAAGTTAATGACCAAACGTATCTTTACAAAAGTTCACAGTGCTGTTGCAGATGAAATATAATGTGGATAACATTGAATAAATATATTTTCCTTAGGTTAGATACTGATTATTAATCATTTAAACCTCTCTACTTAACCATCGGACTTGCACATCCGCCATGTTTTTTAAACATGTTTTATTCATGAACTGCCGGCTCCTCCCTGGCTCCCAGAACTGCCGGCTCCTACCTGGCTCCTTGAACTGCTGGCGCCTCCCTGCACTGCCGGCACTTCCCTGGCTTCCTGTATTGATGGTACCGCCCAGGAGGCTTCCTGTCCTGCAAAAGCCACCTTGGCCACCCCCTTCTCCAGCCCTTCGTCAGCCTCCTGGCTGCCCACCCTCTCTCCCTCCCCTGTTGGACTTTTTACGGTGCAAAGACGCGCCTCTCAGGAGGGGGGTGTACTGTCACGTTTTGAGTTTGTTTGTTTTTCTGTTCTGTTCATGTTTGAGTTTCTTTGTTAATCTTCTAGTCTGTTAATTAGTTAAGTTATCCTCCATTCTCTCCCTGTTTGTTTCTATGGTCACTATTGATTAGGTTCCTCATTTCAGGTGTGTTGTGGATATTGGCTGGAATATTTCTGTCTAACTAATAAATAAAGGCTAATACGTTTAGGCAAAAAAAATATCTTATAATTATCTAATCATCTATATATCTAATAATTATCTAATAATACGTATAGTATTTTGTCCATAAAGGCATTATATTTTATTATTATTATTATTATTATTATTATTATTATTTTAATTTGTTCAAAATTAACAACATTTAAATAATAAGTCAATACATGATCAATCCTTCTTCCAAAATGTGTTTTTGTCTTACCCTGATTCACTATGGTATTATAAGTGTTTATATTTTAGACTTGATGGAATGGTTTTCGCTGGAAATTCTGTACATACGCCCATGCGTGTCTCGTCATATATATGTAAATAGAGAAAAGTTGCTCCGGCTGCTTTGAAGCATGTCTGGTGTGGGAGTGGCAGAGGTTAGTTGCTCACAATGAGCGAGAAAGGTTGACATGGAGCAGCTAAATCTACAACCTCCGGGGAATCATCCGTTTTAAACAAATGGTGCACAGAGGAGAGTCTGCTGGCAAAAAGAGAACGAGACAGAATCAACATTGGCTTGGCTTTTCTGAGATGGTGAGAACTGAGGGATTTGAAATGTAAAAGCGACACAGAGATAGTGTTTTTATTACTGGTGAGTAAGGTATTTTATTGAGCAGATAATATGCCATATGTATCTCTCAAACAGAGTTCATTGTAAAGCATTATCTATTGTGAAGGCTCATTTCATTATGGTTGTAGCGCTGTACTGGAATTTATTTTCAAGGAAGTAGCGTGTCTGTTAATGGGTAAAGCCACAGTAACGTCTTCAGATAGCTTGAGATCCTTTCCATCTAAACTGGTTATATCTTAAACCTAGTAGTGAATGTTTTATGAGCAGTAGGATAACCATATTCATCCGCAGTCACGCAGAGCCGAAGCACAACCAAAACAATGTTCTTCCACAAAATACATGCAGTTTTGTATTTTACCCACTAGAGGGCCAAAAGTTACATAGTGTACCTTTAAAGACCCACTGAAGTGTCTTGAAAGCGTAGCATTGTTCAATGTGTTGATGTAATTTCCACTGAACCAGGAAGACAGGATGGGGCATATCGAACAGCTCCTCCCCTTTTTAAAAAATGGCCAATAGCGTTTAGTGTATATCACAGCTCGTCCAGAGCCATTGAGCTCAGTAAAGCCACAGTTTCCTCCTAGTCTCTAACCGTTTCTCCTCCTAATCTCCTCCATATCGCTTTAAAATACAGCATTCAGTGCCGAATTCAAACGGATCTGATACGTTTTCTGGTCTGTGCCGACTTGATCATAAGATCCGCTCTGTGCTATCGTGTCTCTGGGCCGACTCGATCACATGATCCGCTCTGTGCTATCGTGTCTCTGGACCGACTCGATCACATGATCCACTCTGTGCTGTCGCGTCTCTGGACCGACTGGATCACATGATCCGTTCTGTGCTGTCGTGTCTCTGTGTCGACTCGATCACATGATCCGCTCTGTGCTGTCGTGTCTCTGGACTGACTCGATCACATGATCTGCTCTGTGCTATCGTGTCTCTGGACCGACTCGATCACATGATCCGCTCTGTGCTATCGTGTCTCTGGACCGTCTCGATCACATGATCCGCTCTGTGCTATCGTGTCTCTGGACTGACTCGATCACATGATCCGCTCTGTGCTATCGTGTCTCTGGACCGACTCGATCACATGATCCGCTCTGTGCTATCGTGTCTCTGGACCGTCTCGATCACATGATCCGCTCTGTGCTATCGTGTCTCTGGACCGACTCGATCACATGATCCGCTCTGTGCTATCGTGTCTCTGGACCGACTCGATCACATGATCCGCTCTGTGCTGTTGTGTCTCTGTACCGACTCGATCACATGATCCGCTCTGTGCTGTTGTGTCTCTGGACCGACTCGATCACATGATCCGCTCTGTGCTGTCTTGTCTCTGGACCGACTCGATCACATGATCCGCTCTGTGCTATCGTGTCTCTGGACCGGAGCTGCGGCGGTTCGTGTGACACTAACGTGAAATTACAGATGTTTTAAAGTGCATTTGAAAGGTTCGTATTTTTGTTTTGGGAGTCCCCAACAACAGGTTTACATGCATGCAACGTCAAAAAGCACTTTCATTGTCTTATAATATGCATTTATTTTTACCTTATTTGCTCAACGACTCCCAAAGGATTCGCTCAACTATTCATTTTTCCAAACCCCTCCTTTGCGTGACGCTAATCTGCGGTGATTGGTCAGATGACCCAGTCAGTTGTGATTGGTATAAGATGTTGTGTGCAGGAACGCCTATCACCATTACTGGATTACGGCTTGTGAAGTGTTGAAAATTTTATACAGTGTGTGAACAGACATGACATCAATTTTGCCTTACCAATTCGAGCCAGAGTCCGACAAGGAAACGTCCAGAGTTGCTGATGAACCAGAAAGTCAATCGCAAACACGACTGGAGCAGGACCTTTCCCGATGGTAAGTGTCAATGTAGTTTAAGGCACTTCAGGCCGATTGAACATGCAGAATCAGAGTAAGAATGTCTGAGAAGTGACGTGCTGTAATCTGGTTAATCTTGTCACCATTTGATGGTTCAGTCTAACGCGTCACAGACAAATTAATTGCTGAATTTATTTAGGTGCACGTGTGGGAACTGTATCAAAATGCCAAGCGAGGCTGAAAATGCAGGCAATATGCTAATGTTTCGTCTTGACGTCACAATGAAACGGCTTGGGATTCGCTTTAAAAGCGATTCGTTTAATTGACTCAGAGTCGACTCTTACTTTTGAGAGACAATAACTTTATATACGGTGCACTTTCAGATTTAAAACTTTGCAGGATGTTTTCATTCACCTAGAGCAGGGGTAGGGAACTTTGATCCTGGAGAGCCACTGCCCTGCAGAGTTTAGCTCCAACCCTGAAAAAAACACTCACCTGCCTGTAACTTTAGTAATCCTGAGACCTTGATTACCCTATTCAGGTGTGTTTGATTAGGGTTGGAGCTAAACTCTGCAGGGCAGTGGCTCTCCAGGATCAACGTTCCCTACCCCTGACCTAGAGCTATGTTACACACTACATAAAAGGTAATTTTAAAAAATCCATAATAGGGGCACTTTAAATGATTATTGCAGTATAGTTTAAATGCCCTTTTTTGCACTATAGGGAGGAAGGTTTGAGTTCTGAAAGTTTTTCAAAGTATGAACTTTTCAAAGTTTTCAAACTCAAGGGATTGAGGAAAATATGAATCATTGTGAAATTGAGTACAACCCTGTTGACAAAACCAGCATTTGCTGGTTAGGTATGTTTTGAAGCATGGCAGCTGGTTTGAGCTGGTTTAAGCTGGTCAAGTGCTGGTCCTAAACTGGTCCTAAGAAACTAGCTCCAGCTCAGGAACAGCTTAAACCAGCTCATGACCAACTAAGGACCAGAATAAACCAGCTGCCATGCTTCAAAACATACCTAACCAGCATATGCTATGCTGTTCTTTCAACAGGGAAGGTGGCACTCTCTGCTCACTCTAACTGCAGACCATAGCACGCAACTCAATAACGCAGGTGTGTATCATCCCACTTTCATATCGAGTAGCAGTGCTTCCTCCTCCTCTGCAATGCTTTCTGTAACGCAACGCTGTTAATTATCCTAGTTAGCGTCTGAGTCAGCAGCGCTAGGCTAACGAGCGTTGGCTCTCATGATCTGTGCGTTTGAAAGTGATCTTCAGCAATAAAAACATGTCATCCGACCCCTCACTGGAAAATTGCAAATTGGTGAATGTGCTGAGTGAGCCAGAATGTGTTTTTTTTGTGCTGACTGTGTGCAGGCCTGTGGTGATGGATGCTGGCTTGACACAGCCTCAGTGTTTGGGCTGTGGGAATAATGAGTTTCAGTGTCCCCTACGCCCAATATGCACAGACACTGAGAGCAGGAAGAGAACACTGTGGCTTTAATTAAGGCAGAGCTACACACACTCACACACACACTGACCCAACATGATGGCGGCTCTTATTTCTGTCAGTAGTGAGTGCAGTTGTAGTCAGGTAGGGGCCGGTCCTGCAGGACTCTAATAAGGTGCTGTAATGTCAGGGTGGGTTGGCGCTTGCAGGATTTTACTCGGGGAAGACAGGAGATTCTTATTCACACAGACGCTGCTAATTCATTAAAAGAACATAGCTTTTGCTGCCATTTGAAACTCAAGTGCATTACTACATCCAGAATATCTTTATCTATAATATCTACACTACCAATTGTTTTATATCATATTAGAATAATATATATATGCAATTACCAATGATGAATGTTTACATTTGCTGTACTCCACATTCCTCAAACTAAAAGCTTAATTAAAAGTTAAAAGTTATTAAAAGAAAAAAACTCTCTCTTGTATTTGTGCCTGTTGACATTTTATTGACAATTACTAAATAATATATGGATATAAAGAAGAGTTCATCCCATATACATAAGCACCAACATACTTTATCTTTAATTGCAGGTTCTAAGTAAAATTTTGAAAAGTGCCAACAAGAGCATTGGTTAAAAATTTGATTGCATGAATCCGTAAACTTAAGTATTAAATTCTTGCATTATACTTATCAGACCTTCTTCTTCTTAACTGACCCGCTTTTGCACACTTTTAAAAAGAGTACTTTAATATACTTTAAAAGAGTATACTTAAGTGTGAATTGAATGCAATGTTTTCGGACACTTAACTGCATGTTAATTGCATTCAAATTAACTATAGAGTTAATTATAGTTATAGTTTTTGACCCACATAAGTAGGGCTTAAGTATAGCAACATCTTTATGTTGTTTCATAATTACTTTTATCGTCTTTGTAATATGGTTAAAGTACTGCTGAATGTACTGACAAACATTTATGATAAACTAAAATATACTTTAATGTCATTTCTATTGAAACATGTATAAGTGATGTATTTAAATATAATTGTGTAATTGCACATTTGTAATGATGATGTCGCAATTTATTACACTTAAAATGCATTAACTTTAAATGATCAAATAATATTTGATCAATTACTTTAAGTAAATTACTTTGCATGTGCTTTATTACTGTATGTTAGTCACGTTAAAATAAGTGCACTTCTTTAAAGCATTATTAAAACATAATGATTTAAAATGTATTTAAATGAAAACTTTTAATTTGACATTATTACAAATTGCACTTTTTAAGTGTACTCAAGTGTGTTAAGAAACTAGTGCCCTGTCCAAAATACCCACACTTGTGGTCTTGGCCACTTGAGAGTGTGTGCATGCGTCAGGACTGTCCCATGTCTTAAAAATGCCAACGTGTAGTGCCCTTAATGCACACTAAACCCACACTGTCTATAGCTCCGAAGCGGTATTCGAGGCTAAGCGTATCCCATCATGCATTATGATCTCGCGTGCCCCGAAATCGCGAGATGTCAAGGAAAACATTCCACTGTAAGTTAAGTTAATTAGATATTACATATAATTTGGTAGTAAAACAAGTGTTGCACATTTTATTGGTGCAAAGATGAGTAGGCTATGTGTATTTTGTACAACATGCAACAAATTTTTATCACTTAATTAGAAGCACCACAGTTTTAAAATTGTGTTAGTTACATAGCGACTGAACAAGTTTATTTTAAAATGCAAAGTATTGAAAATAAAAAAAAGCTGTATAAACACTTGCATTTTTTGCAACACTATGGGCCTTATCACCCGGTGCAATGCGGCACCAGGCGCGATGCAAGTGTTTTTTGCTAGTTTCAGCCCGATGCAGTTATCATTTTCACGTCCAGTGCCATGTTGTTTAAATAGCAAATACACTGGCGCTATCTGTTCACTCATGGGCGTGCTGGTCTGAAAACCAGGTGTTGCGATTTTGAGGAACTGAAAACGACATTGACCAACAAACGACTGCGCCATTGACCAACACAAACCTGGTCTAAAGTCGATAGCGCAGTATGTTTTGTGTTATTTAAAGGGCGTGTTAGTAATATGCACCTATAGGCGGGTTCACAACGCGCGTACACTCTGCTTATTACACACACACAGGGCAGCAACACACACACATTTTTAAATATTAAAAATAAAAGATTCCTCTCTGCAGAAGCGTTCAGTCTTTCCGCTCGCAATTCCTCCATGTAAATAGCGAATCTGCCATAGTGCAAGCGCAACTGGCTTTTAAAGGGAATGGGAGATGAGACTCTGATTGGTTTACTCCACGTTACGCCCAAAACACACCCATGACTCATTAAGAGACTAGGGACAACCCTTTTGGACCATGCGCCGTGCGCGCAGACCATTTTTTCCGTCATTAAACGAGCAAAAGTGGATTCTAAGTGCACCTGCGCCGTGCGCTTTAGACCATGCGCTCAGATCATTAAAATAGGGCCCTATAAGTGTGTCCCATCGGGTAATCAAAAGTTCTAGTAGTCTTCATGTCTACTTGAACATTTGGGCCAAATACAAGAAATACGTCATGTAGTACAGGTGGTCAAGTGCAAAGACCGCAAGTGTGTGTATTTGGACAGGGCAATAGTCATGAAAGTGTACACTCTTTTAGTGCACTTAACTTTTTATTTCATTAGTATATTATCTGTAAGTAAAGTCTTCTTAAAATATACTTTTAATCACTCACATTTCCTTCAGAAAAATGTAAAGATTTCTTTTCTCACAATGTAGAAAATCTGAATCTGTCAGTTGTGATGCTAACAGTCTTTCAGATATATCTAACAGACAGGTCTATGGCAGTGCGCCTCAACTTTGTGACAGGCTTTTTTTAGGTGAGTGCAGAGACAAATAGTCAATGTGATGAACATATCAGGGCAACAGTGAAGTCCTTCAGGGCGGAGAACCTTTTCCCCATGTTATTACCCTTTGTTATTACCCTCTTTTACTTTCTTCATTCATCTCTCTTTCCCTGTCCCCATCCCTCACCTCTCCTCCTCTTTTACCACTCTCTGTTACTTCGTCCCGCACTTTGTTCTCTTCTTGTTTCATCCATTTTCTCTATGTCTACACAGTTAAGTGCATATCAGACTGCTGTGCTAATGTAGAAATGGAAGAAGAGAGACTATAATGAGAGAGAGAGAGAGAGAGAGAGAGAGAGGGACGCATAGAGAGAGAGAGAGAGAGAGAGAGGGGGGGACAGAGAGACACTGACTGGCAGAAATGGATAATTAGGACAGAAAGTTTCACTGCAGTTAGCGACACAGATCAAAGGAACAACGACATTAAGTTCCATTGTAAAGTTTTTTCCCCCTAATTGCTCTTGGTCTTTTTAAACAGTGCTTACATTTAAGCTCTTGACACCTTGCTTTAACTGCACACGGATCTCTGGCCTTCCAGCGCAGCGTAAATGTCACAATGAGTCAGAATAAACCCCATATACAATGCTATGTTGTATTCTAATATGGAGTCTTATTTAAATTAGTTATCATTATGAGTATGTCCTTTTCTCGGGGCACTTTAGAAAACACTATTATTCCAGTACATGAAAGGTCAGTAGCAGTAATTCATAGTGGTGGTCCTAAAATATTAAAATTAGTAGTCATTTATAGACACTTGTAACCACAGCATCTTACAGTCCACTTATTATGTGGACAAAAACTCCTGGAGTAAAGCTCACCTGATCTCATGGCAATTTTTACGAGGTGATTATTTAGTATGATTTTGTACAATTTGATTTAATTTTTTTGTAAAAGCATGAAGGTCCACCTCTAAATATAACCCTCAGGGGGGGTAAACAGATTGTAAGAAAATGTATGTAGATCGCATAAATTCATAAGTTGCCACCAATTCGCTAAAACGTAACAAATTCCCATGAGAGAGTGTTGGAATTAGGGTTATTTAGTTAACTAAAACTAAAACCATAAATTTTGTTACTTGAAATAAAATAAATTGACCTAACTTGAAACAAAGGCAACATATCACATTCAAGTTGTTAACTAATTTGCTTCAATTAAAGTCAACTGAAATACTTTTGTATTTAATAAGTATCTAATAAGTAAGTCTTTTGAACTTAAAAATTCTTGTTGAGGCAACTAAACATTATTTAGCATTTAACAATGCAGGGGGCTACAATTCTTGTTCGTTCCTCTTCTTTCTGTTTGATTTTCAAAGCTTACTACATGATATGAACATTATTTGCCTTTTAAAACCCATTTTACCCTGAAAGGCAAATAAATTGCATACAAAAGTTGCAGTGAGATGCACATACCTCGACACAACACAAATCTCAAACAAATGTTAATTCAGTAAAAATATGAACTCCGAACCATATGCCAGCCAAATAACAGTGACAGCAACAGCTGCAGCATAAATTTAGCCAATCATTTTTTAATAATAAACATAATTTTTTTCAAGCTGCAATGCATGCTGGGAACTGCATGGCACAAAATTACATAAAATTGTTTGCTCAGATAACTCAATTTGGAAAGTTGGGGCAACATTTGGACAAGTTTTGGACAAATACTTAATCTAATTAAGAATCTAATTAAGGTCAACAAAACAGCTTTGGTTAAAGCTGCAGTCTGTAAGTTTTGCCTCTTTGTCGCCATCTCTGTGTGAAACCTGCAATTGCAGTTATTTGTGGGATTATCATCTTTACGTGGGTTGTGCATCGGCACAGCTCCTCAGCGCGGATGAATCTAATGTTCTGAGGAGTGTGTGGGGCTGTCATTCATTCACTGCACCGGTGTGGATACTGTACTTCAGAATCACAGATTCCACGAAGTATGACCAAATTAATAAGTTTCACCGGAAAATGTCATCTGAACAAGTAACATGTCTGCCACTTTTGTTCTGACCAACTGAGAAAAAAAAAAGCATTACAATAAATCGCGCTACCAACGGTGATTAAATCCAATGCTGCCTTCACGTGCTATCGGAAATTTCGTAATTCCCACTTCTTCTGAAGATTACGAGCTCGTTGCATTGAAGTTGCATTGCATTGAATGACTTCAAAGGGCGTTAATGTGCAATTTTTAACTAGGAAACTCGTATTTACGATAATTCCCGATAGCACGTGAAGGCAGCATAACGACTGCTTAGCTCACATCACATCAAACCGTGCAAATTATTATTATTGTTATACTTTGTTCTCAAATGGTTAATGATAAGAACATCAGCATTGCGTGACTACGTGTATTTAGTGTGTATTAGCGTTACCTGTAGATTTCAGTTTCTGTACAGTCTAATCTTTTGCTTTTGACTACGGGTGAATCTTCAGTTGTCACTGATGATGTTTGGTCCTTTCTGGATTACAATCCGCCATCAAAATGATAAATTACATTTTTCCAGCTGCTGTAAGAAAAGGCTATAAATGATTCGCCACCTGCAGCATCCTCACATGCGATAGCCTATAGCCGGACTCCTTCTTTATGTATACAGGCGTGACGTTATGATGGAAAGACGAATGGTGCCATGCTCGAATTTCCCGCAGAAAGCTACCAGTACCACTCAAAAAAGTTATGGACTGCAGCTTTAACAACATGTTTTAGAGTATCCTCACTCAAGATAATAAACTGACTCATCCTACTAAATAATCTTCATTCAAGCTACTTTTTTACATGTGTTAGAAGAACATTTTGCAAGTTGGATTTTATTAGAAATTAAATAAAATATAAAAACAATTTACTGTAATTGATGTACTACTAAAACTACTACTACTAAAACTATAGGCATATTTAAAAACAAAACAAATACAATTACAAAAACAGCCAAGAAAATTATTAAAACTTTAACTGAAATTACAGTGAAAACAGCAAACAGAAACTATTTCAAAATGTTAGTAACAAAAAACCTACAATAGTATATCAATGATACTAAAATAACATATGATAGAGTAACCTTCCAAATACAAGCCCCGAGCTTTAACCACTTTGCCACACTAAAATGAATTATTAGGGTAAATGAACAATTTTTGTCCCTTATGGAGGAAAATGATAGCTTCATCTATTTTTCTCCCACTTGACACAACATTTGAGCTTTAGAAGTACAGTCACCTTGAAAATCCAATTTATATTTATATTCATCACATGAAGATCACAAAACCCTCCTCAAATCACTTGTTACGTTCAAATATGGCGCCTTTACGAAGACAAGTGTGATGTCATTGACACCAATCTCCATTGTCAACCTAAATATTGCTCTGTTCCTCAATCAGATCTATCATATGTCTTCAGAATATTTGGAATGCACTGAAGTACAGTGGGGAGAACAAGTATTTGATACACTGCCGTTTTTCCAGGTTTGCCCACTTACAAAGCATGTAGAGGTCTGTAATTTTTATCATAGCTCTGAAACAGAGAAGCAAACAGCTCCACTGATGAGGAAGAGTTATTCTGGTCAGTTAAATCATTGTCCTGTTGCCTATTATGGCTTTAAGACTCTGAATCATTACATTGTTTCAGCTAATACCCAATATTGAACCAGCAATCATTTTACCGAGGTCAAACTCAAAATCTATCCCTGTTTATCTGTTTGCAAATGACAGACTCTTTCCTGCCAGCTCTGACTTGAACCAATTTAATTATGGCTCGTTAAGGTGCTGAACGGTTAGCACAAGCCTATCGACAAGCGGGAAGGACACACTAATTAAAGGCCATTTAAATGTTTATCCCGGAGCAGTAATGAAGAGACACTTATCATTTAAATGCTGTTTGGAGCATATCCCTCTCTCTCCCTCTACAGGGACATGTGGGAATTAATCCCTGTGGAATTTCTAATGCAGTGGAAGGACATGCTTGTCAGGTTCACGGTTAACGGCACCTAAATATTACAGAGTTCATGATGTTTTGGACAATGAAAGGAAGTAAAATAAAATGTTGTTCTACATTTCTTTTTGATCCAGATTGGTGATGTGACTGCGCTCATTAACAGGTTTTTTCATATTTTTATTTTTATCATTTAAAATAATTAATCACACTAATAAACAAGTTATATCGACAGCCCTCATAATAACACATCCATATCACTAAAGCTCAGAAATTTGAGGAACTGAGGATGTGCAGCATTGGAAAGGACTGCGGTTGTAATGTTAAAAGCAGAATAATTGAACTAAAGGCATCAGTCATGGCCTCAAACACACTCTAATCTCAGTGCATCCATTCATTCTCCAAATTGCTTTTTCTGTGTCTAGGATGCCAAGTCAAGTCACATTTATTTCTAGCTCACATTTATACAATGCAGATTGTTTCAAAGCAGCTTTCAGTGATAAACAATGATTCATTTCAATTCTGCTTTAAAGCGACTCTAAAAAGACAATAGTAAACAGTCCATTGTAATTATTACTATAGTAATACATTTTATTACTATAGTAATAAAATGTATTACTTCTAATATAATATAATACATTACAATATAATATCATATAATATAATAATATGAGTAGCAGTGCGATATAATCACAGCGTGCTGATATACAGCCATATCGCACGGTTACGAGTGTGATATTGCGTTTATACAATAGTTCGACGGCACAAGTGTGTAAATAAATAAGAAACAACTTTAAAAACTTTAAAAACTACCTCTTTTGTGCAGAACTACTTCCTCCTCAAGTCCAAATCTTAAGTTGAGAGTTTAACATTTGATCCCATCTGTTACTAATTCTAAAACGTCACTTTAATGAACGCTGAGTCGCTTCATTGAAAGCTTATTGTATTATAGATTAGAGTATTATGGTATTACGAGACAGAAATCTACTAAACGTGTGTATTACCTGCATCTGATATAGGCCTATTCATTCTTCAGGTCGATGTCCATAATATTATATCCATTATAAATGTGATGCCCACTAAAGTGTTATCACATTTGTGGTAGTTTCTGTAATTTTATAATTAATGTTTTTGAATATTTGTTCAGGGGTAATGAACCTGGTTCCACCATCCTTTCACTAAAATATTTTATATAGAGGTCAGGAGTAATTGTGGAGTTCGCCAGCAGGGGGTAGAGTGGCGCTTATTGTGCTCCAGGGGGCTTTACGTCAGTTTGGTCCGCTTTGCGGTTGTCCTCTTTCTGCTGAGCGAGATGAAAAACAGACAAACAGAGTTTGCCCTGTCTCATTTATTTCTCCTGTTTCCAGAGAGAGCATATAAGCTGTTTACGTGGTGCCAGCCGGTACCTGTAACAGTTTACTGGGGGCTTGTCCGGGATCACTCCCACCTTGTGGCCGGAAGCTGATCCAGTGATACTGCAACCTTGGACCAAAAGTGACCTGATGCAACCAGCGAGCTGCAGCCAGTGAAAAAGATCTCCAGATACCATCGATGCTGTCTACGGATGAAGAGGTTACCTGTAATGAATAAAGACTAATGACTGTGCCATGCTGAAATCACCACTCATCAAGAACGGAGCGTGAATTGTGATCCTGGACTCTTGTGACCAAGTGCGAGGAATTGGGAAGCAGTATGGCAGATGGTGAGAGGAAAAGGTTGGTGTGGGCCATCAAAAAGACCCTTCTTACTCTCTCTGTAGATGAACTGTTCCAGATTGCCAAGTCAGTGGGTCCAGTGCCAGGAATGGACGAGTCTCACGTCAAGTCGACAGATGAGGAGGGTTGTTTCGAGTACATTTGCAGTTTCATGTCCAGTGAGCCTTTACTGGAGTTAGAGGATTCTGGGATGGCACATTTATTAAACTTAAGGGAGTTAATCGACATAGTCATTCAGGGTCGTGCTTCACAAGTTGCTGTAGCAATTGATATATCGGGCAGTGGGGATGTAAGTCATGCTAATGATAATGTTAACCCAACTGATGATAGTGATGCTACCGATATTGGGATTACTAATATAACCCACATGGCACTATCTATGGCTAGTGACACACATGACACAGAGCTGCAGAAAATACTTACTAGTTATGAGGAGCTGAGTAAGAAAATTATGCAGTGCAAACAAACACCCACTCCACAGTCTGTACCTCAGTCATCTGTGAAGATAGGACGCACCACACAGAGTAGTAACGTAGCAGGCACCAGACGTTTAAGTGAACACTCGACACCATTTACACATGACATGTTGATGAATAAGGATGATCTGACTGTAGAAGAGCTAAAAGCCTTCCTCCACTCCCACCTGGGTGAGCAAAGTAACACCAAGCTGTTCCAGGAATTCATGTGCACAAACAAAAAGACAATGAGACACCCCAACAGTTCCTGTACAGAGTCATAGGACTTAAGCAGAAGATCATGCTGGCCTCCAAACATGCTGACACAGATGTCAAGTACAGTGCAAGCACAGTGCAGGATGTGTTTCTCCACACCGTGTATCAGGGCCTAGGTCATAAACATGGTGATGTCCGCAGAGAGCTGAAGCCATTGCTTGTGGACACCAGAGTATCGGATGAGGAAATCTTAAAACAGATGAAGAAAGTGATGTGTGATGAAAGTGAAAGGCAGCGAAGGCTAGGTCCCGCCACCCGCCAAAGACTAACAAATGTGCACAGTGCTCAATCTGAAATCAATGCTGCGCAGTGTCCTAGTGTAAAGGAGAAGGCGCCAAAAACAGATGTGATCCAGCAGTTAACGGAAAAACTTGAACAGCTTACAAGTACAGTTGAGCTCATGAGACAGTCAATGCAGACACAGGTGGCAGGACAGTTCAACCACAATGGGAAAGGTAGAGGAGACCGCAGGAAAGAGAAACCATATGGCTGTGACAAGTGCGTGGAGCAAAATCGTCCCGACTGCCCCCACTGTGGTGAAGAAGGCCACCGGGCAGTGGGCTGTCTAAAGAGACCAACACATCAGGGAAACTGGAGCCGGTCCCTGCCGAGGGACAAACAGTGACCGGGTCTCAGCGATCGTCCCAACCTGACACTTGTCATACTGATCAACCTGGAAAAGAGACGGAAACAACCAAACAAGACAACCAATCCATTCACTTATGACTTACCTCACAGCAAAAGGGAACGTCTAGCCAAACTCATTGGAAGGAGAGCTCTCACCCATTGTAACCTAAATGGATTAGCAGTCAGTGCTCTGCTAGACACTGGGGCTCAAGTCAGTATGATTGATAGAGACTGGAAGAGTAAATATCTACCTGACACTCCTGTTAGGCCACTCAGTGACATTATAGGTGACGAAGACGAGTTAAGGGTGTATGCAGTGAACGGTGACGTCCTCCCGTTTGATGGCTGGGTTGCCCTTACAGTCAATTTGATGGGGAATGAGGACCCTAATCTGTCAATCACTGTGCCTTTTCTTGTCAGCAGTCTTGCTCTGGAGAGACCACTGTTGGGTTTCAACGTGCTGGAAGAGATGATACAAAAACGACCTGAAAAGCTGATTTCAACCCTCGTCGTCCTACTCTGTAATGCCTTGTGTATACCAGCAGAGAAGGCAGAGCTAATGGTGAGCTTCATCCAAGCCAGCAAACCCTCTGTGCAGTGCGGGCGCCTACGGACGGGCAGACAGGACATGGTTATCCCAGCAGGTCAGGTAGCCTGGGTCAAGTGCCAAGTTCCTCCCTACATGAGTACATCTGACGCAGTCTTCCTATTTGAGCCTGATGACAACAATGTGCAGTTAACAGAACTGGACGTTGGTGAAGGTTTGTTGGAGGTACAAAATCCAAGAAAACCTTATGTAGCTGTACCTGTGGGTAACAACACTAAACATGCAGTAACTCTGCCAAGAAAGACAGCACTGGGCAGCATCCACTGTGTTGAAAAAGTGATCGCAACAGACTCACCTGAAGCACCCGAGCCCACAGTGACTGTTAACAGTGCGGTATCAACACCTGTTGACGCCCGTCCATCGTCATGGCAACCTCCCATCGACCTCAGTCACCTTGATGATAAACAAAGGGAAAAAGTCAACAAAATGCTGTGTGAAGAATCCGGGGCTTTCGCATGTGACAGCGATGATATTGGACACATACCAAGCTTACAAATGTCGATTACCCTCACAGATGAAATCCCTGTACAGAGAGCATACTCAGCAGCCCCGAAGCCACTGTTTAAAGAGGTAAAGGAGTACGTGCAGGAGCTGCTGATGAGAGGCTGGATTGTTAAATCCAAGTCCCCATATGCTGCCCCAGTTGTCTGTGTTAGGAAGAAGGATGGCAGCCTACGTCTTTGTATTAATTATTGCCTCCTGAACAAAAAGACTGTGCCTGATCGACATCCACTACCCAGAATACAAGACCTGACAGACACACTGGGGGGCTACACCTGGTTTAGCATCCTGGACCAGAGAAAAGCTTACCATCAGGGTTTCATCGCCGAAGGTTCACGTCACCCGACTGCCTTCGTCACCCCGTGGGGCCTCTATGAATGGGTCCGTATCCCATTCGGACTCTCAAATGCCCCAGCAGCATTTCAGCGGAGCATGGAGGAGGTGCTAGGCACCCTCAGGGATGAATACTGCATCCCTTATCTGGATGACGTGCTCTGTTACGCGAGAACATTCGATGAACATGTGGAGGCCCTCCGCAAAGTGCTCCAGGCTATTCAACAGCACGGAGTAAAACTGAGACCTGAGAAGTGTGAGCTCTTCAGACAAGAAGTCAGGTACGTGGGGCGCCTTGTGTCAGCTGATGGTGTCAAGATAGACCCACGGGACCTTGAGGCAGTCAAAACCTTGACAAGCAAGACACCACAGACAGTTGGTGAAGTAAGGAAACTGACCGGCTTCTTGGGATATTATCGCTCCTACATCCAGGATTTTTCCAGGATCACAAAACCAATCTATGAGCTTCTCCAAACTAAGTCAGGGAAAGCCCAGATTCCAACATGTGTGAAAACCACCAAACGCCCACAGCTGCCTTCCCGACAGCATGTTGACTGGACCACTCAACATCAGGAAGCTTTAGAGCAACTGGTCACTCTCCTTATAACCCCACCTGTCTTAGCGTATCCTGATTTCAACCTACCTTTCACGCTGCATACAGATGCCTCAGACCAGGGCCTGGGGGCTGTCCTCTATCAGCGCCAGAATGGAAAGCTGAGAGTCATTGGCTATGGCTCGAGGACTTTGACACCTGCTGAACGTAACTATCACCTGCACAGTGGAAAACTGGAGTTCCTCACATTGAAATGGGCTGTGTGTGAAAAGTTCCGGGACTACCTGTACTACGCTCCCCATTTCATTGTGCACACGGACAACAACCCCCTGACCTACATCATGAGTACAGCTAAACTCAACGCTGTTGGTCATCGGTGGGTGGGAGAACTCTCAGATTTCCAGTTCGACATCAGGTATAGGCCTGGAAAATCAAATGTGGATGCAGACACACTGTCTCGGCTCCCGTTGGACATGGGAAAATATGAGGTGGCTTGTACAGAGGAGTTCTTGAACGAGGCAGTGCGTGCTACATGGGATGGGAGTCAGGTAGCAGAACGAAAGGATGTGGCCTGGGTTGCAGCACTTAACATGTGTTCCCCGGATCCTCCACCACAACCTCATTGTCACCTGCCAGCTATCAGCCATGATGATCTTGTTAAGGCTCAAAGAGAGGATCAAGCCATAGGCAAGATTATTGAGTTAAAGGAGTCAAGCACAAAACTGACAGATGACATACGCCAAACTGTAAGTGGAGCCACCCGAAAGCTGCTGCATGAGTGGAGTAAGTTGCAACTTGAAGACGGCCTCCTTTACAGAAGGACGAACCAGCAAAAGCAGTTAGTCCTCCCTCTGAAACACAGGCCGATTGCTCTGAAGTACCTACACAATGAGATGGGTCATGTAGGCACAGAAAGAGTGCTCCATCTTGCTCGGGAAAGATTTTACTGGCCCTTTATGGCTAAAGAAATTGAAGACTATGTCACCTGAAAATGTCCCTGTATCAGGTCTAAGAAACCCACGACACACACGAGAGCTCCTATGGGCAGCATCACATCTAACTTCCCTTTAGAGCTTGTGTGTATTGACTATTTGCATCTGGAAACCAGTTGTGGGGGATATGAATATATTCTAGTAGTGCTTGATCATTTCACTAGATTTGCCCAGGCATATCCCACGAAGAACAAGAGCGGGAAAACAGCTGCTGAGGGCATCTTCAATGATTTCATACCCCGGTTCGGATATCCATCCAAGCTACATCATGACCAGGGTCGTGAATTTGAGAACAAACTGTTCCAATCATTACAGCGGTTGTCAGGGGTTGGCCACTCGCGGACATCGCCCTATCACCCACAAGGCAACCAAGCTGAGCGGTTGAACCGCACCATTCTCCAGATGTTAAGAACATTGACTGATAGTGAGAAACTACGGTGGAAGGATCACCTCCCGCATGTTATACTCGGATACAATTGCTCCAGACATGAGTCAACTGGCTACTCACCGTTTTTTCTCCTTTACAGCCGTCACCCACATCTCCCAGTCGACTTGCTGTTTGGATTGGTTGGAGAAAGGGAACCATACTCACCTAGAGGATTTGCAGAGAAATGGGCTAAAAAGATGTCAGAAGCCTACCGCATTGCTGGCGAGAATAGCAAAAAGTCCAGTGCAAGGGGAAAAGTGACATATGACAAGAAAGCAAGAGGGGTTGTACTGCAACCAGAGGACAGAGTTCTGGTCCGGAACCTCCGTGAACATGGAGGGCCGGGAAAATTAAGGGCATACTGGGAGAAGACTATATACATAGTCGAACGTCAACTTGCTGAGAACCCAGTGTACGTTGTCTGCCCTGAAACTGGAGACAAACAGAAAAGCAGGACACTGCACCGTAATCTCCTGTTGCTGGTGAACGACTTACCTGTCGATGTCACTCCACCTGACACCATATCTATTCCTGAGAAGAAAACACATAACAGACAAAACCAAGAGAGAATGACAGACACTCAAAGACAAGCAGACACGAGTGATGACAGTGAAAATGATTCAGATGATGATTCTGGCTCGGGATACTGGTTAAGGAGACCGACCGAAAGGATAGAGGAAAGACCTGTTACCTACCAGGAGCAACTCACCAGGTATCCAGAGATTCAGGGGTCAGAACCAGCACCTGTAAGGAGAGAAAGTCATACTGTACCTGAACACTTACCAAATCCGACTGAGAAGAGACGCCATGCTGATGAAAACCTACCTTTACCCACTGGACCTGTGGAAGGGGAGGAAAACAATGGACACCAAGACTCTGACTCAGAAGTCAGACCTTTGACCCCTCCTGTAGAGTACACTCAGTCAGACGTTAGAAGGTCCGTTCGTGAGAAAAGGCCACGCCGCTTTCTCACATATGAGTCATTAGGTGAGCCATCAGTCCAGACGCACGCCACAGTTAACTCAGTGACCGGATACACAGCACCCTATATACCTGTCATAGAAGCATCTCATCACACTACACCTGCACACTCACTCTTTCCATACATCCCGCCTCTTTGTATGCCATATTCACACCCATTCCTTTACTCCCAGACACCATACATGCCATACCCTTACCAAGCACCAGTCACATACATTCCACCTACCATGCTTGTTTGTTGAATAGAGATTTGAGAATCAAGGTTAAGAATTGAAAAAGTTAAACGGTTTTGAGATAAAGATTTTTGGAAATGTCGGGAGCCATTCTTCTCTGTCAGGGAGCGTGTGATGCCCACTAAAGTGTTATCACATTTGTGGTAGTTTCTGTAATTTTATAATTAATGTTTTTGAATATTTGTTCAGGGGTAATGAACCTGGTTCCACCATCCTTTCACTGAAATATTTTATATAGAGGTCAGGAGTAATTGTGGAGTTCGCCAGCAGGGGGTAGAGTGGCGCTTATTGTGCTCCAGGGGGCTTTACGTCAGTTTGGTCCGCTTTGCGGTTGTCCTCTTTCTGCTGAGCGAGATGAAAAACGGACACAGAGTTTGCCCTGTCTCATTTATTTCTCCTGTTTCCAGAGAGAGCATATAAGCTGTTTACGTGGTGCCAGCCGGTACCTGTAACATAAAGAAAAATCAGTTTGAATGTCCGCTGAGGAAAGTGATATCGTCTTTGTCCTTTTAAAAGTTAAGGGGTTTTCCATGACAGCGCTAAAACAACTCCCTTGTTTACAACCAGTCATTCATAAAGACAGTCTTTGTATATAATTAATTGGTTTGAGTAGAGCCAAATTAGTTGAACGCCAAACTAACTTTTATGAGTATTTAGAACTTTCTTTCCCTTTCGTTCAGTCACTCCGAGTAACGTCAGTGACTGACGAATGGGGGGGTTTCACCTAGAAGCCTATCATCTTCGAGATCTAGAAAACGCCCAATGGCAGTGCCAATGCCATGGGCATGCGGAATTTGCATAGCGTAACTCTGCCCCACAGCGTGGGTATATAAGGAAGTACGCTGGCAACATCGCATTATGTTTCTGCTTCGGAGCCAAGAGCATCTATCTCTTCACTCCTTAAGCCTTTTGAGTATATCGTCAAGCTTCTTCGAGACGAGCAGCTTTCCAGTCGGTGTTGGTGTTACGGCGCGTTCCAGCGAGTGTTTACTTCCTGCCTGCTGATCTGTGCAATGATCTGCATCCAGCTGGTATTCGTTCCCTGGGTGCTTCGGCATCGCTGTGAAGCTCCCTCTCACAAAAGAGCTTGCATGTGGCACGTCTTTTTAAAGACGGTTTGCCCATGCACTTCTGGGTGCGGTCGATCTCTGTTGCCATCTGATGGGCACAATCTTTGCGTGACGTGTTTGGGCTTCAGCACGTTCAAGCAGCGTTTGTGGATGAGTCATGTTCTCACTGCGGGAACATGACCATCGCGATGTTGCGGTCGAGACTCAATGACCTCCGCAAGGAAAGAGAGGTGCGACGCATCCTGACAGCTGTTGGGCCCCGCCCCCAATTACTTTCTCTTCCGGGATACATGAGGAGGTCACGTGGTCCTGGAAGTCCCTGTTGTCTTCCCGCGACTGTTCGGCGGCCTCCTCCGCCTTCTCTGCCCTCGATGGGGCCACGGCCAAGGGTACACTGGGGTCCCCCCGTTGACGCTCAGTTGCAATCACAGTCGAGACTCAATGACCCCCGTATGGAGGGAGAGTCCCCTCTGCCACACCCCAGTTATCCCCTCCACGTGATGGGATGTTTGGCTGGTGGCCAGGGTGACCTGAGGGCTGCGGTGTGGCATAAACCCCGACGAGTATTCCTCGGGCCACATCCCCCCCTTGCACAATGTGCTTCAATGTGGCGCGGTGATCCTAAGCACCCCTCCAAGGCCTGTAGTTCTCGTCTACTCTGGTGGCGAGGGACTAAAGAGCTGCGGGGCAGGCCGCCGCCTCTCAGCACGCCATGGCCATCCTTCAGGTCTACCAGGCCAGGATGCTCGTGGCATGCACGAGGGTAGAGCTGTCCCAGGGCTTTTAATGAGCCGCGTCCCGCCACCGACCTCGCCCTCCGGGTGACGAAGGTGACCGTGCGCTCCCTGGGTCAGGTGATGTCCACAGCTGTGATCTAGGAGAGACGGGGCACAGCCTGGTCGATATGAGAGAGGCTGAGCGAACCCGGTTCCTCAACGCTCACATTTCCCAGGCTGGCCTCTTTGGCGGCACGGCCAAGAACTGCGCCCAACAGTTCTCGGCCGCCCAGTAGCAGACTAAGGCCATTAAACATGTACTGAGTAACAGCCGCCGGCTCAGTCGCCTCAATCTGCTTGCCGCCGAGGGTGCCCTCCTCCGGCTTCGACCCTCCCGCCGCCCTTTCCGGGCCGTGCCGTAGGGGTGGTCGCAGGAAGGCGCCCCCGTCCGCTCCCAGCCCCGCAGCCCGCCTAACGCCAGGCTAGCGGCACTCCTGACGTGGACAGCTCAGGGATGGACAGTTCTTCCAAGGAGTTGGTAGCAGGGCCACTCCTTCCCCCGGTGGAGGGCCGGGGGAGAATCTTCTGTTCAGCTGCTGTCCCCCAGGTCAGCAGCACCCTATGTGGAAGAACTAACTCACCCATCCCTGAGCACCCAGAGACCGATGGCAGTGTGCGCCGCCCCCGGGCCACGCCACTCTCGTCACTCTCTGACGCCAGTCTCCTCTCAGAGCAGACCCCAGTGGAACGCGCGTCCTTCCCTGGTCTCCTCTGTCAGGACGCGGCTGATGACCGTGCCCCCACACCGGGACGCTACGCCTCCCACGTCCGGGCCGGTCACGCCGCCTCGCTGCCCCACCCGGGGTACGTATGTGGTCCGCACGACCCCACTGGTGCAGTTTTTGGGAGCCTGGCTAGAGCTTCCCGGACTGTTCCGCTGGGTCGAGAAGACCATCAGGCTCGGCTATGCGATTCAGTTCGCTCAGGCTCCTCCCCGCTTCCAGGGAGTCCGCCACACCATGGGGGGCCCAACGCTCCTGTCATGCGTGCGGAGGTTGCTACCTTGCTGGCAAAGGGTGCGATCGAGCCTGTCCCTCCAGCCGAGATGAAGTCCGGCTTCTACAGCCCTTACTTCATTGTACCCAAGAAAACCGGTGGGTTACGACCGATCCTGGACCTGCATGCACGAGGGTAGAGGGTGGCATGTACGAGGGTAGAGCTGTCCCAGGGCTTTTAATGAGCCGCGTGCCGCCACCGACCTCGCCCTCCGGGTGACGAAGGTGACCGTGCGCTCCCTGGGTCAGGTGATGTCCACATCTGTGGTCCAGGAGAGACGGGGCTCAGCCTGGTCGATATGAGAGAGGCTGAGCGAACCCGCGTCCTGAACCGATCCCTTCACAGGCTTCCCTTCAGGATGTTGACAGCGAAGCGCCTTTTCCAATGCGTTCGTCCAGTAGATTGGTTTGCAGCGATCGACCTGAAGGACGCCTACTTCCATATCAGTACGCGGTCCTCCCATTCGGGCTAGCTCTGTCCCCTCGCGTCTTTACGAAGATTGTCGAGGCAGCCCTTGTGCCACTCAGGCAACACGGGGTTCGCATCCTGAACTACCTCGACGACTGGCTGTTCCTGAGTCACTCTCGAGAGCAGGTGTGCGAACACAGAGACCTGGTGCTCCAGCACTTAGCCCGTCTGGGCCTTCAGGTCAACTGGGAAAAGAGCAAACTCTGCTAGTGCAGAGGATCTCTTTTCTCAGTATCGACTCGGTCGCCAGGTGCGCGCAGCTTACAAGCGTGCGCGCAGTCACTGCTGACTTGCCTTCGTCAAATCAAGAGCAAGAGTGCGGTTCCACTGAAGTTATTTCAGAGGCTCCTGGGGCATATGGCATCTGCAGCCGCCGTAACGCCGCTCAGATTGCTTCATATGAGACCGATTCAGCACTGGCTTCGCGATCGAGTCCCGAGATGGGCATGGCAGTCAGGCACGCTCCGGGTCCCAGTGACTCGGGCCTGCCTGCAGACCCTCACCCCGTGGTCGAACCTCAGCTTTCTACGGCCGGTGTGCCCGAGTTTCCAGGCATATTGTTGTGTCAACAGATGCCTTCACCACGGGCTGGGGTGCCATGTGCAATGGACATGCTGCCGCGGGCTCCTGGACAGGACCCCAGCGCCTCCTGCATGTCAATTGCCTCGAGTTGCTGGCAGTACGGTTCGCCCTGCACCGCTTCCGAGCGCTGCTCAAGGGTCAACACGTGCTAGTCCGGTCAGACAACACGGCCACAGTAGCGTACATCAACCACCAGGGTGGTCTACGTTCCCACCGCATGTCTCAACTCGCCCGCCATCTCGTCTTATGGAGTCAGAAGCACCTGAGGTCCCTTCGTGCCATCCATGTCCCAGGAGTCCTGAACCGTGCAGCCGACGAGCTCTCACGGCTTCAGCCACTTCCTGGAGAATGGAGACTCCATCCCCAGACGGTTCAGCTGATTTGGGAACAGTTCGGCGACGCACAGGTAGATCTGTTTGCCTCCCATGACTCTTCCCATTGCCGCCTGTTTTATTCCCTGACCGAGGGCTCCCTCGGCATGGAGGCTCTGGCGCACAGCTGGCCGCAGGGCCTCCGCAAGTATGCATTTCCCCCAGTGAGCCATCTCGCACAGGTTCTGTGCAAGATCAGGGAGGACAAGGAGCAGGTCCTTTTGGTCGCCCCGTATTGGCCCGGCCGGACCTGGTTCTCCGAACTCGTACTCCTTGCGACAGCCCCTCCCTGGTCGATTCCTCTGAGGAAGGACCTCCTTTCTCAGAGACGGGGCACCCTTTGGCACCCGCGTCCCGATCTTTGGAACCTCCACGTGTGGCTCCTGGATGGGACGCGGCAGGTTTGAGTACCCTACCACCACAGGTGGTGGCTACCATCACTTCCGCTAGGGCCTTGTCTACTCGACATGCCTATGCGTTGAAGTGGAACCTCTTCGTCACCTGGTGTTCTTCTCGCCAAGAAGACCCCTGGAAATGCCCGATCGGGTCCGTGCTCGCATTCCTCCAGGAAGGGTTGGAGCAAAGGCTGTCTCCTTCCACCCTCAAGGTTTATGTGGCCGCTATATCAGCCTACCATGACCTTGTGGAGACGAAAAAGGTAAGTCAGCACGACCTGGTCATCAGGTTCCTGAGGGGAGCGAGGAGACTGAATCCTCCTCGTGCTCCCCTCGTACCCTCTTGGGACCTCTCAGTAGTCTTAAGTGCTCTGCAGAGGGCTCCCTTCGAGCCATTGCGGTCAGTCGAGCTTAAGTTCCTGTCTATGAAGACAGCGCTCCTGATCGCCTTGGCCTCCATCAAGAGGGTAGGGGACCTGCAGGCATTTTCGGTTGACGAAGCGTGCCTGGAATTCGGGCCGGCCAACTCTCACGTGATCCTGAGACCCCGGCCTGGATATGTGCCCAAGGTTCCCACCACTCCGTTCAGGGACCAGGTGGTGAACCTGCAAGCGCTGCCTTTGGAGGAGGCAGACCCAGCCTTGGCACTGCTCTGTCCAGTACGTGCCCTCCGTGCTTACATAGACAGAACGCAGTGTTTCAGGACCTCAGACCAGATCTCTGTCTGTTATGGTGGGAAGCTGAAGGGAAAGGCTCTCTCCAAGCAAAGGTTGTCTCACTGGATAGTGGACACCATTGGTTTGGCTTACCAGATGCAGGGGCGTCCATGCCCCCTAGGGGTCAGGGCTCACTCCACCCGGAGTGTGGCCTCCTCTTGGGCTCTAGCGCATGGCGCCTCGCTAACAGACATTTGCAGAGCTGCAGGCTGGGCGACACCCAACACATTCGCCAGATTCTATAATCTCCGAGTGGAGCCAGTGTCCTCTCATGTACTCGCCTCTACTAGTGGCCGGTAATGGACTAGGCTCAGGTGTCTTCGCTTGCTCGCCATTCCACTCCACGGACTGGATACGTGCGATATTCCTCAGGTGAGTTCCCTGAAACCCTGAGTTCCTCCAGCACTGTTGATGCCGACACCAGTACGTCTGCCCACTTGGTCAGGCCCTCGTGTTAGGCTAGGTGCCACTGTGTGCATGGTTCCCCCGTTGGGCGACCTCCATATGTGTATTTCCACTGTAAGCCTCCCTGAGCATGTGTCTTTCCCTTGGCAAGCCCCTTGCCACCCCTGGGGGTAAAAATTTCTTCCACCTTCGGCTGGTTACCCCAGAGTTCTCCATATGTAGCCCTGAGCGGGTCATATGTGTATCCTTAAGTCCTCCCTACGGGTAGGCACTTGGCGCATACTTCCACCTGGAATATGCTTCCCAGTGTACCTTGGTATTCCTGTGTTAAGTGGGAGTCCTTCGTCCGTACTAGCTTACGACAGGGAGCTCATGCTTACGCAGGGCACTGGATGACAGCCGAGTGGCGTGATTACATTGGGACCCCCATTCGTCAGTCACTGACGTTACTCGGAGTGACTGAACGAAAGGGAACGTCTCGGTTACGTATGTAACCCTCGTTCCCTGAGGAGGGAACGGAGACGTAACGTCCCTCTGCCACTTCCGCTGTACCGCTGGAACGGCTCCTCAGCAGGTAAACATAATGCGATGTTGCCAGCGTACTTCCTTATATACCCACGCTGTGGGGCGGAGTTACGCTATGCAAATTCCGCATGCCCATGGCATTGGCACTGCCATTGGATGTTTTCTAGATCTCAAAGATGATAGGCTTCTAGGCGAACCCCCCCCCATTCGTCAGTCACTGACGTTACGTCTCCGTTCCCTCCTCAGGGAACGAGGGTTACATACGTAACCGAGACGTTTTCTTTTGAGTTCTCAAAACTGACACATTTTAAGTAATCTGAATTGTTTCATTATTTTGAGTTTTATGAACTTGTTTCGTTTAATTTAGATTAACTTAAATTTAACTGAAACTGGGCTGGGATTTCTATTTCCCAGCATGCTTTGCCATGACACTCAAAAGGGACAGTAAATGCTCAAATTAAGTGTTATATTATGGTTTTTTTTTTTTTGTGCAAGATTAACGTTAAGTGGGAGATTTAGTATATTTTGTTATGCTAGTTTAGAACAGTTTCTGTTATGTTGTTTTTTTTTTTTGTTTTTTTTTTGAGGGTTTCCATCATGGTGACGAGTGGAGCATGAGCTTAGTTTGAGAACAGATATATGTTAAATGTTTTATGTTGCTGTCCTCATTCAGCAAATGTCATGCTATGCTAATGCTACCAAAGCATTGTGTAACCAATTAGAAAGGTGGCATTTATGAATCGGCTAAAGTATGAATTAGCTTACTCAAATATTTCAAGTTCAGAGCAATTAAAATCTAAATTAAAATTAAAAAAATCTGCAAGTTCTGCTTACTTAACCTTTAAATTTCTTAACTTAAAAAAACTGATTGCCTCAATTTTTTTGAGTTTTGCCAACTTATTTGGGTTTACAGTGTACAAAAGCAGCGCTCTAATGCAGGATTTAAGTTAAATATAGCCTAAATATAAAGTTATGAATCGATCGATTTGCTCTGGAACAAGAAATAGATTAATAAGACCAAAGATTGCACGTTTGATATACCCTAAATGAATTATACCTTATGTTTAACCACTATCTATATAAGAGCCAGTGGCAAATTCCCGAATGACTGTCCGAGATGAAGCTGTTCTCAGCCGGTACATAAACGCTGAATGGCTGCTGACGGCCTGGAGCTCGCATCTGCGAAAACGTCTAAACAAATTGTAAAATAGGCGCCATGTTTATATATGAGTCACATATTTGAGGTCTAAATAACTACATTCTCACCTAAAAAACTCTTAAAACTACATTCTGTGACACAATAACAGTAATATTTGTAAAAAAATATGGTGGATTTGCTCGACCGCCATGACAGGTGCCACGAGTGGAGTGATACAAGCAGTGAAACGGTTCGAGTGCTGATACTGGGAGAATATTCCACGGCTTGAAAAGGCTCTCAGCCAATCAGATTCGAGGACCAGAAAAAACTGTTGTATAATATAATATTGGTGAAAATGAAATCTTTCTTTTGTATAACAACAAACAAGACAAAAATAAAAGACCCAATCCACCAACTAAAATGTTAAAACAAAAAAGGTATGCATTGGTGTTTGTCACTGATGTCAGGACAGTAAAATAACCTTTGCTTACCCGACACTTTCTTTCCAACCACACAAACACAATAAACAAGCTCTGACATCTCTATTTCATATTAGCCAAACTGAAATCAATGTGGCACATTTGTCTTTATTACTGAAATAAATAGCTTTTTCATTATGCTGTGATCTCTCCCTCTCTCTCTCTCTCTTTCCCTCTCTCTGCTTCTGTTGCCATTACTTAAGGGCTCTCCTTGGGCCTGAGAGGCCTCTATCCCAATGTCATTCATTTGCCACCAGCAGTAACAAGCCTCTAACAGTTTAGAGACAGACCGTAAGCAGCCATTTCCTCTTGTGAAGGGAGGAGAGATTGAGGAGAAGGGAGCGAGAAATCTAGAGGAGGAAGGGAGATGATCGAGAAGCTAAAATGAGGAGAGGCCAACACAAAAGAAAACTAAGGATGTATATTTGCATTTTCTGTGGCTCAGCCAGCCTCCATCCGCCTGTAAGCGGCAGGCCGGGTGTGTGTGTGTGTGTGTGTGTGTGTGTGTGTGTGTGATTCATGGGCCTGACAGATGCCGGGTGCAGCTGGCTCTGTCCTTGATCGGCCCTGTAGCCCGGACAGCGCTGTCATTCACCATTGCCCAAATTATCTCTGTATTGACTGCACAACCCTCTGTGACAGCAACGTAATGGCTAATTACCCAGGATGCTTTGGGTACTTTCAAACCCCAACAGAAACAGAGCAAGTGAGCGAGTTTCTGTTTCTCAGAGTCAGGAAATAAATCTTAAATGTTAGGAAAGAGAAAAAGAAAAAGACAGTATTCAATAGTGCAGTATGCTGTGATATTTAAATGGGCCCTTCACTGACCATCTGATGCATATTGCACAGAAAAATGGCAAGAGTTGGTGAAAATCACAGGTTTCAATCAGATGGCTGTGGCTTCTAGGAGCCCGGGGTATAGGCTTTTTCCAGGGAAAGTCACCTGTTTAAGGTCTACCAGTAAAACCAAATAACGGAATTTTCCTAATTTTGCAAGGTTTGTGGCATTAAATCTTTGAAAGATGTTCAAGGGTTTGAGGCACTTTAGGCTCTGTCCCAAATTTGTGGCCTTTGCACTGATGTGAACTTTACAGATGACTGTTAAGCCCAAAGTATACTTCGGATTTTACATGTAGGGGAGAATGGGGTAAGATGAGCCATTTTTTTACTTATGAGGTCCTCAAGGTAAGAGAAAATAAGGCAGAAGTACAATGAAAGTATCTAAAGTAATTTCAGGATGTTTGCTATCATTTTAAATGATCAGAATACATCTATGACAAAGGGTTCTAAAAATATGGCTTCTTATAAAAAAGTGTTCCTGTGGCTCAATTTACCCCAGGTTAGGGGTCAGTGGGTAAGTTGCACCATCTGGGTGTAAACGGATTATCTAATTGAATCTGGATCAAACCCATGTGAAATTGTAAAGATAATTTACCCCTTTTAAAAACACCTTCAATAATCAAATTTTCCATATTTATTTTCTTAAAGCTAACTTAAACAACATAAAACCAACCAAATGAAGTTGAAATTTCAATTTCTTTAATTGTTTGCATTTCTGAAACAATATGTTGAACGCCAAAGTTGTAACCTTCCCAAAAACAGACTAAACAGAGTTTGTTGAGTAAAATTAAATAAAACAAAAACGAGTGAATGAATGTCATTGAAACTAATAAACATTTTAGTCAAAAGGTTCTTGGCATGGTAGTTTTTCTGCAATATTGAACATATTAGGTCATTAGGGACTACAGGTGGAAAGATATATATGATTAAGCATCTTCTGGGTCTTATCAGAGAAGGGTTTGGTGTACTTGTACATTGTTCCTATCAAATAAACTCAAACTAAAAAAATGTTAAGAAAATGATAAACTAAACCAGTTGTGTAACATTACATTGAAATTATACCAGTTTATCCTTCAGAGATTTAACTCAACTACAGTGCCTTATGGAGGGGTAAGTTAAAATGCTGGCTCAATTTACCCCATAGCATTTGGCTCACTTTGCCCCATAGCTGACATTTTGAATAAAACTAGCTAGCTTACCAATTCAGGCTAATATTTAGCTAAATGTTTTGCATGGTTTTATACATTGCTAAATCACCAATATGGATCATAAATATTTTAGACCTGGACGAATTTGCTTTAATGCAACAGCCATTACATCAGTTATGCTAATATTTTACTCTGACAAGCCAAAAACAGTTTTTAAAGTAAATGGGTGCCTTCCACTCCTCCAATGTTCATAGTCTGGCAGAAATTATGGGTGGTTCCAAAATATATGGTCACATGACAATAAAAGTGTACAGTTACCAAGATAAAGGGGGTGGGTCAACTTACCCACTGGCTCATCTTACCCCACTCTCCCCTACGTGAGGGTCCGAGTACAGTGCACGTGACACATTTCGTCACAAGAATAGTATGCGTGCACGGAGTGGGGTAACTTTGTTTTAAAAAGTGGGTGGGACAGGAATGGGGGGTGGGGGTTTTAATACAATGATATGTACAATAGCAATTGCAGAAAAAATAACATTACAATGTCCAGAAATCAATTTCAATAGTACACAAGTTTAATTTATCGACACAGAAGTCATGTTTAACGTGATCGTTTCATCCTTACATACTATAGCCTAATATAAGTGATGTGACAACTGTATAAGTTTACGTGGAATGGTTGTGGTCTAGTGGCAAAGTTTTTGTTAAGCGCATCAGAGGTTCTGAGTTCTAATCCGCCCTCGTATAGTTTTTTTTTCTCATTAAAACTAAATGTGTTCATCAGTGATTCTATATCAAGAGCAGGGACACGTCTGTGTGCATTTTGTGATTTCACCAGAACGAATAGACAGTCTCCGCAACGGCGTTAAGCGATAGATTGAAGCGCTCGTCTGTGTGAAGACTGTGCACGAATGCAGAAAGAGAACTGATAACCGCGGCAACGAGCACTCGCAAAAACAGCACTTCTCCTCTTATTTAACATAAACAAACAAATTGCTAATCAAATGGAGATGTTTCTTTCTATTAGGTACATCCGTGCTGCGAGATGTTTCAAAAAGTGGTGGGGACAATATAGACCCTGGCAAAAAGTGGAAGGGCATGTCCCACCCGTCCCACCCGCAAATTACGCCTATGCGTGCACGGTACTCGCACCGCCGTTTGTATCTGTGTGTATTTTGTACGTGCAGGTCGCATGTGCGCATTGGATTTGCTTTGCACTAATCAGTTCCACACGGTAGTAACATGTTGAAAACAAAACTAAAGACACGGAACAACTACAAAATACATGAGACTGCAACGACAAAAGACGCCCGCATTGACAAGCACTTGTGTGAGGGAGGTTGTGAGATGGCCGCAACTTCACAAAGATGAAACTAACCATAGCGCATGTGTCCACTGCCTTCGTTTGTGCACGCTATAAAGTGGAGTATACTTTGAAAGGCTACGTGTTCGACTGTACGCATACACTATGTGCTTAAAAAAACGAAATATACTTTGGGCTCTACCTGACAATCTATATGACCACATCACCAAAGTCTGGATACAGTGGAGGACGGCAAGGACTGAGGATGGTGTTTCTGACCTAGTTATAAGTTGATGAGATATCCTCAAATACAGATGTTATTCATCTTTGCAGAGTTTGCAGAGTGATTTTTATTTTTTATTCATAAAAATTTGGGTAACACTTTATTTTAATGTGTACTTGTTACACACGCTACATGTATTTACTATAGTATTAACTATAAATGATGCATAATTACATGCAACTAACCATAAACCAAACCCTAATCCTATCCTAACCCTATAGTAATTACATGTACTTAATTCATATTACTCAGTCAGTACTTAAATAATTAAACTGTAATCAGGACACATTAAAATAAAATGTAACCAAAATTTGATTTGGATTATTTTTCTTTACATATTTGATTTTTTTTTTTACACAATACACAATGTTACACAGCAGCGTTGCAGAAATGTATAATGTTAATGTTTATAATACCTTCAAATGCCTAATAATCCACATTGAGTAGTTATGAGTAGTTATAATAAAGTACTTATTTTTGACGCTAATTCTGCCTATGCAGCAACTACAAACTAGTATAGTTTTTTTAAATCTTTTTTTTTTTTTTATGTAAATATTTTTAGAAACTTTTGCGTTCCCCCAAGAAACTTTTGCATTCCCCCGAGAAACTTGTCTTTTGCGTTCCTCTGAGAAACGTTTGAGTTTCCCCGAGGAACTTTTGCGTTCCCTAGAAACGTTTATGTTCCGCAGAGGAACTTTTGCGTTCCCCCTAGAAACTTGTCGTTTGCGTTCTCCCGAGAAACTTTTGCGTTCCCCCAAGAAACTTTTGCATTCCCCCGAGAAACTTGTCTTTTGAGTTCCTCTGAGAAACGTTTGCGTTTCCCCGAGGAACTTTTGCGTTCCCCCTAGAAACGTTTGTGTTCCGCAGAGGAACTTTTGCGTTCCCCCTAGAAACGTTTGTGTTCCGCAGAGAAACTTTTGCGTTCCCCCTAGAAACGTTTGTGTTCCGCAGAGGAACTTTTGCGTTCCCCCTAGAAACTTGTCGTTTGCATTCTCCCGAGAAACTTTTGCGTTCCCCCGAGGAACTTTTGCGTTGGATTGCACAACTTTTGTGTTCTTTGCGTGTAAACGCAAAGTTTCTCAGGGAAACACAAAAGCATTGGTCTGTGGGTCAGTGACATAATGTTTGACTATTTAAAAAAAAATTTTTTTTTATTCAAAATACATATAAAAGGCAATTAATCGAATTGAAATTCTTGAAAGGAAACCTTTTAGTAGTTTGAAAACCTTTTTATTTTTCAATAAAAATAAGAAATTATTATTTCTTATAATATAATTAGAATAACTATATTTATTAAAAATATATTTTCTTATCTAAAACACTGTATAACAAAATCTGTGAAATTTACAGTAAAAAAACTGGAAGCTGTGGTTGCCAGAACTTAACAGTAAAAATATGATAGCAACATTTTAGGTTTTAAGGATTGAACTTTACAGCTTTCACACAGGAAACTCTGTGAATGTCAATTTACAGTTTTCATTGTAAATTATAAGACGACTTGTTCTTTTTCACTTCCAAAAACTGTAAATTTAAATAGTGTAAAATTACACAAATGTGCCGTTAGATTTATTACAGTTTTTCACTGTGTATAGTAAGGAAACTTACCGTTAACCAATTAACAGGTTTTTACTGTAGCACAACAATCTCTTACCATTAATATATATATATATAAATGCACACTAGATTTTTAAAGGATTTTTCATTTTCTTTATCGTGGACACTTAAAGGGATAGTTCACCCAAAAATGAAAATTACCCCCATGATTTACTCACCCTCAAGTAATCCTAGGTGTATATGACATTCTTCTTTCAGACGAATGTAATCTGAGTTATATTAATAAATGTCCTGGCTCTTCCAAGCTTTATAATGGCAGTGAATGGCAGGCCAAAATTTGAAGCCCAAAAAAGTACATCCATCCATTATAACTCCAGGGGTTAATAACTACTTGGAAGAGCCAGGACATTTTTTAATATAACTCCAATTGTATTCGTCTAAACGAAGAATGTCATATAAACCTCGGATGGCTTGAGGGTGAGTAAATCATGGGGTAATTAAAATTTTTGGGTGAACTATCCCTTTTATATGCAATTAACCCTTGTACAACCATTTGTGGAGACCGTTGTGGCATTATTCGCATCACCGACCAATTTATTGCACACCAGTCTGTTGTTGGACACATTAGTTTCAGATTTAATAACCCTGAAATGTCATGAAATAAAGAGCAACACTGCTGACCAGATTGTATGCTGATTATAAAGAGTCTTGCTCTGTGACTCAAGTGACCTGTTAACTCCTGCAGATCTACTAAAACATATAAATCATTGTTTTCTATTTGTCTGTCAGGCGCTCAGCTACATGACTTCTGACCACTTTAACATTTTCAGTTATAGAATCAGTGTCTCACAGCAGTTTGCAGTTCTCACAAATGTAAAAAATAAAATCTCTACTAATCAAGAAAACAAATACAAACTTTCTAAGCATACAGAGCTTCTCTCGGATGCACAGGACAGATGACTGTAGAAAAAGACACAACTTTAAAAGTAAAACGGCTCCAAATCATCAGAAAGAGACACAGACAGAGAGAGGGGAAGAGGGAGAGGAAGAAGGTGAGGGAATAGAGGGTACTAAATCCCACTCTGACTGTTAGGGAAGATGATGAGATCCCGAGAGGATGGACAGAGCGCAGAGAGAGAGAAAAAGAGGCAGAGAGCGAAGGAGCAGCCTTTTCACACAAAAGAATAGCCAGGCATTCGCCACAGTCTGTCCTGGCCTGCCATTAGCAGCACTCCAGCACTAATTACAGACACAAGAAAACGCAGTGCCACCTCTGCCCTATACGAACACACAGCAGTGCTGGGGAAAACACTTCAGACTGCCTTCAAGCTACTCATAACTTACAGTAGTTAGGATACTGTAAAGATGCCCTTTAAAAATAACTGTTAGCTACATTTTAATATAGCCTACTAACAAGAAGAAGCTTGTTATATTGAGGGGACAATTATCTTTTTAAGACTATCCAATGATATATTTTATCATTTAATCCCAGCTGTATTTTCTGGCACAAAAAAGAGGGTTTTGGTATGAATTAATTTAAATTAGGGTATCTAATTTAATGAGCAGTAAACAAAAACTGATAAATCTAAATTAAATACAACTAGAAAACACAGAAAACCCACTAATTTATATAACTGGGTCAATGTGATGAACAGCAGTGTTTAACTAAAATATTTTGCGATGATAAAGCACGAGAAAAAGAAAGAAACCGCACAATGCTGTGTGCAATATATAAAACGGCTGAAAATAGCTGTGGCAAAGCTATTCTATTCTGAAAACTGAATAAGGTTAAGTTTTAACCACTGATCTATATAAATGACTGTATTGCTCAGGACGTCATATAGTGAAGCCATATTGTTATTCCATCACGTTCTATTGAATTAATGGGAAATCATCTGATTTTAATAAGAAAACATTACCTAAGGAGTCATCGTTTTTATATCTGAAGTCTCCCTGTACATTCTTACAACGCAAACATCCTAAACATTTATCCCCTGTTTATTAAAAGTTACGTTCATCTTCATTACAGTAGCGAATATCAGACCAGCTGACGGACGAGACACCTCAGCATTATATTACAAATGTCACAATGATTCTTCTGAAATCTGAATACAGATGCTTTAACTTAATGCGTTATTCACTGTGGTTACGTAATTATGTTGTGTTACATAATACTGTTTTTATTCGTCATTGTAAATGATTCAACAGTGTTTTCGTTAACAGCATGTATTTCGAAGCAGTAAAGATAATGACTTAAACATTGGTTAAAATAATAATTAGCTCAACAATATATACAAAAAACACTTAATTCATATGCAAACTGTCATGCTACTAGCCATAGAATTGGAGCTGACCTGTGGATGTTGGTCAACAACAAGACGTCAGGAAATAATATACATACACGCTTCACACCTTATTTAGAGAAATGACTCTGACTGCGTATGGATTTAAAGTCATGAAACTTTATTTCCAAGCATTTATACTGTCACTCCAAGCAAGATGGTAAACCTTGGATTTTAATACAATTTAGTGATAGGGGCTTATATGTATTGTAATATTTAATGTATATTCGAATCAATTTCTGCAAATAATCCCAGATATATGTTCACGCTTAATATTTCCTGCATAATTACATACATGAAATCTATTTTGTGTTAGTTCAGTTATCGGTGTCGGCAGAGTGCAGTAGACACACCCATCTTAATGATTTCTATCACTTATCCTGCCCAAAAAGACCATAAATATTACAGATAACGTTTGAAGTATCAATTAATGTACATGTATATACCTTAAAAACTATTTGTGTGTGACTGATACGCTGCAAATCGGATGATTTTAAGTCAATGTTTTGGCTATCAGTCAATGATGCCCTCTGATGGTAGGGATCGTAAGATGGACCCTCAAACACTTCGGGTGGCTTCAAGTCAAAAGCATCGACCGCCTGCAGTTGATTTTGATATTCTAGGTATTATCAGCTGGCCAGAGTTTTGAAATCGCAATAGATATAAAAGACTATAATGCGTTAAGAGCTCGCTCAAGTACTGGGGAGCTAAACCATTTAGTGGTTTGTAAGTAATTAGCAAAATTTTAAAATGTATATATGGCTAATATGGTCACACTTCCTGGTTCTAGTAAGAACTCTAGCTGCTGCGTTTTTGGACCAGCTGGAGTTTATTTATTAAGCGTGCAGGGCAACCACCCAGTAGAGCATTACAATAATCTAGCCTTGAGCTCATGAACGCATGAACTAACTGTTCAGCATTTATCATTGAGAGCATATGTCGAAGTTTAGATATATTTTTAAGATGGAAGAATGCAGTTTTACAGATGCTATAAATGTGGCTTTCTAGCATCTGTAAAAGATTGTAAAAGATTGGTAACTGATGACAAAGACTTGACAGAGCAGCCATCAAGTGTTAGATAGTATTCTGAGTTATTACGTGCGGAGGTTTTTGGTCCAATAATTAAAACCTCTGGGGTTTTTTTCCGAATTAAGTAGTAGGAAATTATTAGTCTTTCAATTTTTTATATTAACTATGCATTTTGTTAATTTTGTGAATTGGTATGTTTCGTCAAGAATATTCAAAAGAATGTTGTGGTCGATAGTATCAAATGCAGCACTAAGATCAAGTAACACTAATAGAAAGATACAACCATGATCGGATGATAAGAGCAAATCATTTGTAACACATAATAGCAGTCTCAGAGTCAGTATTATGATATGCTCTAAATCATGACTGGAAATCCTGGCAGATACTATTTATTTCTAAAAAGGAACAGTTGTGAGGATACTGCCTTTTCTAGTATTTTTGACAGAAAAGGTAGATTTGAGATTAGCCTGTAATTGACTAATTCTCTAGGATCAAGTTGCATTTTTTCAGTTCAAGTTTAAGTGTCCGGTATGTATTCTGATGACAAAGATTAATTAATGGTATTAAGAAGAGGATCTATGACCTCTGGAAGCATCTCTTTCAGTAGCTTAGTCGGTATAGGGTCCAACATACATGTTGTTGATTTAGATGATTTAACGAGTTTAGACAGTTCTTCCTCTCCTATAGCAAAGAGTGAATGGAATTGTTCCTCAGTGACACTACAATGCACTGTCTGAAGCGATGCTGTAGTAGACGGTTTGCACGGTTATAATTTTCTCTCTATTATTATCAATATTGCAAGTAAAGAAGTTCATTAAGTCATTACTGCTGTGCTGTTTGGAAATGTCAGAAGTTGAAGCTTTATTTCTCGTTAATTTAGCCACTGTATCAGATAAATACCTAGCGTTGTGTTTGTTTTCTTCTGAGAGGGTCGATAAATAAGCAGATCAGTATCAATAATGCTTTCTTTCCATGAAATGCGAATCACCTTTAGTTTTCACCTTCACCACCAGCTGGCCACCATTGACTAAAGCTTAACCACCCCTTTGGCCACCCCGCTCACAATTACCATTTCTGTCTCTTTTACCATTTCTGTCTCTTATTTCCTTGACAAGAATTGAGTTTATTTAGAGTATGACTAAAACAAACTGCTATAGTATGTAAGGTCACAATACAAGGCACAAATGTCATTTGTCCTATGCATTTGAATTAAAAAAAAAAAAAAGATGTCATCTTGCGTTAGTTGGTACACTGAAAAAAAAAAGTAGTGTACAAACAATTTTCATTTAAAAATTGCTAGTAAATTCCACAAATAATCAGTGGCGGCTCGTCAGGGGAGGCAAGGGAGGCAAAACTGACATATCCATATCCATATGTGTAGCTGTAACCTCCCATTTATTTGTACTTAATTTAAAACTTGTACTTAAAAACTTGTACTTAAATTTACTAAAGACTATCTGAGTCTATGTCTCAGTCTCAGATGACACTGTTCATAAACTGTCAGACGGATATTGCACAGAAATGGCAAGAGTTTTGTCAATGTGAATATGTGATCAAAAGCTGAATTTTCATCATTACTCCAGTCTTCAGTGTCACGTTCCTTCAGAAACCATTCTAATATGATGATTTGCTGCTCAAGAAACATTTATGATTATTATCAATGATGAAAACCATTGTAGTGCTTCATATATTCTTTGATAAATAGAAAGTTCTAATAAATCTTTTCCTAATATCTTAATAAATATATTTAGAAATAAAAATATGATTTAGTCTCCCTATAAACCCCCTTCCCTTAAAAAGAAATCCCTGAAACTCTTATAAAAAATACTGAATGTTAATTCATAAAAAAACATTGTGTGTGTGTGTGTGTGTGAGAAAGAGAGAGAGAGAGAGAGAGAGAGAGAGAGAGAGAGAGAGAGAGAGAGAGAGAGAGAGAGAGAGAAAGGGAGTTTGTGTGTATGTGTGTGTGAGAGAGAGGGAGTTTGTGTGTGTTTTTTGGTCACTGATGATGTGTATATTGTGCACATGTACATGCTGTCTAAAGATGCAGTCATATTAGAAGAGAAAGAGAGAGAGAGAGAGAGAGAGAGAGAGAGTGTGTATGTGTGTGTGTGTGTGTGTGTTTGGGGGCTGAACTCTGTCTGCAGGGACACTTGTCTCTGTTGAGTGCTGTCACAGAAACAGCTCCTCGGATGTGTCATGATTGCACTAATTACTGAAAGTCAGTGAAAGCTTTGACAAGGACGACCACAACACACTTCTGTGTCTGCACCAACACACACACACAGAGCACAGCAATGGATTATTACAGCCTTAACCACAGATGCCAATAAGAAACTGACAATATGTGAAAAATGTGAAAATGTTATTGTGTACAATATTCTGGGTTTAAAACTCCAGCTTAAACTCTTGCAACAGCACCTGTGATATGATGTCAGTTTCTAGAGAAAATAATTTAGACTTGTCCTTCTGTTTATAAAAACAAACAAAGATCACATTTATTGTAATGTGCTTAGCACTTAAATTTTAATTTTAACATGCAATTGCAAACTTTTGTGTCTTGATTAGAAAAAAAACTACAAAAAATATAATGCTATAAGAGTATAGAGCTGTAAAAAGAAGGTGGATATTCAGATAATTTAGTCTTTGGAAAATGTGTTATAAAATGTTTGTGTTCACATTGAAAGTTTTTGTTTGGAATCTTTGGAATCTTGGCAAATCGATTTCTGAAGGATCATGTGACACTGAAGACTGGAATAAATTGGAATAAATTACATTTTACTATATATTCACATAAAAAACAGTTATTTTTAACTGTAATAATGTTTCTCAATATCTACTGAATTTTTGATCAAATAAATGCAGCCTTAGTGAGAATAAGAAACTTAAAACTTAAAAAAAAAAAATCATTTCAATTTGTTGAGATTTTTTTTTTCATTTGTTAAGCATTAATTTTTTTTCACCAAAACAGCTCAAAAATAATATTGTATACATAATAAACAATAGCCTGCCATTGTATAAAGGCATTTTTCCAGCTTTATTTTTTTCTTTTTTCTTTATCATAATACTATAATCATTTTACAAGTTCCATTCCCATGTCGATACTTTTTTATCCAAATGTGTGCAAACTCTCTTAAACTTGTTGGTCCTGTGTTTATGGAGGTCTTGGGTTTATCGGTTCGTCTTCACATACACCAGCATTAGCGGCACTCAGTTCCCAGATAACAAGGCCAAGAGCCTAAACATTTCCATCTGTTTATCAAAACAGCCGCTCAGAAACCCATCGAGGGGTCGAAGGAAATCAGAGGACGAGCTGTTCAATCCGATGAGAGGTGACAGTTTACACATCTCCGCCCACAATTAACACATCTCTCCCTCCCTCTCTCTCTCTCCCTCCTCTCTCTCTCTCTCTCTCTCTCTCTCTCTCTCTCTCTCTCTCTCTCTCTCTCTCTCTCTCTCTCTCTCTCTCTCTCTCTCTCTCTCTCTCTCTCTCTCTCTCTCTCTCTCTGGCTGTGATAATGCCTGTTGTCAGCTGTGTTTAGCAGGCCAGATCAGTGTGAGCGCTGGGCTGCTGCAGTCGCTGACAGATTGAAGGTTCAGCACTGGGGCTATCATGACAGATGGAAACTGGCATCAATGTTCAGAGCGCGCCAATCACAGGGGACCTGCTCCCCTCATTCGTCAGGCCGCCGTTCTGAACCCTCCCCCGCTTCTGACGGGCGAGATGTGTGTGTGTGCGCGCGTGTGCGAGATGGCATTGTTAACCAGTGCATCTGTGAGACTGACTTTCTTCTGATGGAAGCATAGGGTAGAGAGAGAGAGAGAGAGAGAGAGAGAGAGAGAGAGAGAGAGAGAGAGAGAGAGATGAGAGAGAGAGAGAGAGAGGTTGGCTGGTCACTGCTGCAATGCCAGTCTTTGATTTGATAGCAGCTCCGCTCCTGGGAATAACCGCAAAACTTTCAAACATTCAGAACAGAGGGAAGACCCCAGAGGAGTGACAGAGAGAGCGAGAGAGGGACATGATGGACAGATTTACCCCTCCTTCTCTGACTATCTTCCACTGATCCACTAATACTATGCTAATTACCCACTCCAAACACTGCTGTTCAGTCATACACGGCATGAAGAAGAGTCGAGACTTTAATGTGTCGTGATGTACTGAGATATTTCTGCTTATTGCACGGCTCTCTGGAATACTTGATTCTGGTCATTAATGGATAAATTAACCCCATCTAACGGTTTAAATCTAAGTAATGTCTGAAAATGATGTTGCTCTTTCACAGCTCAGTCACACTTTTTGCTAACACTTTCTATGAAGCCTGTATTTATAATGCATTATAACGTTTTTTATTCTAAGACATTTTAATGCATGCATAATGCCTTAAAAAGTAACACTTTCAAGGTCCCATTAGGTAACGTTAGTTATCTAACAATGAGCAATACATTTGTTACAGTATTTATTACTCTTCGTTAGTGATAGCTAATAAAAATACAACTGTTCATATTTCATGTTAGCTTAGGTCTATTACATAATATTTACAGATACAACTTTGCATTTTAATAATGTAGTATACAGGTGTAAATTAACTTTAACTAAGATTAATAAATGCTTTAGAAGTATTGTTCATTGTTATTTCATGTTTACTAACTAATAACATATGAAACCTATAAATTGTTAAAAACGTAATATATTGTATCATTTCATAAATAATCACAACAGCAGTTATAATACATTATAATTCTGACCTATTTGTGGTTATAACTTTTAAGAGTATGATGATTTGTAACACACAATGTGTTATGGGAACATTTTTAGTCCCCATGAGAAAAACAGCTTATAAATCATACTAAGTGATGTTTTTTGAAAATGTAAAAATGCAGAAAGTTTTCTGTTATGGTTAGGTTATTATAGCTAAAACAATAGAGGTCTATGGGATTTCCCCTTTAGAGTGTGCTTATTAATGTAATAAATTTACTGGTTAACAGTGTGTGTGTGTGTGTGTGCCTGCGTGTGTGTGTGTGTGTGTGTGTGTGTTGTCCTATAGATGGTCAGGGTTCCTGATAACTAGTCATGCCTGAAACAGAACAGACTCTCCAACACATCCTGAATCAACAATATGTTCTTTAAAATATTAAAATACACGCACGCACGCACACACACACACACACACACACACACACACACATTCAGAAATACATATTCACAAACACACATGAGGACTTGACAGACTATAGCATATAGGGAGAGGGAAGGTGACAGTATAGAATAAGAAGTTAAAGAAATGAATAAATACAAAGTAATGCACTTACAGTGGAAGTCTATATGGGACAGACATTACACTGGAAAAATGTTCAAATACACACTGTTTGGAAATTACAGCCACAAGAGCCTAGTCTGACCTTTATCATGACCGTAAAACATTTATCATTTATATACCACACAAATATTAGTACAATAATATAAATTAAATAATAATTTTTAAAAAAGCATTTTAATCTTTTTCTTTTTTTTTTTAGAAATTACATGAGAAAAAAGCATTTTTGTGTCTGATTTTTTTGTTTTTTTTGTTTATGTGTGTTTTGGAAATAGGAATTTGTCTTGATTCTTTTCAGCCGATTTATTCTAACACAATAACAAATGTCTCCAAAGTTTCCACAGTTTGTTATGGCGAAGTAGAGGAAATCTTAGTCTTTGAGGGGCGAACCCTTCCTGCTTCCAGACATCGCCGTACCTCCTCGAGACCTGTGAGAAAAACACAGCAGCCGCAGGGAGAGAGACAGAGTGAGACGCAGCCGACGTTTCCAGTTCATAAAAGTGCGCTGTGCTCCCCTGAGAGTCTGTCTCATCTCTATGATGGCCAATAATAGCCCATTGTAGTCAAACGCTCCTTTTCCTCCTCACGACAGAATGAGGACGCCTTATTTACAGAGGACGGGACAGTACTAGCAGAACAGCCCCTCTCCCCACATGGAAATACTGCTGACAGAGAGAAAGAAAGAGAGAGATGGAGAGAGAGAGAGAGGGAGAGAGACAGTGAGCACTTTTCCAGGAAAATCTTGGCTTTCTCCTTCAAGGAGATGTTGCACATCTTTATATTTATAGTTGCGTTTAGGAACACTGGAACCGGTGACAGTGTGGATCAGCCACGCCCTCTCAGACTGGACTGCTGCTTGCTCTACTTCTGAAAGAAGAGCTGCCTCACAATCAACCATCCTGATCCGACCGGCCCAGTCACACATGTGCTCCTCACACTCACACAGTCACACTTTATATAAGGAGTCTTTAACTACTGCTGTATGCACTTACATCAAAAATAATTGTTAGGAACAATGCACTTCTTGTGTTGTTGTTGTATTGTAAAACACGTGTGCTGCTATTGAGGTGATACAGGTAAGGTTAGGGCAGGTTTGGTGGTATAGGTAGTTTAAGGGTGGGTTAACAGGTAAAAGAAGGTGGCAACACTTTATTTTACAGTGTCATTGTTACATACACTATATTGCCAAAAGTATTGGGACACCCCTCCAAATCATTGAATTCAGGTGTTCCGATCACTTCCATGGCCACAGGTGTATAAAATCAAGCACCTAGGCATGCAGACGCTTCTACAAACATTTGTGAAAGAATGGGTCACTCTCTGGAGCTCAGTGAATTCAAGCGTGGTACCGCGATAGGTTGCCACCTGTGCAATAAGGCCATTCGGGAAATTTCCTCACTACTAAATATTCCACGGTCAACTGTTAGTGGTATTATAACAAAGTGGAAGCAATTGGGAACAACAGCAACTCAGCCACAAAGTAGGGTGACCACCCGTTGCGGGACAGTCCTGAAATTGGAAGCTTTGTCCCACGTCCCGCAAGATTTAATTAGTGTCCCTCATTTTAGTTATGTCTGTATTATTATTTTTTTCATCCCTGAAATTACACTGAACAAAATTATAAACGCAACACTTTTGTTTTTGCCCCCATTTTTCATGAGCTGAACTTAAAGATCTAAGACTTTTTCTATGTGCACTCTAAAACCTGATCTGATCAAAGCTGCCCAAACTGATGATTTATAGCATGTAATCATCCATCCTGATGGCAAATATTTCCAATGAATGCTCGAGCGCCACCCACGGAAATGGTCAAGGACCTACGGAAAAACATGAGATATTCCCCATTAATTTTAACCAATAAAAAAATTGATTGCAACTTTCAGACACAACTTTCTTCTCATGTTAATAGTTCATTTAAGGCGGTTTCTGTGGCGTCATTATAATGACAAATGTCGAGAGTGCATAATTGTAACATGAGAACGTATCAAATGCGCGAGCAGGAATCTCTACGCTCACAGACGCGTCGCACAAAACTGGACGAGCGCTCTCTCTCGCTCAGATATTACATGTGCGTGCTCAAACTTTGTCCTTCTGCATGTGCACTCGTGAATCGAAAATTGTCTTCTCTCCAGGATTTAATGTTGCCAGAAGCAAACATTATAGTTTGGGCACCCACCGGCAGAAACATTAATCGGCGCATATGCCAAGTTTGCTAACGAATGTAAATCAATATTTACGTAGCATAATAGTTGTAAATCGATCTGTCTCACACATGTCCCGCATTGTCCCGCAAAATCACATCTACTGTCCTGCAACAGATCAATAGCCAGGTGGTCACCCTACCACGAAGTGGCAGGCCACGTAAAATCACAGAGTGGGGTCACCACATGCTGAGGCGCACAGTGCACAGAAGTCGCCAACTTTTTGCAGAGTCAATAGCTACAGACCTCCAAACTTCGTGAGGCCTTCAGATTAGCTCAAGAACAGTCCGTAGAGAGCTTCATGGAATGGGTTTCCATGGCCGAGCAGCTCATCCAAGCCTTACATCACCAAGTGCAATGCAAAGCGTCGGATGCAGTGGTGTAAAGCACGCCGCCACTGGACTCTAGAGCAGTGGAGACGTGTTCTCTGGAGTGACCAATCACGCTTCCCTGTCTGGCAGTCTGATGGATAAGTCTGGGTTTGGCGGTTGCCAGGAGAACGGTACTTGCCTGACTGCATTGTGCCAAGTGTAAAGTTTGGTGGAGGGGGGATTATGGTGTGGGGTTGTTTTTCAGGGGTTGGGCTTGGCCCCTTAGTTCCAGTGAAAGGAACTCTTAATGCTTCAGCATATCAAGACATTTTGGACAATTTCATGCTCCCATATTTGTGGGAACAGTTTGGAAATGGCCCCTTCCTGTTCCAACATGACTGCGCACCAGTGCACAAAGCAAGGTCCATAAAGACATGGATGAGCGAGTTTGGTGTGGAGGAACTTGACTGGCCTGCACAGAGTCCTGACCTCAACCCGATAGAACACCTTTGGGATGAATTAGAGCGGAGACTGCGAGCCAGGCCTTCTCGTCCAACATCAGTGCCTGACCTCACAAATGCACTTCTAGAAGAATGGTCAAAAATTCCCATAAACACACTCCTAAACCTTGTGGAAAGCCTTCCCAGAAGATTTGAAGCTGTTATAGCTGCAAAGGGTGGGCCAACTCTATATTAAACCCTACGGATTAAGAATGGGATGTCATTAAAGTTCATGTGCATGTAAAGGCAGACATCCCAAAACTTTTGGCAATATAGTGTATGTTACATGCAGTTACTATAGTAATAACTATAAATTATGCATAATTAAATGTATAATTACAGTGTAACAAAGGCTACGTCTACATTAATCTAGATAGATTTGAAAACAGAGAGGTTTTTTTTTTTAAATGCTCTCTGTCCACACTAGCGTTTTCAAACGTTTTCCAAAAGTTTCTCATCCACACTGAAACGTCGGAAAATGCTAAATTCACCTTACTGTGCATGCGTAAAACCTCATAAAAGCTCACTGAGATAATACAGATAATTAAGTTATCACGCTATTCTTCTAGCAGGATCATTTTATTTAGCAAAATATCTCACCATGATGCGTTCAGGTCGCACTCAGTCACCATTATATGTTTGGTCTAAAAGGCAAATGCTCTCATGTTTTGCTGCAGGACAGCAGTTGCGAGTACATTTTCTGTCATCTTTGCAGGACTGTGATGTGAAGAGTGTGCAAAGTAACATATTTTAACAACTGTGTGAAAGTGAGTTAAGATTTCAAACAAACTTCTTTCACTTTGTCATTATCGGGTATTGTTTGTAGAATTGAGGAAAAAAAGAATGAATTTAATCCATTTTAGAATAAGGCTGTAAAATAACAAAATGTGAAAAAAGTGAAGCGCTGTGAATACTTTCCGGATGCACTGTATTAAACTGTGTGCATTACCTTTAAAATGCATAATTCAAAATTCAAGTAAGGTGATGCCGAAACAAATAATCTTCGGTTAGATCAATATTAGATTATTAATACTGATAACTAAAGGGAGAGGAAGAGTGTATTTAGTGTATGTGGTTGTCCATGGAAGCCCCATTATCCCAACATCCCCTAATCATTACGCTCACCCTGCATATTATTAAGGGGGAATGTTGCATCACACTTTGAGTAAAGGACACACACACACACAAACACACTCACACAGCTCGTTGGACCTAGGATTTGTGGGAAATAAGTCACATCCTAAATTGCCTGAGTAGCCATCTTTGATGGTACCCCGCTGTTTTCCTCCTCTCATAATCCCAGTGGTTCCTCAATTTAGAGTGGCTCTCATGAACCTGTCCCTCGCACAAACACACTATAATGGCTAATTATGGCGTGTGTGAGGATATCGAGCCGTCTGGCTCCTTTGACATCACTGTCACAGGCGGAGGGGTCACGGTGAGTGGCAGGTCGCAGGACGTTAGGGGTTTATCTGTCTCTCTGATCTGTTACACTCTCAGCACTACTTAAGTGGATTCACAAAACCTCCTGCTATCAAAAGCACAGCTCATGTCTGGCTGAAAAGATAAAACTACAGTTTAAAGATCTTCGTGCAGTATTTCATCTCCTACAATCAGTCAAACATTAAAGGCCCTTTCACATGACTCATGAGGGATGTTTAGCCGAACAGCAGATATTGTTGGCCTCTGAATCTACCCTTTCCACCTTGTTTTCAATTGCCAACAACATCCAAAAATGAGATGTCATGAACATTGTCTAATAATCATCAATAATCATTGCCACTTCATAGACTTTTATGCATTGAAGAAAGTTGACTTTTTAAATATTTTTTTTAATAAAATCTTAGTCTAAAAAAAGTAAATATTTCATTTTGTGTTTTGAACAGGTTGGCAAACTAGAAATAATGTGCAGTCCCATTAGTGGCTTAAATATATCAGATATTTTACTTAATGGACGATACAGGTAACATTAAGTAGTCACATTTATGGCTGATATCGATATGACTGGCCAGTATATAGTAGTGTATCGATACAACAGCAGCCCTGATTTCAAATAGACTATAATGCACCCCGGACGAGCAACCGATGTCGCACACAAAACGTGTCGCATTCTCAAGTTGAGGGCTAAAATAAATGCTTCTTTCAATAAGATATAATGAAAAAATAAATTTTGGGGTGGGACCTGGGGTGGCCAATCAGATGACACTGGCTCCGCTTCTGATCAGTGAAAAATGATTACAATAATTGTTTTCTATGTGAATATTTTTCAAATTTAATTTATTCCTGTGATTAAAGCTGAATTTTCAGGATCTCCAGTCTTCAGTCACATGATCCTTCAGAAATCATTCTAATATGATGATTTGATGCTCAAGAAACATTTTAGATTATTATCAATGTTGAAAACTGTTCATATTTGCTTCATATTTCTGTGGAAACTGTGATACTTTTTTAGGATTCCTTGAATAGAAAGATGAAAAGAACAGCATTTATTTAAAAAAATAAAATAAACAATGTAAAAGTCGTTACTGTCACTTTTGATCAATTTAACGAATCTTTATTAGTAAAGTATTAATTTCTTTTAAAAATACTGACCCCAAACTTTTGAATTGTAGTGTATTTGGCACTACGTGTATTTATGTGCTTTTGTGGTTACTGAATGTTTTTTTTTGGAACGTCCTCATGTACAGTGTAACGCAAGTTACGTAATCAGATTACTTTTTTTCAAGTAACTAGTAAAATAACGCATTACTTTTACATTTAAATTTCTTTTTCAAATAAGTAACTCAAGTTACTTTGTTTTCCCATGTATTGACTGACGTCTCTCCTGTCCTCATGTTGAGAGAAAGTGCAGAGGCGTTGTGTGTCTCTGTGTGAACATGATGATGATTATTGTAGATCTAGACTCAATGAGAGCATTTACTCATCTCACTTGCACAAAAACAGATTCAATATTCCTCAAAATGAATAAAAACTGTGAAATGCAAACTCAGGTTATTACGCAAACCTGCAATTATTAAAAGTTATATTACACAAATATACTTTATGTATTTAATCTCACTTTATTAACCAATGTCTTTATGCTGACCTTCTATGATTCAATTCAACCATACAAATTAGTTGCTTATATTTACAAAATGAGCCTACAAAAGCAGAAATAAGCCCTTTTATTGAAAATAAAGAAACTAAATGAAAATGTTTAGTGAAATTAGGAAATATTTAAGAGATTGTTAATTTAGTTGTATACATGTATAAATGTGTACATACATTTTGATCTAACGTCACAATAAATAATATCAAGGTTTTCTGAGTTCTGAGACACGATTCTTTTGTAGTGTGGTTTTTGGTGAAGTGTACTAAAATAAATATCGTCACCTGTGTACATTACTTCTTCTCACCGCTGTTTCCTGATGGTTTATAGAACAAGTCCTCCGAGTCGCCCCCTGTCGTTTCAAAGAAAAGTACAACGGCGAGCGCGTCAAGTATAAACGCCTCGTCCGTTTGGGGAGGAGCGCGCGCAGTCAGCGGAGGCTTGCGCTGCGGAGCCAGGCAAAAGTATAAACAAGGCTTGAGGCTCATTCATTTCAGTTTTGGTGTGAAATGGCCTTTAAATTTGCAAAAATATAACTTTTTTTGGTTATTAAAAAACAAACAAGCAAGTCCAGCCCAGATGAGAAAAAGTAATGCAAATGTAACACATTACTTTCCATAAAAAGTAACTAAGTAATGCAATTAGTTACTTTTTTAGGGAGTAACGCAATATTGTAATGCATCACTTTTAAAAGTAACTTTCTCCAACACTGCTCATGTAATATGTGGAATTACTCTGTTGGAACCCTTTAAAATGTTTTCTTTTGAGATCCTTTGAAGTTCAAACCTTAATAGGGGGTCAGACGCCCCCAACCCCACTTTAATTTGCACCCTGTCTACGACTCTTGAAAGATCCTTTATCAGCTCTCCCAGTTGGAGATATACTTACGAGAAGAAGGAATAAAAGAACGTAAAGAAAGAAGAACTGACAGAGGCATAAACATCATTCACTCACTCTCTATGGCCAGGGAGAAGCGAGGAAACGAGAGAAGACGAAGAGAAAGTGTTGTTTGGCAGTCCATCATTCTGTCAGGCAGGTATGTGAGAGCTCGCCTCAGGTAGATGTGCTGTCAGGTAGCGGACAGGTATTAACCTCTCCGAAAGCCAGACAAAGACCAATCGGACGCACGTTAAACACGAGAGACGTTAGCTGGGAGGGCACGCTTACCAAATTCAGCTGCTGAGGTATGGCAGATCTTCAGAAACACACAGAACAGGAGAGTTATCAAAAAGAAAAGGTAAAAAAGACATATGATTTCCACTGAACCAAAAAAAGCCACAATCTCTCTGATTATTATGGCTGGGTTTGAAGGCTCCATTGTTTCAAAACCCCAACCTTTTCTTTAAGGGGGTAAGATAATGATTTAGACTTTGCAGAGATGAGCATTCCTGCACCTGTGAGACTCACACTAGTCTAATACTTCCCAGGTGAATAGAAGTATGTGTGAATCCCCATGGATTCGCACACATCCAAGGAAACAAATGTCCAGTCACACCAGCACACTCAAATATACAACAACTGTAACTAGAATATTGTGACTGAGGCCCTGTTTACACCTGGTATTAAGATGCGGTTTGGTCGATCGGATCACAAGTAGACAAGAGCGACACATACCCGTTTACACCTGGTGTTTTAATCCGTCTCTTTTGTCCACTTTCAACCACTTCTGTCCTGATTTCTTCGAGGGGAGGGTCTATGGGCAGGTAAATGTATCGGTTTTTTCAGATCTTTCGACTAATGGACAAAATAAGCTCAAGCAATTTACATATGAACGGGACTGGAGACGATGGGAAAACACATAGAAAGCTTTCTTTTTAGCTCTGACAACCGCAAGACCAGCTGAACGCTGTGAGTGTGTGTTAGAAATAAGGAATAGTCAGAGAACATTGTGCTTGATACGTTTTTCATCTTCAAACCAAACTTAGGTCTTCAGCCGACAACGTTTAAATCCCGTCTGGCTAGCGCTCTTCCCATAATGTTTACGCGTTAGGTCAGTAGACGGAGAGTAGATGGTCTTTTGTGGCTGTTCGAACACATTCGACCACATGAGCGTTTACACTACGAAAGCAATCCAGTTGAATGTGTTTTCGACTACCTCTGGAAGTGGCAGAAAGTGGACAAGCTCAAAATGTTTTAGATCACATTTACACCTGCATTTAGCGTCGCTTACTTGTGATCCGATTGACCAAAATGCTTCTTAATACCAGTTGTACCCAGGGCCTTAGTTACTATACATAAGCAAAATGTGTAACGACTTGTGTACTGTTAAAAAATGTCTGGTTTTATTAAAAAATGTCTAAGGCAGTGTGTCCACCAAATCGTTTTTAGCCAGCTGAAAACGCTAAGCTTTCTGCTGAAAAACATCTAGCTGTGAGCGCTTGAGAGCGTTTTGGCAGCGCAACGTTTTTTTCAGTTGAAACAGTTTGCTTGCTATGATACGTAATATCCGCGGAAGTGTTACTAGTATCTCATTTCACAGATAGTTTGTTTCTGTATTGTTTTTATATAAAATGTCGATACAGTGTAAAGCATTTGCTCTGGCTCTTGTTTTAAATGATTTTCCGTTATTATGCTTCTTGTTGTCATCTGTTGACGTTGTACAAGCAGAATGTGCCGGTTGGTTGGTGTTGTATTTGTCCTGACCCTCCTCCTCTCTGATTGGATGGCTGGGTAAAAAGTGACAGTGATGAGAGCTGCGTTTTACCCAAATTTGAACATTCTTCAACTCTCGGCGACCCGTAAAAAACGCTGAGCGTTCATCGCTTGAGCGTGAAATAGACGCTCAGTGCCTCGTTACGCTCCTAGTGGGCACTCCCATTGAAAACAATTGGAAAAATACGCCAGCCGCGTGAAAAAAACACTTTGGTGACACGGCCTAAATGTGGCATAGTGAGCCTTAAAGGGACAGTTCACCCTAAAATAAAAATTCTGTCATCATTTACTCACCCTCATGTCATTCCAAACCCATAAGACTTTCATTTATCTTCCGAGCACACATACAGATATTTTAATATTCTCTCATTATTTTTGTTAATCCATTGAAAGTCCACACAACTAAAATGTATAAGAAGCTTCAAGAAGTTCATTAACACATTGTAAAAGTAATCCATATGATTCAAGCAGTTTGAGCCAAGTCTTCTGAAGAGACACAACCGCTTTATATGATAAGCAGATTTAATGTAGTAATTTATACAGATATAAACATTCATCAGTGTAAGGGTGGTTCGCCTACAGAGGTTCAGGCTGCAGGGTTTCCAAATGACTAAAGAAACATTATCAGCAAGATTGTAGAAAACTGTATATTTCTCGTCTGTTTCCACCCACTGCAACTTATACCAACGACGGAAATAAGCGCAGTTACAATAGCAAAATATGTGGGAGAGCGTTGCTATAATGTGACTATATTGTATTGCAATAGGTAGCACTTCAAAGTCAATACCGAATCAAATCTAGTAAGCACATCATTTGTAATAGAAAGAATTTAATGACAAAATCTGGTTATGGTTACACTTAAAATAGTTACAAAATAGATGTGTGAGATGATAAAAACTTATACCATTAATCGTACCCAGCATAAATAGAATGTTACCTGAGGGATAGAAAGAGAGAGCGAGGGAGAGAGAGGCTTTAGAAAAGAGAAGAGAGAAAGAGCCAGAGCAAAGAAGCCCCAGCGAAAAGAAGAGCCAGAGAGCAGGCCCCAAGAAGAGAGAGCCAGAGAATCAAGAGAGGGGCCAAAGAGCAGCCCCCAAGAAAAGAGAGAGCCAGAGAATAACAGAGACAAAGTAACAGTTACAATCCACTTTTATCCCTTCCTTGACCATGTGACTGAAACCCACAAAAGGTTTCTGTACCAAATATTAAGTTCTGCTTTTCTGATGTATCAAATACTTATGTCATGCAATAAAATGCAAATTAATTATTTAAAAATCATACAATGTGATTTTCTGGATTTTTGTTTTAGATTCCATCACTCACAGTTGAAGAGTACCTATGATAAAAATTACAGATCTCTACATGCTTTGTAAGTGGGCAAACCTGCAAAATCGGCAGTGTATCAAATACTTGTTCTCCCCACTGTATATGTTTCTATACGTAAGCTGTCCACCATATTGAAACGGTCAAAGCCGGTCTGTAAACATGCGGGAGGAAGTAGACTGCCTTTGTAAACGTAGTTATACGCATGTATGAATGATTTTAAGCATTCAGAAGCCAGATGAAAGTTTCTCCACACTCAAGTAATAAGCTTGAATCTGCAGTCACAAATCAATAATAGTGAGTTTCTGATCAAGTAATTAATAGACCTCATATTGTAAATCCCAATATGGCGATGGTCTTCCTGGCCGATCATCTCTGTGTAATTATGTGAGTGGTAAGAACGAAACTGAACACTGAAACAAATATGAGTGTTGTGCTCTCGCTGGGACCGCAGAGTTGAGAAAGCTTGCTTGAGCATTATAGAGTTAATTAGCTGTGGATTACTATGCAGTGTGCGAGTCTGTGCCCAGAAAGGCATCATTAGAAGCGGTGATGTGCACATGCCTGCGGTGCATTGATCCAGCGGCTCCAGGAACAATGCAGATTGCAGATTTTATAATTGGCCCTGCGACTCTCAGATGACTTGGGTTGTGTTGTGTAGCGTGTGTGGGGGTGTTGTGCGGCTTATGTTCACGTAGGCATGCGTGTGAGAGTGTGTTTAGAGGAATCTCTGGGTTGTGTGCATGTGTGTGTGAGAGAGAGAGAGAGACAGAAAGAGAGTTCAGACAGATGTGCCCTTTGCCTGCTTGGAAAGAGGAATGTGGTGATTCTATATGAATTATGCCATGAGGAATCCCAGACTGACTAACAATCATACACACACACAATGCATATAAATACCAGGTCAAACATTTGATTTTCTGAAAGGCCGTCTGGACATTTATGACATACTAATTAAGGGGGAAATCTCTCTTCAAGTGTCCTGAATTCTGGTTGCTGTGATTGGCTGCTTCGAGACTTTAGTGTAAACGCCCACTGCTGTGATTGACTGCTGTGAGACTTCAGTGTTAACGCCCACTGCTGTGATTGGCTGCTGTAAGACTTCAGTGTAAATGCCCACTGCTGTGATTGGCTGCTTTGAGACGTCAGTGTAAACGCCCACTGCTGTGATTGACTGCTGTGAGACTTCAGTGTTAACGCCCACTGCTGTGATTGGCTGCTGTAAGACTTCAGTGTAAACGCCCACTGCTGTGATTGGCTGCTTTGAGACGTCAGTGTAAACGCCCACTGCTGTGATTGACTGCTGTGAGACTTCAGTGTTAACGCCCACTGCTGTGATTGGCTGCTGTAAGACTTAAGTGTAAACGCCCACTGCTGTGATTGGCTGTTGTGAGACTTCAGTGTAAACACTCACTGCTGTAATTGGCTGCTGTGAGACTTCAGTGTAAACGCCCACTGCTGTGATTGGCTGCTGTGAGACTTCAATGTAAACGTCCACTGCTGTGATTGGCTGACATCTTTGCATATGAAATAGCTAGTATTACATGTGAAACTTTTAGCACGTTTTTACTATTACAGCTCAAGGTCTAATCGTAAAAACGAATCGTAAAAAGTGTTGATTATTTACATTATATTTAGATCATGGCATGAAAGGTTGCAGTGATGAGCATTGTATGAGCATTGTAGCAGACATGTTGAGCGCATGAATGCAGTGATCTCGTCATTGCAACTCGATTTCTGTGCACTAACGAATGCTTTCATCATAACTAACAGGGCAAACACAATGTAAAGAGATTTGTTGATTATAACAGGAGTTTTGGAGCGAATCCAGAACTCAGTCACTGATAAACTCTCACTGTTTGATTGACAGCTCCAGTGATTATAAAGGAGCGTTCTTTAATCGCTTTCTATATATAATTTATTCACAGTTTAAATAACAGATTATTTTCATCCTGTTAAGAGAAACAATGTGAAGTTGAGTGTTTAGTCACTGGTTTGATTTACTGACACATAGACAAAGAACATCTGACTGTACATGAATCATTACATATCAGAAATCACTGGTCTCAGATCAGGCATTAGAATTAACACGGTTACTTACATGTTGTGGCATTACTGTCGAGTCCATATCGTAAAAGTATGTTTGCAAAGCCTGCGCCGAAATTGCGACTGATTTACCAAAGAATCCACAGTGAAATGTACCGAATACAAATAAATAATGCTCAGCTGAGACATTCACATTGTTGAAAATAAATAAGCACATTCTTAGCATTAGATCCTTTGGAAGGTAATGTTATTTTTAGTCCAGTGATCCTGTATCACTCTTCTCTCCTCGTCATCTCACTAACACACCAGTGGGCGGGGCCAAAGTTGCAATGATGAAGTAGGCGTTGATGTTCTTCTGCAGAGGCAGGCTTTCACCGATAGACACATTCCACAACGAGTCGTTCTCTGGGCTTGGTTACAATAAATGCTTGTATTTAATGCGCAATAAATAAATAAATAAATGAGTGCAGAAATTACATTATTTTTATAATGTAGTACAGTATGCTACTATTGGGGCAAAATGCAATGTCATAAATTTGCATTTGCCACATAGTCTTGTGTTTGCATATCACTCTGGATGAAGCATATGTCACTCTGTGATGGTGTTACATATGCATTTGGCAGATGCTTTTACCTCAAGCGATTTACATTGCATTGAAGGGATACATTTTACCAGTTCATGCATTCCCTGGGAATTGAACTCATGGCACATGACCTTAGCATAGCTAGCGCCATGCCAACTGGAATATTTGTAATCTCTCAATTTAAAAATGATCAAATTTGAAGTCCCAATAAATCAGTATTATTGCTTTTAGTCCATTAGCTCTGATGTCATCTATATGCTTGTGTCCTCCTAAAAGTTGAAAAACTAACAATACAGTCTTTCTCTTCCAAGAAAATGACCAACAATATTCATCATGGACTCAAGGGCGTATGCAAATTTTGTCCAATAAATGCTCTCTATAATGAGAATGACCCTCCCCCTGATACTACTGGCCACTAGCAAGTAGCAAATTGTGCTTCACGGCTGAAAAATATATATAATCTGTATACTGTTTTTAACATTGATAATAATAATAATAATAATAATAATAATAATAATAATAATAATAATAATAAATGTTTCTTGAGCATCAAATCATCATATTAGGATGATTTCTGAAGGATCATGTGACACTGAAGACTGGTGTAATAATGCTAAAAATTCAGCTTTGATCACAGGAAAAAATTACATTTGACAGTATATTCATATAGAAAACAGTTATTTTAAATGGCAATAATATTTCACATTAGTAGGGTACAACCGGGCTAAAGGCTCCACGGGGTAAAAGGCGCCTTTGATTTTATTTTCCTCTAAACCACTAGACGGCACAAAAACTTGTCGCAGCACTTTCCAAAACATCCGCTTTTCAAGATGCACGTGGAAATTTGGCTGATCCTTACGCTAATTTGATCTAATATTTGATGTTTTTTAAAATGTTGTATATTTAAGTAGCAAAAGAGAATCGCTAAAATTATTGAATATATTTTGAGACAAAGGTCTTCTTAATAATTTTCAGTTTTGTTCAAGGTAATTAAAGCAGCAGTTTTTCAATAACGGAAGTATGGTATTTGGGGCAAAAGGCACCAAATTTAACATGATAATAAATAGTTAGCTGACTTTTCCATTTGTTGACATGACAGATTCAGATGGGAAATATCATTAGAGATAATCACCATATTTTTAATGAATCCATCATATTTAAAATATGATAATCATTTCATGTAATAAAATATGATTTAATGTTACTACTGTACATATATATTAAATTATTATGGGATCTCATTCAATGCTTTCAGAAGCTTTATTTTTTTAAAATAATTATTTTATTTATCAAAATAAACAGTACAAACTTTGCTAAAGTGATTGTTTTGAACAAGTATTAACTTAGACATCATTTCAGCTAAAGTATTTGTATCAATACTGTGTGTCTTTTGCCCCGTGTGTCTGTGGGGTAAAAGCCCCCCCTCACCACCTCATACATTTATAAGATTTTAAACAAAATAAACCACTTTTATGATTTATTTTCACACAAAATCCGTTGCTCCATAAATGTTCAATACAAACATATATATTTTTTTCTGCAATCATACACTATGGGAATAGTGAAAAGCGAATTTTTCTTAAGGTGTGCCTTTGGCCCCGTTGTCCGTACTGTTTTTACTGTATATTTAATCAAATCACTTTTAAATGGTAGTGTATGTCAACACAGGGAAGAAAATGCGTGCAAGCTAAAGTTGAACATTGCTGATCTAACATTTGTATTGTATATATGACTTTACACTGTCACAACACATACCAAAAACGTGCTACATGCTCATAATATCTGTATGGGACTTTTAAAAGCTGTGCTTTCGAGTCGTGCTGTTGAAATTTCAGCTCCTGCTTTGCCTAACTCATAAAGGGAGGGTGGGGGGGGGGGGATCCATCTGACTGTCCTCATCCCTCCCTCCCTCCCTCCCTCCCTCTCTCCCTCTCTCCCTCTCTCTCTCTCTCTCTCTCTCTCTCTCTCTCTCCCTTGTCTCAGTAGGAGTCTGAGTTATGATAATCAGCTGATTAGTTGCTGTAGTCCTGCTCCCACAGGCTCTTTTGTGTGTAAAATCCTCCCGCTCAATTGACATGTGGACATCATCAAGCTGATGAAATGCAGTTGTAATGAACAAGTGGGCCGGAGCATCTGCACAGGGACCCCAAACCCACCAGGACCCCATTCCACACTCCCAACCATGCTAATGCAGCGAGCTGCTCGCCCGCCGCGTGCCGTCCCTGTGGAACGCCGCATGGAAATGCTCTGAGATGCATATTCAAACAGCACCTTCACTGGAGCACGCCGCATGAAGAGAGACGGAGGGAGGCTGAGAGCAGAGTGGCCCATGCTAATTTGGAAGCTGATTATTTTGCATCAGGCACAGTAATGAGGTGACAGTTCATTTGTGAGCTTGTGGGAGGACGAGAGGAGAGGGGAGGGAAGGAGAAGTGGAGGATGGGGCGGTGATGCTTGGCTGGACGCAGGTGTTGGTCCGCTCTGCTCAGAGCTGTCAAAGCTGGTCTGGGGGTTGCTGTCAAATTATCCCTCCAATAAAAGGCAGAGGCACACAAATCGGAGAGGCATTTAAGGAATTAATGCATTCATATTCAACACATATTGCAACTAGCATTTCATTAGAAGTGCACGGCTCGTATTAAAACTGACGGCTGACCTTTCACACTTCCCCTCTCCACTTGTACTGCTACGCTTTTTACATACGTGTTTGAGTCGAGGAGGAGCTAACATGATAAGCGGCTGTTATTAAACACGCCGACTGACGAGGGATATCTGCTCCGTGTCATACTCGCTTTAATGTTAGAGAGTGTGATGATATGGCAGAGCGAAAAAAGTAGGTAGGTGTAAAAAATGTGTTAAGCTTCAACTACTTTTATGCTCAAGAGCTGGATTTTTTTATTAAAAATAACAAATTTAATTTTTTTTTTTGGTTAAATGAAGGCCACATTAAAAATTATTTTTTTGACCCTTATTTTATTTATTACCTTTAAACATTTCACAAATCATTACTGAAATAAATAAATCATTTTGTTATTTATTATATTTTTTATTATCAATTTTTACACAAAGATGGTCCTTCGGATGCGGTATTTTTCCACCAAACAATTTTACCCCTAATAAAGTTTTCGAAAGTATTTTACCAGTATACCAGTGTTAGTGAAGAACCTAAGATGAAATATGATACACAAAATGATCAGAACATTGTTTGTCATTTCCAATGAAGCTGTGGAAATATTATTTCATTGTGTTTATTTAGAGCACATAAAATGCTAGCTATAAATTAGGCTAAGCAAAACAAATGTGTCATTTACATCACAAAATGAATAGTGATTTGAGATTTGGTTAAAAAATTATTGAAACAAAAACAAAAACAAAAGTCCTCTGCCGACCTTATGACCAGTTTCGTCTCCATACCGGCGTGATGAATCTGATCTTCAAGCAAAAGGAACTGGATGAAATACTGAGTGCTACCGATCCTGATCTGATTTCTGACTTGTGATGCAGTCCCGTCGACTGAGCCTGGTTTCTCCCAAGGTTTTTTCCTCCATTCTGTCACCTGATGGAGTTTGGGTTCTTGCCACTGTCGCCTCTGGCTTGCTTAGTTGGGGACACTTAATATTCAACAATATTATTGATTTGACTGCACTGACACTTTTGGATGAAAACTGAAGTTGGGTGATGACTGTTTTCTGCAGAACTGTTTTATAGATTAAATGAACTAATTGGATAATTGATGATCTTCACAACAGAACTGAATCACCACTGAACTGACTTCAGCTGAACAGTGGCACTATGTTCTTTTAGAGCTGCTTTACAGCTGAAGTTACTTGTTTGCATCATTTAACCATTATTAACCTGTTATCACTGTGAAGCTGTTTTGAAACAATCTGTATTGAATAAAGTGCTATATAAATAAAGGTGACGACTTTTAACCAAACCAATTTAAAAAAAAAAAAAAATCCAAAACCAAACCAATACAAAAACACCCAAAACAAAAGAAAATCCAAACCAAAACAAACAAAACAAAGCTAATACAAAACAAAGCCAATACAAAGCAAATCCCAAAACACAAAACAACTAAACCAACACAATAATTAAAAAAACAAAACAAAAAAACTCCAAAAACAAAACAAAAAACACTACAAAACAAAAACCAATAAAAAAAACAAAATTAAACAAAAAACAAACCAATACAAAACAAAAACAAACCAATAAAAAACCCAAAACAAAAAACAAACAAACAAAGCAAAACCAATACAAAAAACCCGATAAAAAACCTGAAAGAAAACAACAACAAAACTAATACAAAACAAAAACAACACAAAAACAAAAACAAAAGCAATAAATAAATAAATAAAACCAGTACAAAACAAAAAAATAAAACAAAAACATAACATCATAACATAACATACAAAACAAAACAAAAACAAACCAAAACATAACATAACATAACATAACATAACATCACATCACAACACAACACAACACAACAAAACAAAACAAAAATAACATAACAACACAACACAACACAACAAAACAAAACAAAAACAACATCACATAACATAACATCACATCATATCACAACATAACATAACATAACAAACAAAAAACAAACAAACAAATAAAACCAGTACAAAACAAAAAATAAAACAAAAACATAACATTATAACATAACATAACATAACATAACATACAAAACAAAACATAACATAACATAACATAACATAACATAACATAACAACAAAACCAAACAAAACAAAACCAAAAAAAACAAACCAAAACATAACATATCACAACACAACACAACAAAACAAAAATAACATAACATAACATGACAAAACATAACATAACATCATAACATAACATAACATAACATAACATAACATAAACAAAACAAAAACAAAATAACAAACAAAATAAAACCAGTACAAAACAAAAAATAAAACACAAACATAACATAACAACATAACAAACAAAACAAAACAAAAACAAACATAACATAACATAACATAACATCATAACATAACATAACATAACATAAACAAAACAAAAAACAAACAAAATAAAACCAGTACAAAACAAAAACAAAAACATAACATAACAAAACAAAACAAAACAAAACAAACAAAATAAAACCAGCACAAAACAAAAAATAAAACAAAAACATAACATAGCATAACATAACAAACAAAATATAACCAGTACAAAACAAAACATAAAACAAATAAAACAAAACAATACCAAAAATAGAACAATACAAAAAACAAGACAAAACCTAAAGCACAACCAAAACAATACAAAAAACAAACAAAACAAAACCCAATACAAAATTCAAAACAAAACCAAAAACAAAACAGCCATTGTGTATCTATCGTTCCGTCCAGATCAGTGTCTCTATGATCAAAGGGAGATGATCCAACAGCAGGAGTTTTGTCCTGAGATGTCTGATCGGGGTCTGTGTGTTCTGGTGTTAAGATCAGGGCTCCAGATGTGTGTGTGTGTGTGTGTGTGTGTGTGTGTGTGTGTGTGTGTGTGTGTGTGTGTGTGTGTGTGTGTGTGTGTGTGTGTGTGTGTGTACGGGGTAAAGCCTCTGCCCAGGTGGGCTGCTCAAGCGCTCACAAACCACAGTGACCCTAGATGTCCCAGTTTGCCCCCTTGTGCCTCTCCCCTGTGGCTAGGACCACTCAGTACCACAATGTGAGTGTGCTAGAGAGAGAAAGAGCAAATGCATATGCTCCGTGTGTGTGTGTGTGTGTGTGTGTGTGTGTGTGTGTGAGGTCTGCCAGGTGTAGTGAGTTGATCGTGTGTCCTGTGGGCTCTTTTGTACCTTCAGCCACTTGGGAGTCACACACACACACACACACTCACGCAGCCACGGGTCAAACACAGAGGTGCGCCGGACCAGCTGGCAACTTCCTGTTCCTCAAGGCACCGGGACCAGAACCCTTTCAACAGGACAGATGCACACTCTCACTCTCCCAGCCAAAAACACACAACACAGACCATCACCACAAGATGGGAATTCAATAAAGAGGGCTTTTAGGTTCCACCCCTGCAAACAAATAAGAGAAAACATTTGTCCACTCAGGAACATCAAATTTGAATACACTTACATGCTACAACTTTAACATTTATTTAATAACTAAATACATATGCACGTGCACAATTATAGCAGCCTGACACTTCATTTTATTTATACTTTTAAAAAGTGTACTTATTACAGAAATAATATAGCTTACTTTAAAAGAATATACTTGAGTGTGAACTGACTGTAATATTTCCAGACACTTATTTGCATGCTATTTACAATTAAAGGAAAAGGTATTATAGTTCAAATTTACAATAAATGCAACTAGTTGAACTTTTGTGTTTTTGACCCACTTAAGTAGGACTTTAAAAGTGTAGCCTACTTAAGTGTGTAAAAAAAAAAAGTGTTAAACAATCATGAAAGTGTACTCGCTAAGTACACTTAATGTTCTTTTATTTCATTAATATTATATCTGCAAGCCAAGTAGATTTTTAAATATACTTTTAATATTTTAAGTACACTACAAGTGCACATTCAATAAAATTAAGTACACTTCTTTTTCACAAGGAAGCAGAAAATTTTATAAAGTCAGCCAATTAAATTGTGTGTGATATGCATAAACATGCACATATGCACACACACACATTTCTCATTCAACCAATGAAAGCGCACCATTAAAATGTGTTGTCAGATGGCCTAAAAACACAGTATGCTTTATCTAAAAAAGCTGGTTTTATTCAAGTAGAAAACATTATTTAATATAAATCTACTATATTATGTTACGCTAAACAAAGTCATTTCTAAGGGTCAGATCAGATGGCTCCTTGAAGCAACTGCGGAGTTTCACTTTATCCGCGCGCAGAAGTGTGTTGTTTGTGTAGTAAGTGATGTCACAGGGTGAATCGTGCGGGTTGTGATCTTTTCTGCTTTTAATCTGGAAGATTAAAGAGCTCTGCTTCATTAGCATGTGTTTCTGCATCTCCCTGCAGAGTCCATCCCTACACACACACACACGCTCAGCCTATTACCCACTCTTGGGGCCATTAAGGCCTCACATTAATGATGCATAATTAGCATATGATGACAAATAATAGGAGTGAGCAGTATTAGGTGTAATGGAGGCTGCAGCAATAACATGGTATCCCACTGTTACCCACCACCAGCCATCCCCCCAAACAAACACACACTCACGCACGCCGCACAAACACACCACATACTATAAGTCTGCCTCTGAATATGCTGCTGAGAGAGGGGAAAAGCTAAAGACCATCTACATTCATAAATTATTCAAATGTTATGTTACTTGTAAGACAGTACAATGGCATCCATAAGTCACTGTAACTTATGCTGGGTTAATCTAATCAATGAATCACACGATTATAATAATAATGGAAATGGACTGTGCTAATTAAGCATGTCCTGTGCATTTCTGCTCTGAATTATTCATAAATGTGCATCAAAATATAGAGAGGTATTCACATAGCATCTTTCCAATTAAGCGAACAGTGTTGGCTTAATTTTGGAGACAATGAAAGCGTTCTGTTTATTTGATCAAAATAGCAGACAAATGATCAGTTACCGAACAGTGAGCTGTCCACTTCCGTCAAATCACAGTAAAGAGATTCAAGTGCTGTCGACAGCCAGGACACAATTACAGACACCCAGGCGTGTTTTTCTTATATTTATATGCAGTTGCTCTCAACTTCTTACTCTCATTGTCCATCAAAACACACTACAAACTCACATTCAAGTACACAAACTCCTCTCCAATTACAATTAAATATCTTTTGTCTGAAGTTTGGGTTAGTAGTTGTATGGAGGGTTGTGGGATGTGAACAGAAATGTAAGAAAATGACTTCACATATACGGACAGAGTAAATCCATTGGAAAGGAGAAATTATTAACATCCAGAGAAGATGCTAGAGAGCCTCTTAAAGAGACAGTTCACCAGACAAACCCCCACCTCCGTCATTCTGCTACAGTTCTGTTGTTATTTACTCGTGTCTAGGGATGGGACGGTATGAAAATTTTATATCACGATTATAGTGAGCAAAATTATCACGATTATCAATATTATCACGATTTTGTTAAAATTAAATGTTCAAAAAGAACTGATGCATACACTGAAAGTTTTATATTTGAAAAACAACAAATAAAACAAGCAGCTCTATGCACTTTTTAAGCAAGATTCTATTATGTGGCATTTCCTTCCTTATGATGACCGTCGTCAATAGCAACGCATTATAACAGCGCACATCCATGTATCACAACGGACGCGCTCTCTCGTTTCATCCAAATGCAACTTGCCATCTTGCGTCTCCGTTTTTGATTGAATTGAAAAAATATAACATTACGCTTTAAACATTAAAACATTAATCTCAATTCTATATGTCCCCGTAAAAAAAAATCAGTGTAATAAGTCTACAATGAATATACATTATTATCCCTTAAATGTCACCCATAATAGTCTTGTTTGAACTTGCTGTGAACTTTTTTCTTTGTGGAAGCGTCACGTTAATTTCAAGTGAGTGAGATAAAATAATTCAGCTCAAAACAACATTTTGTGTCCAATTATTTCCCAGACGTAGTTTTGGTATTAATGTCAAAGTTCACTTGCCTTGTTTTCGCTATACAACAGTGTGTGATGGTCACGAAGACGACTCGGCAGATTTGAAGTGTTTCCCACTATTGCAGCAACTTTCTTTTTGCATGTTCTGCAGACAGGGTGACCATCCTCGATTAAGTTTCCCTCAGGACTTTTGTAAAAGCCAAAATATGACACAACTCAGATTTGGTCCTTTTAGAAGGCTGAAAGTTCCCCGAGCGCTGTCACTGCCGTCCGCCATTTCTTCACGTTCAAAAAACAACGTTGCGCGCTGCGCCTGCGTCTGCGCCAGACTGATGCTGGCTGGACAGGATTT
>CM077172.1:41466783-41566783 GCA_039654105.1 Coreius guichenoti
TTTCACATCAAAACTCGTCATTTACAGGCAGAGAGCTCAGAGGACGTAAAAAGTTGACCTAATCTACACTGTTAACACACACACATAGACACACAAACACACACACACACACTTTGGGCTTTGTTATGTGTCAGACAGACTGAGCACATGGTAATGCATTCATCCCTTCGCTGTCTCTTCTCTGATCCTCCCTCTCTCTCTCTTTCAATCTAATTTTTTCTCTCGTTCCCTTTCTCTCTGCCACACTGAAGCGAGAATATGAGTGCTGTCAATATGTTTGATTATGCACACATCGATTCCACTTTTCCAAAGAGAGGATTATGCATGGAAAAAAGGGAAATGGCAAAAGAAAGGAAATGGAGACAGAAAAAGGGAAAGAGCGAGAGAGTGAAAAATATTACGCATAAATCTGAAAAGCGTTCACGTCTGCTGCTGTCATTTGTCCTAGAAGCATTGACTTTTTGCCGTGGATGTTTTCAGATGAACTGATCCAGCTGAGATTGTAATTGGTGACATGCAACTTTAAGTTTAACCTTTTCTGAGACACTGGTGGCAACCAATTAACTGGCCATTGAATAAAAAACATCCCTAATTATCAGTCTCATTACTGCTGTATCGGCCTGTGTGTGTGTGTGTGTGGAGAATGTGCAGCAGAAACAGAACAGAGCTCATGGCCTTCAGCGAATACTGAACTGATTAAAGTGACCAGAAACCTCTTTAATGCTGAGAGTCGAGAGGAACCTTCATGTCTCATAGTACTTGATCATTGTACATTTTTCCAGTTTAATAATAACAGGAGGTCATAGAGCAGGGGTCGGCAACCTTTTTGTCATGAAACATTGTACAATGTAAATAAGAGATTCGTTGATTATAACAGGAGTTTTGGCGCGAATCCAGAACTCAGTCACTGATAAACTCTCACTGTTTGATTGACAGCTCCAGTGATTATAAAGGAGCGCTCTTTGATCACTTTCTATATATAATGTATTCACAGTTTAAATAACTGATTATTTTCATCCTGTTAAGAGAAACAATGTGAAGTTGAGTGTTTAGTCACTGGTTTGATTTACTGACACATAGACAAAGAACATCTGACTGTACATGAATCATTACATATCAGAAATCACTGGTCTCAGATCAGGCATTAGAATTATCACGGTTACTTACATGTTGTGGCATTACTGTCGAGTCCATATCGTAAAAGTCTGTTTTTTTCTGAAAAGTCTGAAAAAGCATTAGGATCCTTTGGAAGGTAATGTTATTTTTAGTCCAGTGATCCTGTATCACTCTTCTCTCCTCGTCATCTCACTAACACACCAGTGGGCGGGGCCAAAGTTGCGATGATGAAGTAGGCGTTGATCTTCCTCTGCAGAGGCGGGCTTTCACCGATAGACACATTCCACAATGAGTCGTTCTCTGGGCTTGGTTACAATAAAAGCTGTTTTGGACTCATAAGGAAGTTTTTATAGGATATTCTTATAGTATGATGACCTCTTATATGTCAAAAGCTCAAGGAAAGTTTGATTTCTCAGTTCATGACCCCTTTAAACATTTCTGAAGGACTTTTTTTATAAAATTTGCTTTACATTGATCAAACTCCTTTAGTTTGTTTGTTTTCAGGTTTAAATTATACTTTGAAGAACCGATTTCTAATTCTATTTACACCTGGTCATTCATGCGTTTTAACTGACTGGATAGCTATCCATTTTACTTGGCAACATAAGTCTCCGCAAAACAAATATAACACACTCTCGCATGTTTAGTTTTTACCATTTTAGGGGGAGTAAAATTTACATATGTGACTTCTACAACCAGATGCAGTCTTTTCATGATTGGACAGCTATCCGATAAGAGAAAACACATTAAGTGACCAGGTATGCATGAATGGAGTTTACGCATGCATCACAGTCATTTCAATGTATGTGGAATGTTTAATAGGACTCAATATACTTGTTTGAATATCTCCGAAATGTATAGCATTGACTATATATGTCATGATCCCAGCCTGTGTTTCCCTGTCTTGTGTGAGGACTTTTGTTATTTCCTGTCTTGTGTCATGTTTTGTAGTTCTTTGTAGTCTTTATAGATGATTAGCTTTTCCCAGGTGTTGCCTATTAGTCACTCACCCTTGTTATCTTGTTAACCTTGTTTCCCTTTGTGTATATATACCCCAGTGCTTCAGTTGTTGTTTGTCGGTCGTTGTTCTTGCAAGTCTCTTTGTAAGCTGTTGCGTTCCTGGTTTTCCCTTGTCTGGATCATGTCTCTGGTTCCCCTGTTTGGATTATGTTGCTGTCTCTGTTTTAGATTATCTGGATTTGTGTTTTTTTTAATAAACTGTTGCTGCACTTGGATTCTCACCTCTCCTCATCCCTGCTAACACGTTACAATATACAGCGGATCAAGCTGTAAGCTGTCAGTCAGTAATTTGTTAATGGTTTGTCAGAGATATGTGATTTCATTGCACAGTTATATTCTCACACTTTAATAGTATTTATAACTCCTAACTTAATAAAACAAGCTGTGCTGCTATGAGGAATGATTACCTTGAAATGTAGATCCGTATGCAGGTATGAGGTACTTTATCTGAATGAAATACATACACCTCTCTCGCTTTTGCTCACGTGCCAGCAATTACCCCTCTGCATGCTAGTGTTGGCACACGGTGCCATAGGTTGCCGACCCCTGTCATAGAGGAAAACTTATCAACGGAAGCTTGGTTCACTGTCTGTGAATCCATGATGATTTGGCTTGTCCTCATGGATCTCTGCTGTGACTAAAGAGTGAAAACGCTGAGTGAATGAAGGCCAGTGACCACAGTGACGTCTGCAACCATGTCAATCACACTGCACTCAGAGATGAGAAAGGACGAGACAACAGAATATAAAAAAAAGATGAGGCGAGATGAGATGAGAACAGAGTAGACAGGAGAGGAGAAGTGGTGAGATAAGACGAGAAGAGCAAATATGAGAAGAAATGAGACAAGAAGAGACAACATAAGAGGAGAGGAGGCTAGATGAGACAAAAAGAGCACATGTGAGAAGAGATGAGACAAGAAGAGACAACATAAGAGGAGAGGAGGCTAGATGAGACAAAAAGAGCAAATATGAGAAGAGATGAGACAAGAAGAGACAACATAAGAGGAGAGGAGGCTAGATGAGACAAAAAGAGCAAATATGAGAAGAGATGAGACAAGAAGAGACAACATAAGAGGAGAGGAGGCTAGATGAGACAAAAAGAGCACATGTGAGAAGAGATGAGACAAGAAGAGACAACATAAGAGGAGAGGAGGCTAGATGAGACAAAAAGAGCAAATATGAGAAGAGATGAGACAAGAAGAGACAACATAAGAGGAGAGGAGGCTAGATGAGACAAAAAGAGCAAATATGAGAAGAGATGAGACAAGAAGAGACAACATAAGAGGAGAGGAGGCTAGATGAGACAAAAAGAGCAAATATGAGAAGAGATGAGACAAGAAGAGACAACATAAGAGGAGAGGAGGCTAGATGAGACAAAAAGAGCACATGTGAGAAGAGATGAGACAAGAAGAGACAACATAAGAGGAGAGGAGTATGGGTGAGACAAAAAGAGCAAATATGAGAAGAGATGAGACAAGAAGAGACAACATAAGAGGAAAGGAGGATAGATGAGACGAAAAAGAGCAAATATGAGAAGAGATGAGACAAGAGACAACATAAGAGGAGAGGAGGCTGGATGAGACAAAAAGAGCAAATGTGAGAAGAGATGAGACAAGAAGAGACAATATAAGAGGAGAGGAGGCTAGATGAGACGAAAAAGAGCAAATATGAGAAGAGATGAGACAAAAAGAGACAACATAAGAGGAAAGGAGGATATATGAGACGAAAAAGAGCACATATGAGAAGAGATGAGACAAGAAGAGACAACATAAGAGGAAAGGATGATAGATGAGACAAAAAGAGCAAATATGAGAAGAGATGAGACAAGAAGAGACAACATAAGAGGAGAGGAGGGTGGATAAGACAAAAAGAGCAAATATGAGAAGAGATGAGACAAGAAGAGACAACATAAGAGGAGAGGAGGATAGATGAGACGAAAAAGAGCAAATGTGAGAAGAGATGAGACAAGAGACAACATAAGAGGAGAGGAGGCTAGATGAGACGAAAAAGAGCAAATATGAGAAGAGATGAGACAAGAGACAACATAAGAGGAGAGGAGGATAGATGAGACAAAAAGAGCAAATGTGAGAAGAGATGAGACAAGAAGAGACAACATAAGAGGAGAGGAGGCTAGATGGGACAAAAAGAGCACATATGAGAAGAGATGAGACAAGAAGAGACAACATAAGAGGAGAGGAGGCTAGATCGGACAAAAAGAGCAAATATGAGAAGAGATGAGACAAGAAGAGACAACAGGAGAGGAGAGGAGGCTAGATGAGACAAAAAGAGCAAATATGAGAAGAGATGAGACAAGAAGAGACAACATAAGAGGAGAGGAGGCTAGATGAGACAAAAAGAGCAAATATGAGAAGAGATGAGACAAGAAGAGACAACATAAGAGGAGAGGAGGCTAGATGAGACAAAAAGAGCACATATGAGAAGAGATGAGACAAGAAGAGACAACATAAGAGGAGAGGAGGCTAGATGGGACAAAAAGAGCAATTATGAGAGAAAAGAAGAGAGGTTTAGAAACAATTTTTTTACAAGAAGAGAAGATAACAAAAATGAGTAGAGAACAGATGAAAAGACAAAAATATAAGAGAAGGAGAGACAAGATGAGGAAATACTAAACTAGACTAGACAACTCGAGAAAATATAAGATGATATACAAGGAGAGGACTCGAAAAGTAGAGACGATAGAAGAGACTAGACAAAATGAGATGCAAATGAGACAAGATGAGAAGAGAGGAGACAAGATGAGAAAAGACTATACTAGACAAAACAAGAAAATATAATCGGAGAGGAGAGGAGACAAGAAGATCAAATACTAGAAGAGAATAGACAAAATAAGACTAGAGACAAGATGAGACGAGATGAGATGAGACAAGATGTGAAGAGACAACAAAATATTAGAAAATATAAGATGAGAGACTAGACAAAACAACATGAGAAGACATGAGATTACACGAGACAATGTGAGAAAAAAAGAGAAAAGACGAGACCGAGAAGAAACAGAGAAGAATAAGAAGAAACAGAGAAGAGAAGAGCAGATGACTTATCATTCAAGAAATAAGATGGCGGCTCTGAACTCACTGAAGGGATTTACCGTGTTCGTAAAGCACTCAAGAGGAAATCAGCTTTTCACAGTCATCCGCCATGCTCTACGCACCATTATAATCTCCTCACGAAATAAATAAAAAAAGTCTCTCACACGCATAAAGAATCAGAGATGTCGCAAAGCATCAAAGTTTGCTAAGAGAAAAGTTTGACTGGTGTTAATTTGGGTGAAGCAGCCAGTAGCAGGTCAGATCCACCGGATAACCAGAGGGTAAAACTCGCAAAATGAGAGATGAAAATGGAGAAAAAAAGGAGATTTATTCAAATAATTGAGTCTCCAGTGCTTTTAATTCGGCTCAAACACACACACAACTCCAGTAGCCTCTCTACTGTCTGTTAGCGTAACAGCACTGGAAGCTAATTTATGTAAACTTGTTCCATTATGTAGGCTGCTGAGAGTGTCATTACTCCTTTGGCTGGCTTTGGGGCTTTTCCCTACACAAACACCAATTGGGCTGCTCATTTGCTCGGTGTGCTGGATGTGTATTCTAATGAAGCCCCTAACAACAACACGGCCTGCCAGGGCAAATTATTACCCCAAAGTCAAAACAAAACAAAGTGACTCTCTAATAGCTGCAGAAAGACCTCCGGAATCAACCATGTATATCTGCCTGTGCTAAACTATGCAGCAAAGCAGATGACATGGTTTTGTATTAGTCTATTACAGATGAGCACTATTTTAAACTGTAACGTCTTTATGTATCAGTACAAATATTTGTGTTTCTTCACGTTCTGGTACTTCAATGTCCCAGGGGTTGATTAAAAAAAAAAACAGATTTCAACTTTTATATAAAAAGTTGCAATTACCTTTTTTATGTTTTATTCTGTGGTGGAAGCAAGCTTCCATACAACTTCTTTTCATGTTACTAGATTACGTCAAAACTGGCTTGAAAACATTTTATCATTATCATTTTTTCACATTTCTTTTAGGTGTAGATTTCATTGATTTACCACAATAATTGTGGTATATTATATTATATTATATTATATTACACAGCATTAAAGTAAAACATATTGGGCTATATTTTATGTTTTTTATTATATTATATATGATTCCAAGTAATATATATATATATATATATATTAGCTTTACATTGTAAGTGACAAAACAGAATTAAATTTTTTTTTTTTTTTATGACAATTAATCATCAGCACAAAATTAGCATGACTGTGACAGGCCTAGGAAATAATTTGTTCCAGACCCAGAAAATGTATTAGCAAAATATTTAAAAAAAATATATATTTTTATTAGAAAATAATTTTTAAAACTGTGATGAAGAGTAGAGAAAGAGTGAAATGAACTAATAATTTCAAGTTGTGTTGTATGAATATGATCATGTATTTTTACACAAATTTGTGGAATCATTTTCACCACAACCAAAAAAATGGCCATAATAAAGTTTTATCAAAATCTATTGTATTTGTTTAACAAAGAGACAACAGTGTCAATGAAGAGATGTGCAATGAAAAAAAGTAAATAACAGAGGGTTACAAGATACTTTTAATGAGTGTTACTTCCAATCAAATGTTGAAAATATTATTTGATCATGTGTATTTAGGACACATAAAACTCAAGCTAGTCTTAACAGTTTATTGTAAAAACATTTAAAATGTTATTTCCACTGCAGAACGACTGGTATCTATCACATGACAAATGTTTATGACTGTTCGGGGTGAAAAAAATGACAAATTCTCTTGCGATGCTTGTATTTCCACTATAAATATACAAATGAAAGTGAAAGATGTGTTTCATTTCCAAAAGGCCAGAGGACCAAAAGTGGCCATTTAAGGTGAGGAAAAGCAAAACTTTTGTTATCTCTCACATTTTTCATTCTTTCCTGGCCCACAGCTCTCCGTCTCTCTCTCTCTCTCTCTCTGCCACGGCTCAGTCCATTCTGGACGAGTGTGTGTTGAAATGGAAGGGTGCTGTGGATCCGGGTTTGACTGGCATCTGGGACCAAGAGACTTTCTGTGCTGTTTCAGTCAGAGAAACTGAGACAGATGGAGAGAAAAGAAGAGAAGATGCGAGAAGGACAAAAAAAGAGGAAGAAGAGCGTGAGAGATATAAAGTGAGGGATGTGAGAAAGAGAGAATGTGAAATATTCAGACGTAATCGCTCTCCGTCTGTCAGGCAGAGCAATCATGGACCTTCACAGACCAGCAGCATCATCACTATCTGGTTATGATATGATGGCAGAGTTCTGACCCCGTCTGGCAGAGCCGGGCTGCGGCAAGGAGGAGGAGGAGGAGGAAGGCCGGGCAGGGCAGGCTGCTCTCTGGCACAGGCTCGGGGCTGTGGACTTGTCTGCTTTAATAGAGCGGATGTCACTGCAGCGGGCGGGCTGAGCGGCCCCCTCAGCTGTCACTCATCGGGCTGAGTGTCAAGACGAGAGCCGGGCTTGAGGCCGCCGGATTACAGGGTAGTTACCATAGCTGTCAGATTACTGACAACCTGACACCCCCGCACACTGCACCCCTTTAAGTGTTGCTTTGTTTCCCTTCGGCAGATTGGAGAATTACCCAGCAGTAAGAGGAGAGTAAGGGATGGATACAAAAGGAAAAAAGACAACAAATGTGGAGGTTTTAGAGTTCCATGCTGTTAGCTTTGTGATGAAGTAACTCATGCTTTAGTTCAGTCGGAGACAGACGGAGAGCAGAACGAAACAGAGACCCCAGGGGGAATGTTTTATTGCTCAGAGGTTGCTCTTTGAAACTGAATTTTGTCTAAGAGGTTCCTCAATTTAACAAATAAATCAATAAATAAACACAAAAGAGGCTAATTTAGTCTTGAGTTTTGAAGTTTGATTATTGAGTGGGGTATTTTTCTCAGGAGAAACATCTGAAAAGTAATTATTCACACACCCTCATGTCATTCCAAACAAGACTTTGGTTGGTCTGTTTGCTTAGTTAAGATATTTTCACGCAGTATTATAATCAAGTGGGTCTTGTGAAGAGATATGATCACTTTATGGCCCTGTTGACATCTGGTATTAAAGGGATAGTTCACCCAAAAATGAAAATTCTGTCATTAATTACTCACCCTCATGTCATTCCAAATTTGTTAGACTTTTCGATTAAATCTGAGAGATTTCTGTCCCTCCATTGACAGGCTTATTCTCACGCATCAAGCAAGTTCGGTTGAGCTTCTGTTTATGTTCGCTGATCAATGTTTAAATGTGAATAAAAGCCTAAATTAAATCTGTTCATCATATAAAGCAATAGAGTCTCTTCAGAACATTTGGACTAAACCACTCAAATCCTATGGATTAGTTTTACGATCTCTTTATGAACTTTTTGAAGCGTCAAAGTGGTAGTTGTGTAGCTGTCAGTGGAGGGACAGAAAGCTCTCAGATTTTATTAAAAAGATCTTCATTTGTGTTTCGAAGCTGGACGAAAGTCTTATGGATTTGGAACGACATGAAGGTGAGTAAATGATGACAGAATTTTATTTTTGGGTGAACTATCCCTTTAAGATGAATTTTGGTCGATCGGATCAGAAGTAGACGAGGGAGTCTCGTTTGTCTACTTTCGACTGCTTCTGTCCTGATTACTTCGATGGGATGGTCCATCAGTTTTCGTCAAAACACCAGCGGGAGGGTTCATTGCCTATGCACTCTAATATTACACCAGAGTTCTGCTGCTTGTGTTGGTAGCAAACAAAGATGCTGCACAAAGTTTTGTACATGTATATGTAACGGAAGCAAACCAGTAAGAGTTGTGCGAGTAAACCTCACTCCCCTGGCCTCAAGAGGCGCACCAGAGACTGTGGTCTTTAGCGTCCTTGTTAGCGCACATTCCTCGCATAAATACAGGAGTAAACAGGGTCTATAATGTTTTGAGCTTGTCCACTTTTGACCACTTCCAGAGGTAGTGGTAACTGTTATATAAAAATGATTATTGCTTTGCATCAACTGGCTTGATTTATGCTGCTACTATTGTTGTCACTGTTATTTAGTCATATGGTTCAAAGTTCATATTTTTACTGAATTACAATTGTTGATCATCACCATGAGATTTGTGTTGACATGAGACATATGTTGAGGTGTTGAGCTATATGTGCTTCTCATTGCAACTTTTGCAACTTATTTGCCCGGGTGAAATGGGTAAACTGTGTGCCTCTAGTTTTAAGAGGCAAATGATGTTCATGTCGTGTAGTTAACTTTGAAAATAAAACACGGAGATGAAAAAACATGGATTGTAGCTGCTTGCATTGCTAAACATTGTTTAGTTGCCTTGACAAGAAGTTTTACGTTAAAAAGACTACCTGCTACTCATTTCACAAACAAACGTTTTTAAGTTGACTTTAACTGGAGTGAATTATTTGAGTTAACTTAAAAAATTGAGTGCGATAGGTTGCCTTATTTTTCCAAGTTGGATCAACTTGTTTTTTTTAGTTGTCTTGACAAGAAGTTTTAAGTTTAAAGATTACCTGGTACTCATTAGATGAACAAAAGCATTTAAGTTGATTTTAACTGAAGCAAATTAGTTATGTTAACTTAAAAAGTTGAATGCGATAAGTTGCCTTATTTTAAGTTCAACTATTTTTTTTTACAGTGCAGAACTGCATACTAACATTATAAGTGCACCACAGGAAACATTATAAAACAATTCAGTTCATGGCCCCTTTAATACCAGGTGTACACAGGGCCCATATGATGAACAAATTTAATTTAAGTTAGTGAGGACATCATTGGTCCTCGTGCATTACATGTTTGAGATTCCATGTTTACCATATGTGACATGCTCTATGTAAGTGTGTCGCTGCTTAGATAAAAGCTTAAATTAACTCTGTTCATTATATAAAGTGATTGTGTCTCTTCACAAGACTTGAATTAAACAATTAGAATCATACAGATTCATTTTACAAGGCCTTTATGAACTTCTCATGGTTACCTGGACTTTCAATGGAGAGACAGAAACCTCTCAGGTTTCATTAATATCTTAATTTGTGTTTTGAAGGTAAACCAAAGCCTTATGGGTTTGGAACGATGAGAAGCTGAGTAAATGATGACAAAATCTCCATTTACTGTCTACAAGAAACAATTGAGATAATTAAGAGACCACTGTTCTTTGTGGCTGATCGAGCTGTGATAGTGATTATTAATGATTTTCCTTGGTCATGTTGGGGTGTGGATGAAGTCTCCAGATAATCAACTCAGGTAGATCTGTGCATCACCATGTACTAGCGGCTCTCCTTAACATCCTGAAAACCCTCACAGCAAACGAGTTCCACTTCCTCTTTTGTAAGAAATTATGGGGAAATGGGTCTGATGCTAAAAGGGCTGTAAGAGTGTGTCAGTGCTAAATTCACGACAAAGTTATCCCATAATGCAGAGCAGAATGAGTAGTGGTAGCTGGAAATATTTTAATGATTGAATAGACAGAGTGGGCCGGACACGGGTCAGCGGACGTGTTTAAATTTTTTATTCGTCTCATTCGAGCGACCCTGTATAAGAGACTCTGTCATTCTACACCTCAAATGAGCACTGGGGTGGACGAGAGTGAGAGAGAGAGGAAAAAAGAGAGAGAGAGAGTGTGTGTGGACATTGAAATTTACATCTCATAGTCTAGTGTACTGGAACCACCCAATTAGAGACTGAAGGTAAGGGACAGAGCCGTGCTTCAGAGAGACAACGCTTCTTGGATAAAGCCATACAGCCAATATCAGTCTTTGTTGGGTTTTAGGTTCAACAAAATATGGTAGAGGATAATCAAATTACACTATATTGCCAAAAATGTTGGGACGCCTGCCTTTACATGCACATCAACTTTAATGACATCCCATTCTTAATCCGTAGGGTTTAATATAGAGTTGGCCCACCCTTTGCAGCTATAACAGCTTCAACTCTTCTGGGAAGGCTTTCCACAAGGTTTAGGAGTGTGTTTATGGGAATTTTTGACCATTCTTCTAGAAGCGCATTTGTGAGGTCAGGCACTGATGTTGGACGAGAAGGCCTGGCTCGCAGTCTCCGCTCTAATTCATCCCAAAGGTGTTCTATCGGGTTGAGGTCAGGACTCTGTGCAGGCCAGTCAAGTTCCTCCACACCAAACTCGCTCATCCATGTCTTTATGGACCTTGCTTTGTGCACTGGTGCGCAGTCATGTTGGAACAGGGAGGTGACATCCTCAAACTGTTCCCACAAAGTTGGGAGCATGAAATTGTCCAAAATGTCTTGGTATGCTGAAGCATTAAGAGTTCCTTTCACTGGAACTAAGCGGCCAAGCCCAACCCCTGAAAAACAACCCCACACCATAATCCCCCCTCCACCAAACTTTACACTTGGCACAATGCAGTCAGGCAAGTACCGTTCTCCTGGCAACCGCCAAACCCAGACTCGTCCATCGGATTGCCAGACAGAGAAGCATGATTGGTCACTCCAGAGAACACGTCTCCACTGCTCTAGAGTCCAGTGGCGGCGTGCTTTACACCACTGCATCCGACGCTTTGCATTGCACTTGGTGAACAAAGGCTTGGATGCAGCTGCTCGGCCATGGAAACCCATTCCATGAAGCTCTCTACGCACTGTTCTTGAGCTAACCTGAAGGCCACACGAAGTTTGGAGGTCTGTAGCTATTGACTGCAGAAAATTGCAGACTTCTGCGCACTGTGCGCCTCAGCATGCGCTGACCCCGTGCTGTGATTTTACGTGGCCTACCACTTCGTGGCTGAGTTGCTGTTGTTCCCAATTGCTTCCACTTTGTTATAATACCACTAACAGTTGACCATGGAATATTTAGTAGTGAGGAAATTTCACGAATGGACTTATTGCACAGGTGGCAACCTATCACGGTACCACGCTTGAATTCACTGAGCTCCTGAGAGCGACCCATTATTTCACAAATGTTTGTAGAAGCGTCTGCATGCCTAGGTGTTTGAATTTATACACCTGTGGCCATGGAAGTGATCGGAACACCTGAATTCAATGATTTGGAGGGGTGTCCCAATACTTTTGGCAATATAGTGAATATCCATATGTACTGTTTCATAATAAGTGAAATCAGGCTCCCCAAATATGATTGAAATATGACTGACTACTTAGGGCTATTCCAAAAGTTTGTCAGGCGACAACAGCTTGGTGTGTCCCAGGTTTAAGATTGTAAGGCAGCATTGCATGTATTCTTTGTGAATGAAGCAATCCCAGAATGCACTGCTGAGCTTGGTGAAAAAACAAACAAACAAACAAAAAACATCCAAGATGGCGGGTGAGTCATAAGAAATGTTGATTTGGCTGTAAATATACCTTTTTATTCAATATCTATACAAATTTAATCTTGTTAAAATATAATTGAATCCTATATTTCCCATGTGAAAAGGAAGTGTGCTTAATCGCATACTGAATGTGCACTTGTAATGTACTTCAAATCCTAAACGTATATTTTTAAAACTGTACTTTCAGATAATACAATATCAATAAAATAAACGGTCACTTGAAGAGCGTACACTTTCATTGCTGTGCTTTTAAGTGCACCTTGTAATAATGTCACATTAAGTTTTACTTTACAGTACATTTGAAATCATATTTTGTCATGCTTTAAAGAAGAACACTTATTTTAAAATATATAATTTTAACAGTAGTGTGTTATTCGTTATAACATTTAAAGTTAATACATTTTAAATGTATTAAATTGCAACATCTTTACAAATGTCAATAGAAATTACATTAAAGTATATTTTACTTTATCATAAATGATTGGTACACTAACCCTGTTTTAAAGACAATAGTAGTACTTAACCCAGACAGCAACAGTGTCGACACTATGTTGCTGTCTGGGTATGAAATTGAATTTAATATAAATTTTAAGTATAATACAGTTTCATTTAATTGCAATTAACATAATTAAAGGGATAGTTCACCCAAAAATGAAAATTATCCCATAATTTACTCACCCTCAAGCCATTCTAGGTGTATATGACATTCTTCTTTCAGACGAATACAGTCGGAGTTATATTAAAAAAATGTCCTGGCTCTTCCAAGCTTTATAATGGCAGTGAATGGCAGCCCAAAATTTGAAGCCCAAAAAAGTGCATCCATCCATTATAAACGTACTCCATATGGCTCCAGGGGGTTAAAAAAAAGGCCTTCTGAATCGAATCAATGGGTTTTTGTTAGAAAAATATCCATATTTAACACGTTATAAAGTAAAATATCTAGCTTCCACCAGACCACTTTTCCGTATTCAATTTACGAAGAAAGTGTAATGCCTCTCGCAGTTCAAACCGCTTACGCTACGTCCGACGTCATCGTCACGCCAGTTACGCTTTTTTCGTGAGCCCCCTGGCAGACGAGACCCCCGTGGAACGCTGGTCCTTCCCTGGTCTCCTCTGTCAGGGCGCGGAATTTGACCCCGCCCACACCTCGGGACACTCCCACGCCTCCCATGTCTGGGCCGGTCATTCCGCCTCGCTGCCCCATCGGGGGTACGCCTGTGGTTCGCATGACCCCGCTGGTCCAGTTTCTGGGAGCCTGGCTAGCGCTTCCCAATCTGTCCAGCTGGCTCGCTCGTACCATCAGGTTCGGCTATGCGATTCAGTTCGCACAGTCTCCTCCCGCTATACCATGGTGGGTGGCAATGCCCCTGTCATGCGTGCGGAGGTCGCCACCCTACTGGCGAAGGGTGCGGTCGAGATCGTCCCTCCAGCCGAGATGGAGTCCAGCTTCTACAGCCGGACTCCGGACTCTTACTTCATTGTACCCAAGAAAACCGGTGGGTTACGGCCAATCCTGGACCTGCGCATCTTGAACCGAACCCTTCACAGGCTTTCATTCAGGATGTTGACAGCCAAACGCATTTTCCAATGCGTTTGTCCATTGGATTGGTTTGCAACGATCGACCTGAAGGACGCGTACTTTCATGTCTCCATTCTTCCTCGACACAGACCGTTTCTACGGTTTGCCTTCGAGGGGCAGGCATATCAGTACACGGTTCTCACATTCGGGCTAGCCCTGTCCCCTCGCGTCTTTACGAAGGTCGTCGAGGCAGCCCTTGTGCCGCTCAGGCAACATGGGGTTCGCATCCTGAACTATCTTGACGACTGGCTGATTCTAGGCCACTCTCGGGATTAGGTTTGCGAACACAGGGACCTGGTGCTTCAGCACCTCGCCCGTCTGGGCCTTTGGGTCAACTGGGAAAAGAGCAAACTCTCCCCAGTGCAGAGGATCTCTTTTCTCGGTATGGAAATCGACTCGGTCGCCATGTACGCGCAGCTTACGAGCGAGCGCGCGCAGTTACTGCTGATTTGTCTTCGCCAGTTCGAGGGCAAGAGTGCGGTTCCACTGAAATATTTTCAGAGGCTCCTGGGGCATATGGCATCTGCAGCCGCTCGGTTTGCTTCATATGAGACCGCTTCAGCACTGGCTTCGCGATCGAGTCCCGAGATGGGCATGGCAACATGGCACGTATGTGTTTCCCCCAGTGAGCCTTCTCGCACAGGTTCTGTGCAAGATCAGGGAGCACAGGGAGCAGGTCCTTTTGGTCGCCCCATATTGACCCGGCCAGACCTGGTTCTCAGAACTCGTACTCCTTGCGACAGCCCCTCCCTGGTCGATTCCTCTGAGGAAGGACCTCCTTACTCAGATACGGGGCACCGTATGGCACCCACGTCCCGACCTTTGGAACCTACACGTGTGGGACCTGGACGGGACGCGGTAGGTTTAAGTACCCTGCCACGAGACAGGCCTATGCATTGAAGTGGAACCTCTTTGTCACCTGGTGCTCTTCTCGCTGAGAAGACCCCACGAAATGCTCAATCGGGTCTATGCTTTCCTTCCTCCAAGAAGGGTTGGAGCGAAGGCTGTCTCCCTCCACCCTGAAGGTCTATGTGGCCGCGATTTCGGCTCACCATGACCTGGTGGACTCAAAAAGGTAGGTCAGCACGACCTGGTCAGCAGGTTCCTTAGAGGGGCGAGAAGATTAAATCCTCCTCACCCTCCTCAAATACCCTCTTGGGATCTTGCAGTGGTTTTATCTGCCCTGCAGAAAGCTCCCTTTGAGCCTCTGCAGTCTGTGGAGCTGAAGTTCCTTTCAAGTGGTGCTCTTGATTGCTCTGGCTTCCATCAAGAGGGTAGGGGACCTGCAGGCATTTTCGGTTGACGAAGCGTGCCTGGAATTCGGGCCGGCTAATTCTCACGTGATCCTGAGACCCCGGCCTGGATACGTGCCCAAGGTTCCCACCACTCCCTTCAGGGATCAGGTGGTGAACCTGTAAGCGCTGCCTGTGGAGGAGGCAGACCCAGCCTTGGCACTGCTCTGTCCAGTACGCGCCCTTCGAGCTTACGTAGACTGGACGCAGTGTTTCAGGACCTCAGACCAGCTCTTTGTCTGTTACGGAGGGCAGCAGAAAGGGAAGGCTTTCTCCAAGCAGAGGTTGTCTCACTGGATAGTGGACGCCATTGTCTTGGCATATCAGGTTCAGGGCATGCCATGCCCCCTTGGGGTTAGAGCACACTCCACTAGGAGTGTTGCTTCCTTTTGGGCTTTAGCGCATGGCGCCTCGCTGACAGACATTTGTAGAGCTGCAGGCTGGGCGACACCCAACACATTCGCAAGATTGTATAATCTCCGAGTGGAGTTCCTCCAGCACTGTTGATGTCGACACCAGAGTGCATGCCCGCTTGGTCAGCCCTCGTGTTCGGCTAGGTGCCTCCGTGTGCATGGTTCCCCCGTTGGGCAACCCCCACATGTGTATTTCCATGGTAAGTCTCTCTGAGCACGTGTCTTCCCTTGGCAAGACACCTTGCCACACCTGGGGTTGAAAAATTTTCCACCTGCGGCTGGATACCCCAGAGTGCTGCATATGCAGTCCCTATGGGGGTCATATGTGTATTCTTAAGTCCTCCCTTAGGTCAGGCATTGTGTTGCATTTCTCCACGTGGGATATGCTTCCCAGTGTACCTTGGTATCGGCGTTGAGCCTAGCCCCTCGTTCGTGCTAAGACTCACGGCAGGGAGCTCTGGTCAGCGCAGGACGCTGGAAGACAGCCGTCGTGGCGAGATTGTATTGGGACCCCCATTTCGTCAGTAACTGACGTAACTCGTAGTGTACTGACTGAAAGGGAACGTCTCGGTTACGTATGTAACCCTCGTTCCCTGAAGGAAGGGAACGGAGACGTTACGTCCCCATTCCACTTCCGCTGTACCGCTGGAACTGCCGGACGCTCATGCCTTGGCTCTTCAGCAGGTAACATAATGCGAGATTGCCACGCAACGCCCTTTATACCCACGCGGTGGGGCGGGGTTACGTTATGCAAATTCCGCAGACCCATGGCATCTTCATGCCATTGGCTCGTTTTGTAGAGCTCAAAGGCGATTGGCTTCTAAGCGAAACCCCCATTTCGTCAGTAACTGACGTAACGTCTCCATTCCCTTCCTTCAGGGAACGAGGGTTACATACGTAACCGAGACGTTTAGCAACATGCTAATATCAAACTCTATAGGAATCAATTATGAATTTACACAAGGAGTATTATTTGTGTGGTACGTATCTGGAATTGATGTCTATGTTCCAAATCAGTGACTTGAACTTCATTACTTTTAGTATGTTTCCTAGTTTAAGATGTGCAGTATGTAGACAGTAGATAGCAAGGCTGCTCACTTGTTTTGGAACACTAGGTTTTGACAAAGCTATCTCGCATTTTAATATTCACTGATGATAGAGCAAGGAAAGTTATATGTGTATTAAGTTTTAGGTTCAGTCTGGCAGAACATTCTAGAATGTCTTGACCCTGCGTTCTGTTCCAGCACCCTCTTCACACTCAAAAAAATATTATTTTTTGTTCAGTTTAATTAATTAAAATGAGCTAAAGTAACATTATTTTTTTGTACCTTTTTGTCACAACTTAATTTAACTGTGTTCAATCAACCTAATATTTAAAACTAAAGTGTGTTTAAACAACATTAATCATTTTTGTTGACATAACTAACTGGGCAGTGGATCTTTAGTTCCCAGCATACTTTGCAAGGGACTGCATTAGGAGAGTAAAATTAGGGATTAAAGTGTTAATTTATGTGTTTTTCGGTAAAGGTAAAAGATGTTGTTGGTTTATATTAGTTTTTACCAAATCCGTGTCCGAATCCACTTTTGCTAGTTTAACGTCGGAAAAAACGGCCGGCGCACCATGCGCATAATCCAAAAGGGTTGTCCCTAGTCTCTTAATGAGTCATGGGTGTGTTTTGGGCATAACGTGCAATAAACCAATCAGAGTCTCATCTCCCATTCCCTTTAAAAGCCAGTTGCGCTTGCACCATGGCGGATTCGCTATTTACATGGAGGAATTTGCGAGTGGAAAAACTGAACGCTTCTCCAGAGAGGAATCCTTTTATTTTTAATATTTAAAAATGTGTGTGTGCTGCTGCGCATCCCTGTGTGTGTAATAAGCAGAGTGTACGCGCGTTGTGCACCTGCCTATAGGCGCATATTACTAACACGCCCTTTAAATAACAAAAAATTCTGCGCCATTGACTTTAGACCAGGTTTTTGTTGGTCAATGGCGCAGTCGTTTTCAGTTCCTCAAAATAGCAACACGCCAACAATGTGCCTGAACACACCTGGTTTTCAGACCAGTATGCCCGTGGGTGAACAGATGGGCACGAGTGCATTTGCTATTTAAACAACGTGGCGCTGGACATGAAAATGAAAACTGTGTCGGGATGAAACTAGCAAAAAACCCTTGCGTCGTGCCTGACGTCACATTGCGCTGGGTGTATGATAGGGCCCTTAAAGTGGTACTTGAGGCCACTCAGTGAAAGCATTCACTCACGCACTGAATCTTCAGACCAAGTCTGCAAAACTACAAGCACATAACATGCTTTACACTCAGTTTGCATCTGTAAAACAAACTTTTTGCAAAAACTCTAAACACAGTTCCCTACATTAGACACATCATTCAAAACTGCTTGCTCTAGAAAACACTGGCATTTAAATGCCACACTCATTTACTGATGACCTACAGCCAACAATCATGTGTGAAAACACTTATACATAAAATGATCACTTAGAGACCAAAACTCAGTGTTTTCAGAAAGAAATTATTTTTTATCCTCTTGCATTTCTGTTTATAGTGTAAATATACCTAATTTGATCACTTAGAAATCAAAACTCAATGTTTTTGAGAAACAAATATATATTTTTGACCCTTGCATTTCTGTTTATTTTGTAAATATATACTGAATATGCATACTGAAGTTGTCACCTTTATTTCTGTAGCACTTTACACAATACAGATTGTTTCAAAGCAGCTTCACAAATTCAAATTCTGCTGTAAAGCAGCTCTAACAAGCCAATAGTGTCATTATACAGTCAGTTCAGTGTTGATTCAGTTCAATTCAATAACTGTAAAGTGTGCATACATACTGTATATATAAGTGCTATGACAAACTCCTGTACAATCCACTGCACACTGAACAAGCATATTTCACATCCATATGTAGTTTAGCGTGTATGTGACTAATCATTTTATGTTTGTGTGTAGAGTTACTACGCACAAACACTATTTTTAGAAGAGTTAAAATAGTTTTGAATGAAGTGTTTGCATTTGCAAGAGATCTTGTGTGCGTGATTTGTGGGTTGGTGAGAGTTTTGAGAAATGAAGCCACAGTTTCAGAAATTGTGTGTAAGCATTTAAAAAAAACAAAAAAACTAATGTTCAGTTATGGTGGACATTTAGAGGATTTTTTGTAATGTTTTTGAATTTTGTGCAGAAGAGTGTCGCCTGTGCTCAGGCTGTGGGCACTCAATAATTTATATCAGTACTGACACCAGTCCATTCTTATTTGTTCACAATGATGAACTAAACTGCTTGTTTGAACATTAAGTCTTAGTAAATTAATTAAAAAAAAAAATTTGTTGGACAAACATAAAAACATTAAGTTTGACTAATGTAATAAAGTAATAAAAAATTGTTTTGACCCAACTAAACTGATTTATTTTGAATGAACTAAATTAAACTGTGTGTAAAAACAATTAAATTAAGTAAAGGTAATGAATTTATTTGCAGTCACAGGTGTGCATGTATTGACGTATATTTCAAACACCTACAACAATTTTTGGTTCCCAGAACATTCCCAAAACATATATTTGTAACATTTGTTTTTTTGGTTAGACAGGAAATTTTTCGTAACGGAAATAGAAAGTTTTTTTTAGGTTTGCAGAACGTTCCCCTAACCTTCCTGTAACATTCCCAGAACGTTCCCCTAACGACCTATTAACCTCTTTTCATCATTTATTTTACATATTCTCCCGCATCCCATATGGTAGAAGTGACATGGAAGACGGATGAATGGATGTCAATAATCAGTACAACAAACCATGTCTTGTTTTGAACTATTGTTTAATCAATAGAAATAATCTGAGCACATAAACCATCATATGGAGGATTAAATAAGTTTGATTTTATCCATTAATATGTATGATTTCGTAACTTGTATCACTGTACCACAGTAACAGATTTTACGTTAAGTGTCAAATAATACAGGTTTTTTTTTTTTTAAATATGATTTTTAGACATTAAAACACAGTAAAAACAGTGATATTATGAAATAGTATTACAACTGTTTTCAATGGGAATATATTGTAAAATTGAGCATCTTCAGTGTCACATGATCACAGAAATCATAGTAATATGCTGATTTGCTGCTCAAGAAACATTGAAAACATTGAAAACAGTTGTGCTTCATATTTCTGTGGAAAATTATACTTTTTATGATTCTTTGATGAATAGAAAATAGAAAAATGGTCTTAACTAAAATGTAAAATGTTTTCACTGAAATCTTTTAAAATATTTATCTATATATATTATATACACTCACCTAAAGGATTATTAGGAACACCATACTAATACTGTGTTTGACCCCCTTTCGCCTTCAGAACTGCCTTAATTCTACGTGGCATTGATTCAACAAGGTGCTGAAAGCATTCTTTAGAAATGTTGGCCCATATTGATAGGATAGCATCTTGCAGTTGATGGAGATTTGTGGGATGCACATCCAGGGCACGAAGCTCCCGTTCCACCACATCCCAAAGATGCTCTATTGGGTTGAGATCTGGTGACTGTGGGGGCCATTTTAGTACAGTGAACTCATTGTCATGTTAAAGAAACCAATCTGAAATGATTCGAGCTTTGTGACATGGTGCATTATCCTGCTGGAAGTAGCCATCAGAGGATGGGTACATGGTGGTCATAAAGGGATGGACATGGTCAGAAACAATGCTCAGGTAGGCCGTGGCATTTAAACGATGCCCAATTGGCACTAAGGGGCCTAAAGTGTGCTAAGAAAACATCCCCCACACCATTACACCACCACCACCAGCCTGCACAGTGGTAACAAGGCATGATGGATCCATGTTCTCATTCTGTTTACGCCAAATTCTGACTCTACCATCTGAATGTCTCAACAGAAATCGAGACTCATCAGACCAGGCAACATTTTTCCAGTCTTCAACTGTCCAATTTTGGTGAGCTCGTGCAAATTGTAGCCTCTTTTTCCTATTTGTAGTGGAGATGAGTGGTACCCGGTGGGGTCTTCTGCTGTTGTAGCCCATCCGCCTCAAGGTTGTGCGTGTTGTGGCTTCACAAATGCTTTGCTGCATACCTCGGTTGTAACGAGTGGTTATTTCAGTCAAAGTTGCTCTTCTATCAGCTTGAATCAGTCGGCCCATTCTCCTCTGACCTCTAGCATCAACAAGGCATTTTCGCCCACAGGACTGCCGCATACTGGATGTTTTTCCCTTTTCACACCATTCTTTGTAAACTCTAGAAATGGTTGTGCGTGAAAATCCCAGTAACTGAGCAGATTGTGAAATACTCAGACCGGCCCGTCTGGCACCAACAACCATGCCATGCTCAAAATTGCTTAAATCACCTTTCTTTCCCATTCTGACATTCAGTTTGGAGTTCAGGAGATTGTCTTGACCAGGACCACACCCCTAAATGCATTGAAGCAACTGCCATGTGATTGGTTGATTAGATAATTGCATTAATGAGAAATTGAACAGGTGTTCCTAATAATCCTTTAGGTGAGTGTATGTAATGTAACAATAAATCAGTGAAATGTTTCCCCCCCTATTTTTGGAGTCCAGGTGTCATGAACAACCATAGGGTCAGGTATCAGCCGGGCTGCGATACATCTGATAATGAGGGCCAAACCTGCAGACAACACACTGCCAAACAATTAGAGTTCGTCGGCGAGCACGGGTTAACACATTCTCGCATCTCCGCCGTGTTCAGCGCTAGTCCTTAATGAAAGTTATGAGACCCGTCCGCAATGATAAGAAGTCTCTCAGTCTGGCCTGCTGCATTATGCCCCGCTCTCACCCTGCACTTTGCATAGCCTAAAGCGTCTATTAAAATCCCCTTGTAAAATTCATAAAACAAAAAATGTGGTAGGTCAAGTCTAGAGGGAACCAAAGTAAGCTCCTTATTAGCAGCCAACAGAAAACACCCAGCCAATTATACATCCCGCGCGAGGAGGGCTCCAAATCAGCGCTGAGGAATAAGTATTTCCTCCCTCTCCTTCTCTCCTTCTTATTCTCCCTCTGATTTGATCGTAGGTAAGTGGATAGGCCGGGTTTTAGCCGCGAATCGGGAGCTGGTAATTATAGTGTGAGTGTTTAGTGGACAAAAATTCAGTCTCTGCTCTTGGAGCCATTCAAGTACAAACTCATGTAAATCTTCAGTCTGCTACACATCTTAAATTGGTGGGTTTAAGGGATTCCCAGAAGGAGCAAAGGATCGGAGAGGAAAGAAGAGGAACTCTGAGCTCCAGAGATATGTAAAAAAATCTCAGGCAGGAATTTAAAAGGCTACAAATTAGACCCGACATTAGTCTCCTTCTTCCACAGAGCCGGCGGAATGAGAATAAAGCAGAATAAATAAGAGCGAGACGGCTTCTTCCTGCTCTTAGAAGATGACATTAATCCTTTTATGTACAATGACAGCTAACAGGGCTTGGCTTCCTCCCCTGATGCCTGTACAAAGCCAGGAGATTTTCTGACATGCCAAGGAGGGAGAGAGTCTATTACCGTCAGTGGCTCGTGGAGACTCTCCAACAGATAAATGTAGACACCAGTCATAATGTTTGCTCGTCGCTGGGTCACGTAACTGTAGAGGTCAGACGCAAGGTGAGGATGTTGAGGATTGGGATGTGCGTGCGTGATGAAGAGATCATCCGACGCTCTGATTACAGGGATTTTACCACAATGTGTCGGTATTCGTGACACAAAGCTGAGTAACCCACTGTAACACCAGTGGTTAATTGCTTTTGTATAAAATGGCTGATAATAGACGCTCATGAGAAATGTATTAGTACAATAATAAAGAATGAAATCCATTGATTTGCAGTCACAGATGTATTTTTTCCCGAAGCCTATCATTTGGACATCATCATCTTGCAGGTGAGGAAAGTACCCAGACAGCAACATAGTGTCGGCCCAGATCCGGCTCACATCCGGTACGCATGGAATCCACATGTACCAGATGTGGCTCGGATCTGGGCCGACACTATGTTGCTGTCTGGGTACTTTCGTAAGCAATCAGATCCGTGAAAGACAGATAGAATAGACAGCTCTTTTGACTTGGGCCACCTAACAATCACCTACAACACCACCAGATAACAATTTTTGAACATTCCCAAAACATGTATTTGTAACATTTGTTTTTGGTTAGCCAGGAAAGTTTTTGTTAAAGAAATAGAATGTTTTTTTAGGTTTGCAGAACGTTCCCCTAACCTTCCTGTAACGTTCCCAGAACGTTCTCCTAATGACCTATTAACCTCTTTTCATCATTTATTTTACATATTCTCCCGCGTCCCATATGGTATAAATGGCCTGGAAGACGGATGAATGGATGTCAATAATCAGTACTACAAACCATGTCTTGTTTTGAACTATTGTTTAATCAATAGAAATAATCCGAGCACATAAACCGTCATATTAATTTTATCCATAATATGTAAGATTTTATATCTTTTATCACTGTACAGTAACAGATTTTACGTTAAGCGCCAAATAACAATACAGGTTTATGCATAATTACAATATAAGGATTTTTACTCACAGACATTACAATACAGTAAAAACAGTGATATTGTGAAATAGTATTACAATTGTTTTCAATGGGAATATATTGCAAAATGTCAATTATTCCTGTGAATATTTCCAGCGTCCTCAGTGTCACATGATCACATAAATCATTCTAATATGCTGATTTGCTGCTCATTTATGATTATTATGAATTTTGAAAACAGTTGTGCTGATTCATATTTCTGTGGAAACTGATACTTTTTTATGATTCTTTGATGAATAGAAAATAGAAAAATTGTCTTAACTAAAATGTAAATGTTCAGTTTTCACAGAAATATTTTAATTTTTTTTATATATATATTTTTAATACTTTAAAAAATATATATTTTTTATAATGTAACAATAAATCATTGGAATGTTTTTCCCCCCTATTTCTCTCTCTATTATTTTTTTTCTGCCATGGATTTTATTCTGAACACAATTTTATCTCTGACACAAAACAACTGAATCTGAAGGAACACCACCCCACTGTGTGTGAGTGTGTGTGTGTGTGTGTGTGTGCGCGTGTGTGTGTAGGTGCATGTGTGTGTGTAGGTGCATGTGTGTCTCTGAACTATTGGTGTAAAGCTTGTTGAAGTGTATTTTTGCTGTGATCTCAGCTCAGTGCTGTTTGATAAACATCTTAACCTACTTAGTGCAATTAGCGCTTCATTAGAAAGGCTAACTAACTATTGCTTCTCTCCATAATGATTTGCAACAGTGTGCACATTAAAGTAGATAATCAATGCCTGGCGTTCACTGCTCCAGCGCTGCTCGTGTCTGGATAAAGCGTCTGATAATACGACTGCAGTGGAGGAGCGTTTAATTGCAGAACGTTTCTCTCAGCCTCAGATTTCTCTTCCCTAATGAAGTGTCATCCGCAAGAAGGAAAAAAAGCTGTATTGATTTTTTTTCAGCAGTCAGCCTTCGCCACAAATATGTAATTATCCGTTTTAGATGTGGCAGGGGGATGGGTGTAATCTATAGCAGCTAGCCTTTGAGCTACACTGACAGACCCGTATAGTGCTTTTACCCTTTTCAAAATATGCGGCTCTGTGATGAATGAACTTTACACAAAATGTTGTTCTGTTCGAGAGCGCTTCAGATAAAAACTGTAATTCTACAGACGTCTGCATCTGGCTTTCCAAAGCAGGCATGTTTACACTAACACTGAGGTAACACACACACACACACACACACATTTACTTTTTTTTACACACATTTACTCAACTGAAAACATTTAATCGAATCTCATATAACATAAAAAAGTTGAAATTGCTTAAATTGTTTGGTAACACTTTATTTTACAGTGTCAGTTACATATGTTACATGTAGTTATTATAGTAATAACGATTAATTATGCAACTTACTCTAAGCCAAACCAAACACTAATCCTAACCCTACAGTAAATACATGTAGTTAATTAATATTACTCAGTACTTAAATGTATAATTACGCTGTAACAATGACACCTTAAAATAAAGTGTAACCATTTCTTCTGATGAGTTAAATTAATGTAAAAACATGTTGTCATTACGTATTGATCATATTTTTTACGTATATGAAATATACGTTGTTGAAAATAAGACTAGTCATGCAAGTTATTTCAGTGGTGGAGAATATTGTTACATTTTGATGAAAAATTAGGTCACACTTTATATTAGGTGTCTTTAGCTACTATGTATTTAAAATGTTAGAATACTTCTTGTGTTGATGTTGTATTGTAAAACGCTATTGAGGTGATACGGGAAAGGTTAGGACAGGTGTGGTGGTATGGGTAGTTTAAAGGTGGGTTAACAGGTAAGGGAAGGTCAACAGTGTCATTATATATGTAGTTAACAGAAATTAATTACAGCTGTAATATAAGTGTAAAATATAAAATATATGTGCAATGCAAAAACATGCATGTACACATTAAGTGCATTGTGTCAAATGATTAGTTTAAATGTTAGTACATAGCAGTAAAATTAATTTTATGAGACCAAAAATTATGAAAACAAGTTTTTGGTTTATGGAATAGCATGGGCTATTCACAAGAAGACTGGGCATGTGCATAAAGTAAATACACTGTAAAAAAAAAAAAAAAAAGGCAGTTTCCATAAAAATACAGTGATGATTTTACAAGCATTACACAAGGCATTTTGGTGACTATTTCCTAATTGTGTATGTCAATAAATTAAATAATATACTATCCTATATGTGACCCTGGAACACAAAACCAGTCATAAGTCTCACGGGTATATTTGTGGCAATAGCCAACAATATATTGTATGGGTCAAAATTATCCATTTTTCTTTTATGCCAAAAATCATTAGGATATAAGGTAAACATCATGTTCCATGAAGATATTTCGTAAATTTCCTACCGTAAATATATAACATGTATTATTATTAGTAATATGCATTGCTAAGGACTTCATTTGGACAACTTTAAAGGGGATTTTCTCAATATTTAGATTTTTTTGCACCCTCAGATTCCAGATTTTCAAATAGTTGTATCTCGGCCAAATATTGTCCTATCATAACAAACCATACATCAATGGAAAGCTTATTTATTCATCTTCAAAGAATTCAGTTTCAAAAAATTGACCCTTATGACAGGTTTTGTGGTCCAGGATCACAACTGAGATATTGAAATCGTCCTGTTACTGTAAAAACACAAAACACTATCACGCTACACTAAAATATTGCATTAAACATAATTAAATACTCCAATGTACATAGCTGTTGACAAAACTAAGAAGAACTAACTTTTTAAATAAAATGTAAATGGGAACAGGTTCATGCGGGTACGGCTAAGGCAGTTAATATCCATTCAAATAAATTCAAATAGAACACAAAATGTTCACTGCATTGTTTTTTTTTTTTTTAAATAAATTCATAAAAAATAAATATTGAATACTCAAATCAAAATTGGAGGTAAATTGGGGCATTCTGGAAAATGAAACTGAACATTTAATTACTCAATGTTTAATTTATTGAATATATACAAATATATATATATATATATATATATATATATATATATATATATATATATAATTATTATGCATATATAAATACACACACATATGCATGTATATATTTAAGAAAAACATTTATATTTACATATAAAATATTTATATTTATATATAATATAAATTATATAAATAAATATACATACAGTATATACATGCAAATATTTATTAAATATTTACATGTATGTGTGTGTATTCAAATATACATAATAATTATACACAGTAGACACACATATTATGCAAGCACAAACTTTTATTTTGGATGCGATTAGACAGCTCTATATATTTTTTTTCTTTTTTTTTTTCTCTGTGGGTGGCATTAGAAACATTGGTTATTATTATGATCTAATAGATGTTCATGTCTTTCTTTCTTCAGTGGAAAAGAAATTAAGTTTTTTGAGGAAAACATTCCAGGATTTTTCTCCACATAATGGACTTCAATGGCAACCAATGGGTTGAAGATCCAAATCACTGCAGTTTCAAAGGAAGGGCTTCAGAGGCTCTGCACGATCCCAGACGAGGAATAGGGTCTTATCTAGCCAAACCATCGGCCATTTTCTTAAAAAAAATTAAAATGTATATACTTTTTAACCACCAATGCGCAACTTCGGTGTTGTGCTTTTGCACGACGTATGACGCCATCACGTCGGAAAGGTCACGGCGGTGACGTAGGTGGAAGTACCGACCCAGTGTTAAAACGAATGTGCAAAGACTAAATCAAACGCCCTTTACAAAAATAAAGGTAAAACAACGATGTCGGACGATTTTAAAGTTGGAGGAGAACTTGAGATGGAGTTTTTCGGCACTGGGTCAGTACTTCCACGTACGTCACGGCCGTGACCTTTCCGATGTGATGACGTCATACTTTGTGAAGAAGCACAACACAGAAGTCACGCATTTGAGGTTAAAAAGTATATAAATGTTTATTTTTTTAGAAAATGACCGATGGTTTGATCGTGCAGAGCCTCTGAAGCCCTTTGAAACTGCATTGATTTGGACCTTCAACCCGTTGGTTGCCATATAAGTCCATTATGTGGAGAAAAATCCTGGAATGTTTTCCTCACACAACTTAATTTCTTTTTGACTGAAGAAAGAAAGACATGAACATCTTGGATGAGATGGGGGTGAATAAATTATCAGGAAATTTTCATTTTGAAGTGAACTAATCCTTAAAATCTACAATTCCGCATCCTTCCGCAAATTCCGAATTTATCGGACATTCTAAATTCACACTTTGAACACTTAACAATATGGTGCTTCTTTGGTTTTATTTGTCACAAGAAGTTTTTGCATTTTTCTTTCAACTTTCAACTCCATTCTATTTCTAATAATACTGCAGAAAATATACACCATCTCTTTCTCTCTCACACACATGTACACACATTTCCCCAGACTTCACTCAGTGGAAGCTTCTTCCTTTTAAAGTTTTGCCTTTTCTCCTTTTCTCTGAGCTCCATCCTCTCTCTCTCTCTCTCTCTCGCTTTCTCGACTCATTCGTCTCCCTCCCTGTCTGAAGTGCAGCGATGGACGAGCGAACCTTAAGCCTACCCCATGCTGTGCTGCCCTTCACCATAATAAAAAGCCATTACCTTGACCGCTGACATGCGCTGGGAGGAAAGGCTGGGCCTGATATTTATTGATGAAACTCTGAGCTCCCAATCTGCAGCACTGAGTGGATATCATACAGCTGTCAGAGCAGACAGGCCTCAGAACAGTGACAGCCCTCAACATGGCCCATCTATAATTTATGAACTACACTGAAAACAAGCACCAAACAACAGAGCGGCCCGCCGGGCCTGGGGATTAACGTCTATAGCACTAAATAGCAGCGTGTCTGTGTGTGTGGCGGCCTGGTTAAGGGCTAGTTTGATATGGGGTGAATGAGTACAATAGCACGTGTTAAATATTCACACTGGGTTGATTCTCCTGAGGCTGCTGGGGTGAATAATATTACAGCGGTATTTACAGAGAAGGAAAGAAAGCAATGAGAGAGAACAAAGGCTTCACCTGAGCAGTGTTGAGTTCTCCGGCCATTCTCAGGTTTACTCACATTTACTCTCTCTTCTCTGCTTACTGTTTTTAATAACAGGACAGTGATAAAGGACAGTATATTAGCATCAAATTACTTACAGACTTTGGCTGAATTCCAAAACACATCCTATGCTCAGGTCATTCATAATACATAGAAAATTGTGTGTGAAAGGTTGTCAGATTGCAAAATTTTAAATGTACATCCATATATGCTTTTTGGAATAATAATGCTTAAAACCATTATGCTTTTTCATTGTAAAATTGAAAATGTGCTTAAATTGCTATCAAATTTCACTAATAATTACAAAGAACACACTGAATTAAAACAAAAAAATAAAAAGTATACATATATACATATACATATATATACATACAGTCACACCAAAATTTATTCAACATTTTCTCACATTATCACAGTTTATTCGTTATAGTTTAGAAAATGGTAATAAAATATGACAAGAACTCAGAGTTAAACTGCTTCAGAACAATGGATTACAATCAACCAATCAGATGTTAAATTTAAGTACACAATTAGATAATACCAATTCAGGTCAACCAATGACCAAGCAATGCTTCATTTTGTTCAGTCTGTGGTGTCAAAGGTCGCATTATCAATTAAAGAAAAAACACTTCAGCAAAACATGGTCAGGTAAAAGTGTCTGAATAATTTTGGTCTCAAATTTGTATCAATTTTACTGGTAGTCACTGTATGAAGATTTTTTTGGGTATAATATGTCACAGTTTCCTTTATTTTGCTATCCTCACTTACATAAATTAACTATAGTGTCCTGCACACACTAGTGAAACATTATCTGGTGTCTGAATAATTTTTGGTTTGACTGTATACACTATATTGCCAAAAGTATTGGGACACCCCTCCAAATCATTGAATTCAGGTGTTCCATTAATTTTTAGTATTAGAAATTAAAAATTAGTCTCTTTTTGTTGTTTGTGAAATTTTTAGACAGTCAAGGTGTGTTTACACAGCGACCTCTCGTGCTTACTGGTATTTTCACTACAGGAGAGGCGGTGCAGTGATATCTGACGGGACTTTCACAGTTTCTCCTCAAAATATTTTGAGGTAATTTATCCCTCTTTTTCATCAGTGAACGACTTGAATGCTCATATGTCATGTATTTGGATTTATTTGTTATTAGAAACTATAAAAAAAGTATCTTTTTTTGTTGTTTGTGAAATTTTTAGACGGTCATTGTGCGTTTACACAGCGACCTCCCATGCTTACTGGTACGGGATTTTCATTTTATATACAAGATATAAATATGTTTAATATGTCTATGAGAATATTGACTTCATGTAAATGTACCAGTCAAGTTTTAATAAATATATATATATATTTTTTAAATGCTTTGTATTGCATTCATTTTGTTAAACTGATTAAAGCACATCTGACACAAACCTGTGTGATTTTATGACACATTAGTGTGTTAAATATTTTAACACACTGTCTGTGTTAAGAAGAATAACACACTGGATGAGTTAGAACTAACACAAAATGTGTTGTCCTTAACTAGACACACAGGTGTGTTAAGAAATAACATAGGTTGTGTTGTTTTTAACACATCCTTTTTGAGAGTCCACGGTCAACTGTTAGTGGTATTATAACAAAGTGGAAGCAATTGGGAACAACAGCAACTCAGCCACGAAGTGGTAGGCCACGTAAAATCACAGAGCGGGGTCAGCGCATGCTGAGGCGCACAGTGCGCAGAAGTCGCCAACTTTCTGCAGAGTCAATAGCTACAGACCTCCAAACTTCGTGTGGCCTTCAGATTAGTTCAAGAACAGTGCATAGAGAGCTTCATGGAATGGGTTTCCATGGCCGAGCAGCTCATCCAAGCCTTACATCACCAAGTGTAATGCAAAGTGTCGGATGCAGTGGGGTAAAGCACACCGCCACTGGACTCTAGAGCAGTGGAGACGTGTTCTCTGGAGTGACCAATCACGCTTCTCTGTCTGGCAATCTGATGGATGAGTCTGGGTTTGGCGGTTGCCAGGAGAACGGTACTTGCCTGACTGCATTGTGCCAAGTGTAAAGTTTGGTGGAGGGGGGATTATGGTGTGGGGTTGTTTTTCAGGGGTTGGGCTTGGCCCCTTAGTTCCAGTGAAAGGAACTCTTAATGCTTCAGCATACCAAGACATTTTGGACAATTTCATGCTCACAACTTTGTGGGAACAGTTTGAGGATGTCACCTCCCTGTTCCAACATGACTGCACACCAGTGCACAAAGCAAGGTCCATAAAGACATGGATGAGCGAGTTTGGTGTGGAGGAACTTGACTGGCCTGCACAGAGTCCTGACCTCAACCCGATAGAACACCTTTGGGATGAATTAGAGCGGAGACTGCGAGCCAGGCCTTCTCGTCCAACATCAGTGCCTGACCTCACAAATGCGCTTCTAGAAGAATGGTCAAAAATTCCCATAAACACACTCCTAAACCTTCCCAGAAGAGCTGAAGCTGTTATAGCTGCAAAGGGTGGGCCAACTCCATATTAAATACCACAGATGTGGTATTAAGACAATTTTATTACAGAATGTCCAAATACTAAGCACTGTCTTACTACATACACTTTGCACACTTAGAAGAAAATCTGCATTTATTGTGTATGCAGTATATCTGGATATCAGGGGAAATGACATCACTTCCTCTCTGCACTGGCTCATTCATACTGCGCTGAAAGTTCCATTAGCACAATTACACAATTTATATCCTGTCATGTATGCAGTTGCTGGACTGAGCAGAATTTATGTTGGACACAGAGTGAGCTGCGGGACGACGCTGTTCTGTTAATGGAAGGGTGTGTGTGAATCTACAGTAATTAATGTTGAACAGATGTTATCTGCTTCTTCATGACAAATATGTCTGGCCAGGCCAATTACACACTATTAATCTATTATTGAGATTTTGATGGTACAAATATTGTGATCAGGAAAACACCAGCATACCACTTTTTCTCTTCTGATGGGTGCTTTCTGAAGCACTATCACACACACACACACACACACACACTCGCTCTCTCTTTCTCTCTCTCTCTCTCTCTCTCTCTCTCTCACACACACACACACACACACACACACGCACACACACTAACACACAAACACACACTTGCACTCTCACACACACTCACTCACACACACTCACTCTCTCTCACACACTCGTTCTCTCTCTTACACACACACACTATCATACAAACACACACACTCACTCACTCAAACACACACTCGCTCTCTCTCTCTTACACACACACACACACACAGACACACACACACAGACTATCATACAAACACACACACTCGCTCTCTCTCTCTCACACACAGACTACCATACAAACACACACTCGCTCTCTCTCTCACACACACAGACACACACACACACACTATCATACAAACACTCACACTCTCTCTCTCACACACACAGACACACACTCTCTCACACACACTATCATACAAACACACACACACTCACTCTCTCTCTCTCACACATGCACTTTCATACAAACACACACTCACACACTCTCTCATACAAACTCTCTCACTCACACACACACACTAAAAACAACTAAATTGTATACACGTGTAACACTTTACAATGTACATTTGTTTGACCTATAATATTTAAATAATTCTATAAATAATAATTCTATAACCCTATTTATTTATTGATTGCTCTTGAAAGGCACATTATTGCTTCACATCTGGGTCAATAGTGGAAAATATATCTAGAAAAGTTACTTTTATGGTTTCAGAGGTTTATTGTCTTCTATATTGTCTTCCTTCTCTTACGTTTACATGAGGAGCAAAGAATTATAAATTTGATATTTGTCATGAAATTAATCAAATTATTCACATATATCTTATCACAGCTCTTGAACAACTTTCAGCTTGACAGAGTAAAGAAGTGTTTCCTCTTTTAAATGCCTCAGATGGGTGAAACCTTCTCATCTCTGTCTCTGAACATTTTGACGTGTGTGTGATCAATACGCGAGCCTGTGATTAGATTGGGCAGTGTTTAGGGAAGCTTCAGTGATCAAGAGGGGCCTCAGTCTGACGCGCGGAGACATTTGGAAAGCCGTCTAACGCCCGAGGAAGAGCAGGAGCTACCCCTCTTTTTTGTCACTCATTTTTTCCCGTCTTCTGCCGATAAATTATTCCAAGCTTCTCCAAAGTCTTTACGCATTTATTTTGATCTTGCTTCATAATTCACAGACTGCCGCACAATGTATTTTCTCAAAATGCGGGTAATTCGTTGATGCAGAGCGAAGTTATGATTAATTTATACTGCTGTGACAGAATAATACGGACATGTCAAAACGCATTAAAACTGCTCAATGTCTCGCTTTTATTTTTAGATCCAATTGAGATTTTACTGATCTTGAAAAATATGCAGTGTTCTGTGTTTACTTCACCTTTTGGAGACGATGTGTTATTGTCCCAATTAATTTGTTATTCCTGTCACTGCAGGCATGGTACGCGTCAAACCTGTCATCTCTCTCTCTCTCTCTCTGCTCCGCATCTCCAGGAAGAATGCCATTTAATTTGAGAGTAACTCCTTCATAACAGGAGAGAGTTTCCACTGAGAGCCTCTTAAGCTAAGTAAACACTGATTTGATTGCTCATCAGAGTGATGTATGGTAAATCAAGGGTGTCTTTGCTCATCTCAGCTCAGAGATCGCATGTGCTTTCAAATGCGTTCAGTTAGAGATTCAAAGCGTGTGAAGACAGAGCGCCTGTTTTGACGCTCATCATGAAGGCATAATCTGACCATTTAGCTCTCTCTGTGAAATGTGAATATTTGTTTTTATTGCTCATAGACGAGTGCACATGCTAAATACAAAGCTGTCGGCTGGAGTTTTTAATATTTTTATACTGTAATAATTTCACAGTTACTCTCCAAATTAATGTAGAAACAACTTAAAGACAGTATATTTTAAATATTTGTTGTAATGACATCAGGCCTGTCACTGATACTAATTTCAACATATATTAGGCTTTTATAAAAAAAAAAAATTGAATAGTTATGAAACAGATATTCATTATTCTTTGATTAACATTAATGACGACATCATTAGTGGCTTCTGTCACTTTAAGATCTGCTGCTGCCGAACATGACGCGGATCTGACACGCGTGCATCTCAGTTTCTCACAGCTCTTTAAGTTCATTTAAGACGTTATTTAACTCATTTAAGACTGCTCATTATGAGGATACTCAACAAAATGGGCATTTTGGCATAATTCTGTTATCGTTTGTTCGGGCGCGAAAGAAAACTCAATTCTGGCCTGTGTGTGCGAGCGGTACTGGTGCACGTCTTTCTGTGCGCCGTGTGTGTGTCACATAGTCAGGACATTCACAGACAGCGCGTTCTCTCGTCTTGTCGCTCTTCAATGGTTTAAAAGCATTTGCATGAAAAAGAGCATGATCATATAATGTAACGCTAGCCAAAGGATGACAGAAAAAACGGATGCTGTGTTAAATATTTTTAATGCATTAAACTGAAAAAATAATCACATGCCTTAACATGCTAATTTTGACAGCACTAATATATATATATATATAAAACACTACTATCATTTCAGGTTTGAAACCTTTCATATAAACATTTTTTTAATAAATAGGCATTATACTATATAATACTATCAGTATTATATAGGCCTAAACACTATCAGTGATTTTAAAGCTGTTGAGATGATTGAAAAACTTTTGTCCAGAAATTTGTATATTCTCAAATGTCAGGGTAGCACAACTGCAAACATAGCTCTTTTATTGTGAATTGACAAGGTAATAACAATAAACATGATGATGCATCATCCAGAGGAGAACTGATCCTTGTGACAGAGTGAAAAGGTTTGTAGATCTCTCTCAAATACTGGTAAAAACTGCTGATTTCAAGTATGGGTATGTTGGTATACAGTGCATTAAGAGCCGGGGGTAAAAACTTTTTGAATTTGAAGATCAAGGTAAATTGTACTTAATTTGTCTTCCGGGAAACACATAAATGTCTTCTGTTGCTTCAGAAGGGCAGTACTACATGAAAAAAACTTATATTTAAACAAAAAAAAAATTTGGACATCTTCATCCTGTTCAAAAGTTTTCACCCCTGGCTCTTAATGCATCATGTTTCCTTCTGGAGCATCAGTGAATGATTGAACCTTTTTTAATAGTTGTGTTTGAGTCCCTCAATCGTCCTCAGTGTGAAAAGATGGATCTCAAAATCATACAGTCACTGCTGGAGAGGGTTCAAATATGCAAAAGATGCTGGAAAACTGAAGTGTTTGCAGGAGCTGGAGGATTTTTCTGAAGAACGTTGGGTGGTTTAACTGTTCAGGACAAACAAGAGACTCAAGAACAACCATCACAAAACACACACACAGCCGTGGATCATCCAGGGAACGACACACAGTGTTAGGAATCAAGGGTTCATAAACTTTTAAAAAGGGCCTTTTTTATAAATTTAGCTATTTTTTGTCTGGTGGACTATATGTAAACATCTTTTATGTAAAATATCTTATTCAGGGCAGTACTAAATAAAACAATAACATGCATTTTGTATGATTCCTCTTATTTTGTTTAAATTATTCACATTTTCACAGATTCTGCAAGGGGTGTGTAAACTTTTGACCAAGACTCTGTGTATATATATGGTATCATATTATATTTAAAAAATATGTTCATGTCTTTCTTCATCAGTGCAAATGAAAGACTGTTCTGGAAATCTGCTTGAAAACAGACATATTTTTACTTTTTCAGTTTAGTGATACTAGTAACACAGAAATTACACTTTCAGGAGGCTCTTGAGGAGGAGAGTTTTTAATATGTAAAAAGTTAAACAACAATACAGTGGGGAGAACAAGTATTTGATACACTGCCGATTTTGCAGGTTTGCCCACTTACAAAGCATGTAGAGGTCTGTAATTTTTATCATAGGTACACTTCAACTGTGAGAGACGGAATCTAAAACAAAAATCCAGAAAATCACATTGTATGATTTTTAAGTAATTAATTTGCATTTTATTGCATGACATAAGTATTTGATACATCAGAAAAGCAGAACTTAATATTTGGTACAGAAACCTTTGTTTGCAATTACAGAGATCATACATTTCCTGTAGTTCTTGACCAGGTTTGCACACACTGCAGCAGGGATTTTGGCCCACTCCTTCATACAGACCTTCTCCAGATCCTTCAGGTTTCGGGGCTGTCGCTGGGCAATACGGACTTTCAGCTCCCTCCAAAGATTTTCTATTGGGTTCAGGTCTGGAGACTGGCTAGGCCACTACAGGACCTTGAGATGCTTCTTACGGAGCCACTCCTTAGTTGCCCTGGCTGTGTGTTTCGGGTCGTTGTCATGCTGGAAGACCCAGCCACGACCCATCTTCAATGCTCTTACTGAGGGAAGGAGGTTGTTGGCCAAGATCTCCCGATACATGGCCCCATCAATCCTCCCCTCAATACGGTGCAGTCGTCCTGTCCCCTTTACAGAAAAGCATCCCCAAAAAATGATGTTTCCACCTCCATGCTTCACGGTTGGGATGGTGTTCTTGGGGTTGTACTCATCCTCCTTCTTCCTCCAAACACGGCGAGTGGAGTTTAGACCAAAAAGCTCTATTTTTGTCTCATCAGACCACATGACCTTCTCCCATTCCTCCTCTGGATCATCCAGATGGTCACTGGCAAACTTCAGACGGGCCTGGACATGCGCTGGCTTGAGCAGGGGGACCTTGCGTGCGCTGCAGGGTTTTAATCCATGACGGCGTAGTGTGTTACTAATGGTTTTCTTTGAGACTGTGGTCCCAGCTCTCTTCAGGTCATTGACCAGGTCCTGCCGTGTAGTTCTGGGCTGATCCCTCACCTTTCTAATGATCATTGATGCCCCACGAGGTGAGATCTTGCATGGTGCCCCAGACCGAGGGAGATTGACCGTCATCTTGAACTTCTTCCATTTTCTAATAATTGCGCCAACAGTTGTTGCCTTCTCACCAAGCTGCTTGCCTATTGTCCTGTAGCCCATCCCAGCCTTGTGCAGGTCTACAATTTTATCCCTGATGTCCTTACACAGCTCTCTGGTCTTGGCCATTGTGGAGAGGTTGGAGTCTGTTTGATTGAGTGTGTGGACAGATGTCTATTATACAGGTAACGAGTTCAAACAGGTGCAGTTAATACAGGTAATGAGCGGAGAACAGGAGGGCTTCTTAAAGAAAAACTAACAGGTCTGTGAGAGCCGGAATTCTTACTGGTTGGTAGGTGATCAAATACTTATGTCATGCAATAAAATGCAAATTAATTATTTAAAAATCATACAATGTGATTTTCTGGATTTTTGTTTTAGATTCCGTCTCTCACAGTTGAGGTGTACCTATGATAAAAAATTACAGACCTCTACATGCTTTGTAAGTAGGAAAACCTGCAAAATCGGCAGTGTATCAAATACTTGTTCTCCCCACTGTAAATGCCACCAAATGGAGAAAGACCTAAATATATTAAAAACAAAAAATAATTTTAATATAATAATGCTGTTGGACATGAATGGCAGAATATTATAAAAAAAACACATTATAAAAAAAAGTTAAAATCCACAGTATAGTTGCCTTATGTTCATTGCAAATTTTAGACTACTAAAATTATTATAATTAAATAGCAACTGTATACTGTAAACAGGAAATTACGGTACATTTTTAATAATTATCTAACATCAGTTTTTTAATTATTGATTATTAATTACTTTATATAGATTAACTGTAATAATGTGATGTCCACAGTACTATGGCGTTTAGGTTATTATTGTGCCCTGCAGCATGAATAATTTTAATGACTGAAATACATTTTTTGTTGTTGTTGTTGCTTTTCATTGTCATTGTCATTTTGTCATTAAAAAAAGATGTCATTTATTTTCTAAAATTACGTTTTGTAATATTGTGGCAAATGGTAGGCTTTATGCTGTATGCTAAGTGTAAATGCCTTATGAGCTTATTTTAAACATAATTGACTCTGATAAGAAGTCAAAGCGTTCGCTTTCAGTCAAAGCAAACACTGATCACCATAATGGTGACTCAATGGTAGCTATTTACACTAATACAGACCAAACAGTAATTTGTCGTGTCATGAAAAAAAGACATATAGCATGCATTGATTTCACAGTAACATTCTAAATACAGAAATTACTGGCAAATGTTGTATATAATGTTTTGCAGTGAATAATTCAAAACATTTATGATGAATCTTAAAGAACATGATCGTATGAGCAAACAACTTACAATAGGCTTGTTTATTTTAACCTTCAGAACAAGGTCTTTCTAAAGACATAAGCAACAAAAATAGCAAGTATCTGTTCAGGGAACTAGAGAGATGGAAAATGGAGTGAACAAGAGAAAAGCTGCGAGAAGGAAAGGCAAGAAGCTTTTTTCCCCCCCACCACTGCAGTCTACAAGGATTTTTTTGTGTGTGCTGTTATGGTTCATCATTATTAAATGTCTCTTGTTAGATGGGAGAGGCGCTATATCAAAAACAGCCATTCATCAGGAGCCGAGGCAGACAGCTCTCATCTGACCTCTGCTGCAATAATACCGCATCAACTAGGCCAACTACCCAGTTTAGCGGCAGAGCAGAGAGCAGCGACCGGAGGGAAGATTAAGTGCACTGCTTCAGCTCTCCGCTCCCCCGGGCTCTTCTGCCTGATGTTGTATTGATTGCAAAAGTTTACCAGTAAGTATCACAAACAACAATAGCCAGGTCAACGTTCACTGAGGCCTGAATGGTTATTCCCCGATGGGAGGGGAGCCGGCAAAGATCTCTGGGCTAAAGCTGAGCCATCATCGGGTTGAGAGAGGAGCGATATGGGGTTGGTTGGCTGTGCCGGACCACTCCTCCTGACATTTAGGAAAGCGATATGTCAAAGCAAAGAGGAGAGAAAGAGAGCAAAGAGAGAGGCTGTGAGATAATTATAAGCCTTTGCATTATAAAAGGCTCCATCGACAAACTGTCCTCCACATTTGCTTTGCAGCGCACAGGCCTGTTAAGAGCTCTCAGTACCCCTCTATCCATCTAATTACTCCCATATCTTTTTCTGCTTCTCGTATATAAAACACGCTATACGCCACGTTCAGTAATGCCAGTCACATGGTAAACTTCAGGACAGTTAATCAAAGGCAAGGCAAGATTTTTACAGTTTCTGAAGAATTAGCATTATTGCTGGTTTAACTTAAAGTGGATGTCTAATGCTATTTCATGCATTCTGACTTATTTACACTGTTAAAGAGTTGGATTCTCATGCTAAACATGGCCAAAGTTTCAAAAAACGAGTTGGACGTATGACGGAGTATTTCTGTGCCAAATACACTCCTTCAGGATTCGAATAAGTTTCGGAAAGTTTTTTTTTGAGTATGGCCCTGTATGTATAAAGGGGGGGATTTCTTGTATGGGCACTTCTCCTGGATGAGCACGTGCGCACATCAACCAGAGCGAGAGCAAGAGTGCATCCATCAACGAGCTTCGTTCAGGTTACAGGGGCCGTCGCAGCGCTGTCATTTTGTTTTTAGACCACAAAATGTCACTAAAGAAGTGTGTTTCTGGTTGTGAGGGAAAGATAACCTTGTTCAGCTTCCCAAAGAACCCAGCGTTAAGGAAACAGTGGATGCAGTTTGTTTTTCCTGAGCAGCAACGGATTCATATTTTATAAACATTGCCATCCCGGTCATTAACCGCAGGCAGGGAGTGAAACTGCATCAAATGTTTGTGTTTTGTTGCAATTGGCGTCTACGTGCATATAATGTAAACACAAACGTATAGTGAATCGAAAGTTATCCAGGGATAATGCCATGATGTACTGTGTAAAGACTCTTCGGAGATACGAAGGATGCAATACTACTATATAGGTACTCAAGATTAACATGAGATTGGCAGAAACTGTGTGTGTAAATTACCTGGTTGCCTTGAAATTCTGAGCTCACTGAAATTAAAAATGTGAGTTAACACAATGAAGGTGATTGGTTTAATCAACAGAAACTCAAAATATTATGTTATCTGAACCACAAGTTGATTTGACAAAAGAAAAAATGTTTTTCTTCATGAAAATCATGAATTTTTTTTTTTACAGTATACATTTCTAGGATGTTCTGGGCTCTCAATGATAGATATGGTTTGAGTCTCTCTTTCACTTATTTAATCAGACTGTAAGTTCAATGCACGTCCTGATTTTGCAGAGTTAAATGTGTTCCTGGGTCAAAATATTTTGCTGATCCTGGAACAACATTCCTGTCTAAAAATGTAGTCCTAACCCTATCCCTGAATGTTCACAGTCAAAGTGAACAGTGATCACCATAATGGTGACTAAATGGTAGCTGTGTACACTATCCAACAATGCAGCCCAAACAGTAATTTGTTATGTCATGAAAAAAAGACCTATAGCATGCATTGATTTCACAGTAACATTCTAAATACAGAAATGACTAGTAGATGTTGTGTATAATGTTTTATACCTTAACCCTATCCCTACCACTAAACCTAACGCTACCCATAACTTATCCCTAAAATCAGAGGGAAATGATAAATAAATAACACTGGTTTTGAAGAACCGAACCCTGGTTGTAAGTCTAAGCTTGACATAAACTGTAAACTTTTCCCTCAAATCTGATTGGTTAGACTGGAATGTTGTTTCAGGATCAACAAAGATGTTGATCCAGGAACATGTTGCACTTAGTAAAATCAGGTTCTGCAAGTTCAATCACTCCAGAAAGTAATAGCACACCATCACAATACAAGCTACATAATTTAAGGTGTCACATTAAGGGCCCTAGTGTTTTTTGCTAGTTTCAGCCCGACGCAGTTATCATTTTCACGTCCAGCGCCACATTGTTTAAATAGCAAATGGACTCGCACCCATCTGTTCACCCATGCTTCACATCAGTTTCGAGTGTATAGAGAACGGGCCAATGGCCATTGGCGTGCGAGATTTGCATCTCGCGCTCCGCCCCGCATCGCGGGTATAAACAGGAAGCGGATGCAGCACACATTTGTTTTTCACTGAGGAGCCGAACTAGTGACTCGGCCATGCAGTGATGGTACAGCAACCGTGGTGATGGGACGTACGTCTCCGTTCCCTCCTTCAGGGAACGAGAGTTACATACGTAACCGAGACGTTCCCTTTCAGTCGGTCACGTTCGACGTACGTCGGACGTAACCGACGAATTGGGATCCCTATGGAAAACGCCAAGGCTGCTGCCACTTCTAGCACCCGGCGAGAGCACCCTCAGACCCCCGTCTGTTCGGGGAGGGGAACTCACGCAAGGAGAGTCACTGCCGCTATTCTGCAAGACCCACTCAGCAAAGTATTGGATAACGCTGGGAAAGTGTGCCCCTAGGGGCCGCTGCGGAAGCCACATCCTACCCGTAGGGAGGTATCATGTGGAAGATACACATATGGACTGGCCATGTGGACAGTACAACATACGAAGTCCCAGGGGTGGCCCCGGCCAATCTAGGCAGGGGACTACACCGCACAGAGACAGCAGAGCGAGCTCTGCCAAGGGAAAGACACGGGCTCACCGCAGGGAGCCGTACCGTGGAAGAATACACATATGGGACCGCTGTAGGGGTCACAACATATGGATACCCAGCCTAACACAGGTTCCACCAATGCATAGGAGTGTTAGACCTGGCGTCGGACGCTCCGCCACATCGGACTGCCGCGGATTGCGGAGGAACTCAACAGGGTTCGCCAATCTGGGGAACTCTACTGGAGAATATACGCGCACGTATCCGGTCCATGAGGAGGGGAATGGCGCAGCAAGCCGACACTAGAACGGGCACTTCGGTGTTACTGGCTAGTTGAAGCAAGCACACGGGAAGAAACCGGTTCTACACGGAGGCTATAGAATCTAGCGAATGTGCTGGGTGTCGCCCAGCCCGCAGCTCTACATATATCTGTCAGCGAGGCGCCGTGTGCCAGCGCCCAGGAAGAGGCAACACTCCTAGTGGAGTGGGCCCTCAACCCGAGCGGGCAAGGCACGCCTTGGGTTTCATATGCCAAGGCGATGGCATCCACTATCCAGTGGGCCATCCTCTGCTTGGAGACAGCCTTTCCCTTCTGCTGGCCTCCGTAACAGATGAAGAGCTGTTCTGAGGTTCTGAAGCTGAGGTTCTGAATCGTTCTGTCCACGTAAGCCCACAAAGCGCGTACGGGACAGAGAAAGCCAGGGCTGGGTCTGCCTCCTCCGAGGGCAGCGCTTGCAAGTTCACCACCTGGTCCCGGAAGGGAGTGGTAGGAACCTTGGGCACATATCCGGGTGGGGGTCTCAGGATTACATGAGAGTTAGCCGGCCCGAACTCCAGGCACGATTCGTCGACCGAAAATGCCTGCAGGTCCCCTACCCTCTTGATGGAAGGCAATGCAGTCAGGAGTACTGTCTTCCAAGACAGGATTTTTAACTCAGCTGACTGCAAAGGTTCAAAGGGAGCTCTCTGCAGTGCGGTTAGCACCAGAGATAAGTCCCAAGAGGGTATAGAGTGAGAGCGAGGCGAATTTAATCTCCTCGCCCCCCTCAGGAACCTGACGACCAGATCGTGCTTTCCCACGGACTTTTCTTCAACTACATCATGATGTGCAGCAATGGCGGCAACATTCACTTTGAGGGTGGAGGGAGACAGCCTTCCCTTGCAGGAAGGAAAGCACAGAACTGATCAAACATCTTCGGGGGTCTTCTCATTGAGAAGAACAACATTTGACGAACAGGTTCCACTTCAAAGCATAGAGGCGCCTCGTAGAGAGAGCTCTAGCCGAAGTGATGGTGTCTACCACAGCCTGTGGTAGGTCACCTAGAACCTCCGCGTCCCGGCCCCAGACCAGACAGTCTCCAGAGGTCTGAACGTGGGTGCCACAGGGTGCCCCGTCTCTGAGTCAGAAGGTCCTTCCTCAGAGGAATGGGCCAAGGAGGTGCTGTCGTGAGGAGCACTAGTTCCGGGAACCAGGTCCGGTTGGGCCAATACGGCGCAACCAACAAGACCTGCTCCTCGTCCTCCCTGACTTTGCACAGTGGCTCACTGGGGGAAACGCATATTTGCGTAGACCCTGGGGCCAGAGGGTTCCCTCGGTCAGGGAATAAAACAACTGGCACTGGAACGTGTCCGGGGCGGCAAACAGATCTACCTGTGCGGTCCCGAAGCGTCTCCAGATCAGCTGGACCGCCTGGGGATGGAGTCTCCACTCTCCCAGAAGCGCTTGCTGTTGTGAGCTCGTCGGCTGCACGATTGAGCAGGCCCGGAATGTGAGTGGAGCGAAGCGACCTCAGATGCTTCTGACTCCAGAGGAGGAGATGGCGGGCGAGTTGTGACATACGACGGGAGCCACCTTGTCTGTTGATGTACGCAACAGTCGCAGTGTTGTCCGTACGGACCAGAACGTGCTTGCCTAGTAACAACCTCTTGAGGTGGCCCAGCGCAAGACGTACTGCTAACAACTCGAGGCAATTGATATGCCATTGCAGTTGAGGTCCCGTCCACAGAACCCGAAACTGCAAGCCCGTTGTACGTGGCCCCCCAGCCGGTGGCAGAGGCATCCATGAAGACCACAGCATGCCTGGAGACTTGTTCTAGGGGAACACCTGCCCGTAGAAACGAAGGGTCCGCCCACGGGCTGAAAGTTTGGCGGCAATTTGGTGTTATTGTTACACGAAATGAACCGCTCTGCCACGCCCATCTCGGGACCCGGTCGTGTAGCCATATGAAGCAATCCAAGCGGTGTAACTGCGGCTGCGGATGCCATATGCCCTAGGAGCCTCTGAAAATGTTTCAGTGGTACGCAACACCGACTGGACGCGCTCCTCCGTGAGTTGCGCTGTCAGATTGACCGAGTCCAGTTCCATACCGAGAAAAGAGATCCTCTGCACGGGGCAGAGTTTGCTCTTTTCCCAGTTGACCCGAAGTGCCAACAGGCTGAGGTGACTGAGCACCATGTCCCTGTGTTCGCACAACTGCTCTCTCGACTGAGCTAGGATCAGCCAGTTCAGCGAGGTAGTTGAGAATGCGAACACCACGCTCTCTCATGGGAGCAATGGCCACCTCCGCGACTTTCGTGAAGACACGGGGTGACAGGGACAGCCCGAAGGGTAGGACTTTGTACTGATATGCCCGCCCTTCGAACGCAAAGCGTAGAAACGGTCTGTGTCGAGGGAGAATCGAGACATGAAAGTACGTGTCCTTCAGGTCAATCGCTGCAAACCAATCTTGGGGACGGATGTACCTGAAGATGCGCTTCTGCATTAGCATCTTGAATGGTAGCCTGTGTAGGGACCGATTCAAGAACCGCAGGTCCAAGATTGGCCGTAACCCACCGCCTTTCTTGGGTACAATGAAATACGGGCTGTAGAAGCCTGCATTCATATCGGCTAGAGGGACCGGCTCTATCGCGTCCTTCGCCAGTAGGACTACGATTTCCGCCCGTAGAACAGGAGCACCCTCCTTCAACACGGAGGTGAAGTGGATGCCTCTGAACTTGGGGGGCAGGAGGGCGAACTGAATCACATAGCCGAGTCTGATGGTACGGATGAGCCAGCGAGACGGGCTGGGAAGCGCTAGCCAGGCTCCCAGCGACCGAGCAAGCGGGACCAATGGCACCACAGACGTATCCGCAGTGGGGCAGCGAGGCGGCATGCAGGGAGCCGACTCGGATGGCATAGCGGCCCGAAGTGGGGTCTGAGTGTGCATTGCAACACTTACCTGCTTCCACTGAGGGGGCGCACGGGTGTGAGAAGGCCTCTTGTGTGTGTCCTGAGCACAGCCAGCACCCCCTGCTGGCGATGGGAGAGGCACCTGAGGGTGACAAGGCATTATAGCGTCGTCTACCGCCAAGCGCGCTCTCTTGGCACCCAGAGATTTTGGAAACAGCTCTTTTATTGAAGTTTTGGGTCGTTAAGTTTGGGCACGAAGGCCAGTGGCGGAACACAAACAAAATTCAAACAAAGGATTCTCTCCTGGCCCTCCTCCGGGAGAGGGAGTGGTGCTGGAACCATCTCCCGTAGAGCTGTCTCCTCCATCTCCGGGTGGCCCGTCTCAGGGTCGCTTACGACGGCGCTTGCCACCTGGCTTGGCAGCGGCCTGAGTGGAGGCTGCTGCTGGGCTTTGGCGGGAACGAGGGCGGAAGCAGGCGGACGCCCTCGGCGACAAGCAGGCGGAGGAACTGCGGCCGGCAGTTGGGTGGAGGCAGCAGCGGCCCGCAGGATGTGTTTAAACGCCTCCGTCTGCTTCTGGGCGGCCGAGAACTGCTGGGCAAAGCTCTCGACCGCGTCGCCGAATAACCCAACCTGGGAAATGGGGGAGTCCAGGAAACCGATATTTATCGGTCTCCCTCATATCCGCCAGGTTGAGCCAGAGATGTCGCTCCTGGACCACAAGTGTGGACATCGCCTGACCAACGGAATGAGTGGTGACTTTCGTCGCCCGGAGGGAGAGGTTCGTCGCCTCCCGGAGCTCTCGGAGGAGTCACAACTGGACGCCCAAGGGAGGGGCCAGCGGGTTCTTCCGGTAACACAACCGGCTGCGGCACTTCAGAGGGATTAGGGGCCCGCAGAGGTTGACTCAGCGGGTTGGCCCTAAATGTAATCCTCAGGTCACCCTGGCTATTCACCGAAGTAGGTCTATTCTGCTGGGCAGGAATAGCACTAGATCGGGGTATAGGTAAGGGGACTCTGCCTTCCCGTAGGTAGGAGAGTCTCGACCTTAGCGCCAAGATAGTCATGTTCCCGCAGTGGGAACACGAGCTATCCACAAACGCTGCCTCAGCGTGCTGAATGCCCAGACACGTAAGACAACGATTGTGACCGTCAGCTGGTGACAGGGAACGACCGCATCCAGAAACGCACGGGTGGAATGACACCTTGAAAAAGACGCAGTGTCACACCCGTGTTGCTCTTTTACAAGAAAGCTCTTTTTTAATGTGCTGAAGCACCCAGGAACAACCACGGCAAAACACAGGAGAGTAATACCCGCGACGCGGGGCGGAGCGCGAGATGCAAATCTCGCACGCCAATGGCCATTGGCCTGTTCTCTATACACTTGAAGCTGATAGGGGCTCCCAGAAGTGATCCCAATTCGTCGGACGTACGTCGAACGTGACCGACTGAAAGGGAACCAGGTGTGTTCAGGCGCATTGTTGGCGTGTTGCTATTTTGAGGAACTGAAAACGACTGCGCCATTGATCAACAAAAACCTGGCTAATGTCAATAGTGCAGTATTTTTTGTGCTATTTAAAGGGCATGTTAGTAATATGCGCCTATAGGCGGGTGCACAACGCGCGTACACTCTGCTTATTACACACACAGGAACGCGCAGCAGCACACAAACATTTTTAAATATTACAAATAATAGGGTTCCTCTCTGGAGAAGCGAATCCGCCATGGTGCAAGCGCAACTGGCTTTTAAAGGGAATGGGAGATGAGACTCTGATTGGTTTATTGCACGTTATGCCCAAAACACACCCATGACTCATTAAGAGAGCCGACCGTTTTTTCCGTCGTTAAACTAGCAAAAGTGGATTCGGACACGCCCTAAGTGCACCTGCGCCGTGCGCTTCAGACCATGCACTCAGATCATTAAAATAGGGCTCTAAGAGCTTCAAGTCCTTGAATATGAGCCATCGTAATAGCAAACAGCAGAAAAACTGACTGTGATCAGCCTTTTTTACAGATTGAGACGCTTTAAGGCATGTGGTCGCTGTAAGCGGCAACCAAACAGACCTGACCTGATATCAGCTCGTCTGGGCTGGACTGAGTGATAGCGACTCCTTGGCCTCTGCGCCAAGGCCACCTCGCAGCCTTTCATCACACCGCCCCGTGTCATCATTAAGAGACCGCTGCCTGCGCGTGTCATCATCAGGGGACTGCGGTGCGGCACTGTGGCTGGCTCTGTGGGTGTAATCATGTGATTTGAAGTTGTGACAGTGTAATGACACACAGAGCGGTGGAGTGGAGAGTGCCGCCCCGTGCTAGTCAACCCCTCCCGCTACCCATCTCTGGCTCTCTCATTCTGGTCTCTGAGGTGAAATTGAGATTTATTGCTGTGAAGAGAGACGCTCTTAATTTCGGATATATTTCATTTAATGAGCTGCATTAATGGTAATTACACTACTAAGAAGTACAGCCTGTTTAAATTGCCTCCCCTTTGTTCTTTTTCTCCTCCATTTTCAAGATGCCTGTGATAATCTGAGGCTTGGAAGAAGGTGGACTCTGATCCAATCTGACTGGAAGCGGGATATCAGGGATAGTTAAGGGTATAGTCCACCTAAAAATTAATATTCTGTCATCATTTACTCAACATCATGTCGCTCTGAAGTTCTTTATGACTTTCTGTCTTCTGTAGAACATTAAATAAGATAATGTCCAATGTTTTTTGTCCATACAGTGGGGAGAACAAGTATTTGATACACTGCCGATTTTGCAGGTTTGCCCACTTACAAAGCATGTAGAAGTCTGTAATTTTTATCATAGGTATTCTTCAACTGTGAGTGACGGAATCTAAAACAAAAATCCAGAAAATCACATTGTATGTTTTTAAGTAATTAATTTGCATTTTATTGCATGACATAAGTATTTGATACATCAGAAAAGCAGAACTTAATATTTCATACAGAAACCTTTGTTTGCAATTACAGAGATCATACGCTTCCTGTAGTTCTTGACCAGGTTTGCACACACTGCAGCAGGGATTTTGGCCCACTCCTTCATACAGACCTTCTCCAGATCCTTCAGGTTTCAGGGCTGTCGCTGGGCAATACGGACTTTCAGCTCCCTCCAAAGATTTTCTATTGGGTTCAGGTCTGGAGACTGGCTAGGCCACTCCAGGACCTTGAGATGCTTCTTACAGAGCCACTCCTTAGTTGCCCTGGCTGTGTGTTTCGGGTCGTTGTCATGCTGGAAGACCCAGCCACGACCCATCTTCAGTGCTCTTACTGAGGGAAGGAGGTTGTTGGCCAAGATCTCGCGATACATGGCCCCATCCATCCTCCCCTCAATACGGTGCAGTCGTCCTGTCCCCTTTGCAGAAAAGCATCCCCAAAGAATGATGTTTCCACCTCCATGCTTCACGGTTGGGATGGTGTTCTTGGGGTTGTACTCATCCTTCTTCTTCCTCCAAACACGGCGAGTGGAGTTTAGACCAAAAAGCTCTATTTTTGTCTCATCAGACCACATGACCTTCTCCCATTCCTCCTGGCAAAACTTGGCAAACTTCAGACGGGCCTGGACATGTGCTGGCTTGAGCAGGGGGAACTTGCGTGCGCTGCAGGATTTTAATCCATGACGGCGTAGTGTGTTACTAACGGTTTTCTTCGAGACTGTGGTCCCAGCTCTCTTCAGGTCATTGACCAGGTCCTGCCGTGTAGTTCTGGGCTGATCCCTCACCTTTCTAATGATCATTGATGCCCCACGAGGTGAGATCTTGCATGGTGCCCCAGACCGAGGGAGATTGACCGTCATCTTGAACTTCTTCCATTTTCTAATAATTGCGCCAACAGTTGTTGCCTTCTCACCAAGCTGCTTGCCTATTGTCCTGTAGCCCATCCCAGCCTTGTGCAGGTCTACAATTTTATCCCTGATGTCCTTACACAGCTCTCTGGTCTTGGCCATTGTGGAGAGGTTGGAGTCTGTTTGATTGAGTGTGTGGACAGGTGTCTTTTATACAGGTAACGAGTTCAAACAGGTGCAGTTAATACAGGTAATGAGTGGAGAACAGGAGGGCTTCTTAAAGAAAAACTAACAGGTCTGTGAGAGCCGGAATTTGATCAAATACTTATGTCATGCAATAAAATGCAAATTAATTATTTAAAAATCATACAATGTGATTTTCTGGATTTTTGTTTTAGATTCCGTCTCTCACAGTTGAAGAGTACCTATGATTAAAATTACAGACCTCTACATGCTTTGTAAGTGGGCAAACCTGGAAAAACGGCAGTGTATCAAATACTTGTTCTCCCCACTGTACAATAAAAGTCAATGGCGTCCACAGCAACATTGCTGTCATGTTGGTTTGTTTCTTAGTCTGTAGTGTAGTTGGCCCTGTAGATGTGCAGTTTAGTGTCCACTGGGTCTGTAGATGAGTGTAGTTTGGATGTTATATATGTTGTCTTTTGGGTACTGGTACGATCCCAGCAAGACCACAACAAAACTCGCATATGTGTTACATAGCACATTTCTTAGTGTGTGTTCATAGTTAAATAAAGACCAAGATAATTTTCCAATTCATTTTAATTGATTATTTAATAAAGAAAAATGCCCCTTGCAGGTAACATGTTTATTGGTACACAGTAAAATCCTCAGTGTTAAATGAACACTGCTCAGTTTTCATATGGTCCATATCTATGGAGAGTAAAAGTAACACTGAAGCAATGTTGCAGATAGTGAAATGAACTAGATTCACTCTACAAGTGATGATTGACCATTAGTGATGACACCTGCGGTTAACAAGCAGAATCACTGAAGATAAGAGGAACAAGAAGAACAGAGAAAAGAGAAGAGTCAACCAGAAACACAACAACTACAACTGACTCACAGCCATACGGCCTTAGATGAAATCAACTGCTAAAATCAATCATATCTCACCAGAGGATGCTAAAACAATGCCATAAACATCATGCATGTTCACTCAATATAAACCTGTTTGGCTTTATTTATTCCATATGGTACATATAAAAAATGTATAAAAGTTGTTGAAGTCTGTTTGAAGTCACCATTATGGTGATTAGTGTTCACTTTAGTTGGGCACTTGGCTATTGACTGGTTAAATTAATTCTCTTTCAGAAACTGTTGAAAGTGCATGCTATCACTACCGACTACAATATTTCTTGCTCCTGAATGCAATGACAAACCTTTTACTATGTGCAGTTTTTGGAATCAGTGACTGACAGATGGATTTTTTCCCCCCAATGAGTCTTTAAAAATAGCGACTTTTAATTTTGAACTTTCATTATCAAGTTGTTATTCACTGTGCCATTGAAAGAGCTCTTCTCATAACCCCTGTTATTGAACAAAGTGCTTATGATTATGTTGTTATTTGGCATTTTTCTGTTTTCATATCTCTAAATGTTTTTGTTTAGCAATGTACACAAGCTGTATTTGACTGTTTTTAACTGATTTGCAATTTTTCAGATGTAGTAGTTCAGTTGCTTAGTCTTTGCTGTGTAATTGGAACTGTAAACTAGTTTTTTTGGTCTATAGCGGTGTAGTTTTGTCTGTAGCCGTGTTTTTTTAGTCTTTAGTTTGCTTACTTGGAACTGTAGATTAGTTTTGTTTGTGTCTATTGGTGTAGTTTGGTCTGAAGCTGTTGTTTACAGTTTTTTCTGAATGCTTAAACCCTAACCGTTATTCTTATAGCACAATTTCTAAAACTATTAATACTTATAGCAAAACCATTCACTGAGTTTGCAAAACTAAGAGCACAAACACTGCTTTGCACTCAGTTTGCAATTTTGTAACACGCACTTTGCAAAACTGTAGGTACAATCCACGGCACAGCACTCTTTTTGCGGAACTGTAAACACAACTCACTGCTTTACACTCAATTTCCAAATGATCAACACACTCCTAGCAAAACTATACACATGTATGGCTATTGTTTACACTATTTTGCCAACTGTCTGGCACACTGTCACATGTGAAAACTGTTTTAGATAATTAGTTCAATTTGCAATCAGCCTAAGCACTATAAATAAGCCACAGGTAAGCTGTCTGTGTGGAGTACAATGGAGGGAGCAGGAAGAGTGAGAAGAGTGAGAATTAGAGGAGGCCGAGGAAGAGGACGTGGAGGTGAAGAAGTAGGAGGAAGAGGAGGAGGAAGAGGACGCGGAGGTGAAGAAGCGAGAGGGAGAGGACGACAAGGACAAGGAGGTGAAGTTAGAGGAAGAGGACAAGGAGGAGCAAGAGGAGGACGAGGAGGGGGAAGAGGAAGGGTAAGAAGAGTAAGAAATAGAATTACTGATGACATCAGAGCTATAATAGTGGACCATGTAATCAACCATGGAATGACCCTGAGGGAAGCTGGCCAATGGGTTCAGCCAAACTTGAGCCGCTACACTGTAGCAAGCATCATAAGGACATTTGGAAATGAGAATCGGTTAGTACAGTCACTTTGCACTAAGTTTTGTAGCACTGCCATACTCTAATGAGAAACACAACAATACCATACATGTAAAAATACTGAAATTGTTACTTTACAGAATTGCTAGACGTCCAGATGCTGGGAGCAGAGGAAGAATGTTCACTGCAGAACAAGAGACCCATATAGTCAATATGGTGATTGCAAATAATTCCATAAGGCTACGAGAAATTCAACAGTGCATAATTGAGGATGACACCACCTTCCAAAACATACACAATGTGAGCATTTCTGTATTATGTTGTGTACTTGCCGAATGAAACAAATCTACAGAGTCCCTTTTGAAAGAAACAGTGACATGTAAAACAACTGCGATATGACTATGTGCAGGTAAGCTATAGTATGATTGGTACTGAATCTGGAAGTGCATACTGTAGTGCTGTGCATGGGCCTGCTGTGCTGCATTTGTTTTGTCTTGTCCAGAGAGTGATGGAGCTAGAGGCAGATGCCATGGGTCATGAGCAGCTTTTTGTGGATGAGGCAGGTTTTAACCTCACTAAAACAAGGAGACGTGGCAGGAACATTATTAGACACCGTGCCATAATCAATGTCCCAGGACAACGTGGTGGTAACATAACTATGTGTGCAGCTATAAGTCAAAATGGTGTTGTTCACCATCATGCAACCCTAGGCCCATATAACACTGCACACATTATTACATTCCTGGACACCTTACATGACATGCTCACTAATGTTCAGAGACCAGAGCAGACCAGATACATCATCATATGGGACAATGTTAGTTTCCATAGGGCTGCTTTGGCCCGCAACTGGTTTACAGATCACCCACTCTTCACTGTACTGAACCTCCCCCCATACTCTCCATTCTTGAATCCAATTAAAGAGTTCTTCTCTGCCTGGCGCTGGAAGGTCTATGACCGTCATCCCCATCAACGCATAGCCCTTTTACAGGCAATGGAGGAGGCATGTGGGGATATTGACCAGGCATCATGTCAGGCCTGTATACGGCATTCCAGAAGATATTTTCCCCGGTGCCTTGGACTGGAGGACATTGCATGTGATACAGATGAAATTTTGTGGCCGGACCCAGAGAGATGACATGATGTACACTGATTTTTTTTTTTTTCTCTCAGTGAAATTACTATTTTGTGTTTTGACTTGGAAAAAAAACACTTGTTTGTTTTGATGTGTGTAAATAAACACCAGTACTTGAAGTTTGGATCCCTGTATGTTTAAAGAACTATGACAAAAGTATGACCTCAAACTGACATAGCCTACCTTGTGCACAGAGAAAGCAAAAGCCAGATGTGTTTTTTATTCATACCATCAGTGTGTAGTTGGCGCATTGTGTGCTTATTAATGTGATGGCTTGTGTTAACTGTTTGATACGAAAATACCATTTTTACGAAGGTTTGAAGAGTTAAGCAAGGTTTACTAGCTTTTGCAAGAGAACTACAATGTTTTGCTGATTTGGTGAAGGGTTTTCTTATTTGTGTGTAGAGTTTTGCAAAAATAGCCAATAGTTACAAAAAATGGGCTTAAGCCATCAGAAAAAACTGTAACTGTGGATTACTTTTTTGGTCTTCAGCTGTGTAGTTTGGTCTATAGCTGTTGGCTTTAAAGGAACACGCCGACTTTTTGGGACTTTAGCTTATTCACCGTATCCCCCAGAGTTAGATAAGTCCATACATACCATTCTCATCTCCGTGTGTGCCATAACTCTGTCTGACGCACCCACCGCTAGCCTAGCTTAGCACAAAGACTTGAAGTAAACGGCTCCAACTAGCCTACTGCTCAAAAAGTGACAAAATAACGCCAACATTTTCCTATTTACATGTTGTGATGTGTATAGTTACATCGTGTACTAAGACCGACGGAAAATGAAAAGTTGCGATTTTCTAGACCGATATAGCTAGGAACTATACTCTCATTCCTGCGTAATAATCAAGGAACTTTGCTGACGTACCATGGGTGCGATGATATTACGCAGCGCCTGAAAATAGGCTAACTTCCATCAACATAACCAACGTGACAACATGTAAATAGGAAAATGTTGGCGTTATTTTGTCACTTATTGAGCAGTAGGCTAGTTGGAGCCGTTTACTTCCAGTCTTTGTGCTAAGCTAGGCTAGCGGTGGGTGCGTCAGACAGAGTTATGGCACACACGGAGATGAGAATGGTATGTATGGACTTATCTAACTCTGGGGGATACGGTGAATAAGCTAAAGTCCTAAAAAGTCGGCGTGTTCCTTTAAAGCCAACAGCTATAGGCCAAACAACACAGCTGAAGACCAAAAAAGTAATCCACAGTTACAGTTTTTTCTGATGGCTTAAGCCCATTTTTTGTATCTATTGGCTATTTTTGCAAAACTCTACACACAAATAAGAAAACCCTTCACCAAATCAGCAAAACATTGTAGTTCTCTTGCAAACCTTCGTAAAAATGGTATTTTCGTATCAAACAGTTAACACAAGCCATCACATTAATAAGCACACAATGCACCAACTAAGTCCCAAAAAGTCGGTGTGTTCCTTTAATGGCTGCAATACGCTGTGTTTTCTGCCAACTGCCAACCCGGGTTGTGGAAATACTATTGGGTAAATGGGCAGTGTCAAAAACGTCTCGGTTACATATGTAACCCTCGTTCCCTGAAGGAGGGAACGGAGACGTACGTCGAACGTGACCGACTGAAAGGGAACAGACATTCCGACATGGAACGCACATTTCAAAGTAGAATAACTGGCTGGCATTAGCTTTTCATCTTACCTCTATGTATTGCCTAAATAAAGTAGTGTTTATAAGCACAGTGCTGCTTTTTTAGAGGTTACCGGGGAAACGGCTTTAAAGTGCCACCTACTGTCAGAAAGTGGATTTACATTTTCATTCAGCCTTTGGTTCAGATCAATGCAAAAATCTGCCAAATTAACAGTAGATGGAAAATAAGCTCATTTCCATTCTGAAAATATAAACAATTCATATAATAAGCTAGCCAATGTAGAATAATTTATGGAGCATATAAAATACCTTTAATTTATCATTTTGACTCATCCTTTCCATAAAAATGATTTAAAGACTGAAATGTGAGGTTTATCTTTTCTTTTCTTTTTTTTTTTTTTTTTTGTTGGCAAAACTGTATTTGACCATGTAGTGCATGTTAGTGGATAACATGTTATGTTGTAAGTCACCTAACCAATATTTTTGTTAACATCTTTGTTAATGTTATTATTTGAATGTTTATGCAAACAATAAGTGCATAGTGCTGCTATTTGTTGACATAAAACTGAAACGATTTAAGTACTTTTTGAACATTTCCAGCCATCCTACAATACCGTGATAATATTGATAACCGTGATCATTTTGGTCTCTATATAATCATGATATGAAATTTTCATACCATTTTATCTCTATAGTCTATAGTGGTGTTTTTTGGTCTGTAGCCGTGTTGTTCAGTCTTTAGTTTTGACGGTGGAGCTGTAGATCAGGTTTTGGTCTGTAGAGGTGTATAGTTTGTTCTGTAACGGTGTTGTTTAATCTTTAGCTGAGGTGTTGATTGTATCTGGCCCACACATCAAGCAGTTCAACAGAGGGCCTGAGGCTCCACTGGAATTAATTACATACAAAAGCATTTCTGCTTGGAATTCACAAACCAAATTTATCACTGGCCCTTTAATGTGCCTCATCTGAGTCCATCCAAACTAGCTGACTGCCTGGGGGCAAATAGCTCCTGTCCTTCCACGGCTGTGTGTGTGTTAGTGTGTGTTTGTATGAAAAGTGGGGGACCCACACATGCTGGAGGCTAGCCCAAATCCAGGTTTGAGGGGTGGAGAAGGCTAACAATGCCCCCAGCAAATTCAACATCTAAGCCAGGGGCCACCCCTCACACACACACACACACACACACACACACACACACAACCCCTGCTGGGACAGGGGCTCAAATCCAGTCCTGACTCTGGTAATTCTGTCATTTTGATGATGATAATTCTTCATAGGCTTGGATAGAGTGTCAGTTGCTATTTGCTGAATCTGGAATTATGTCTTTACTGAAGAACAACAGAGCATCTGCTCTAGAAATTAGGTTTAAATGAACAGTTACCATGCTTATTAAGAAGTAAATTAATATGAAAATATATCTGAATATTATACATACAAAATGCTTTTTAAAAATTGTAGTATTTTTTTAAAAAGTTCTAAAGAAAAAGTCATGTTTGTTTTCACTTGTTCTATTTTTTTTTATATTTACATTTCATTACTATTGTATTATATTGGGCTTATTAAATTGTAATTAAGTATTAAATTATATAGATTCTAGAAGAATATGCTTTTATGTGCGTCATAATAATTCCGTTCAAAGTTTGATTTCTTTTCAAAGAAATTAATACTTTTTTCATTCATCAAGGATGCATTAAATTGATCAAAAGTGACAGTAAAGATTTTTACATTATTAAAAATAGATTTCACATAACTTCTGTTCTTTTTAACTTTACGCATCAACAAACTCTGAAAAAAATGTATCATGGTTTCCACAAAAATATGAAGCAGCACAACTGTTTACAAAATTGATAATAATAAGAAATGTTTAAAATCATCATATCAGAATGATTTCTGAAGGATCACGTGACACTGAAGACTGGAGTAAAGATGCTGAAAATTCAGCTTTGATCACAGGAATAAATTACACTTTACTATATATTGACATAGAAAACAACTGTTTTAAATTGTAATAATATTTCACAATATTACTGTATTTATTTGATAAGCAAATAAATGAGGCCTTTGTGAGCAGAAGAGACATCTTTCAAAAACATTAGAAAATCTGGTAACACTTTACTTTAAAGCCCTTATGTATAATGCATTATAAATGTATTCATAATGTACATTATAATGCATTGTATCTTTTCATAAATAACTGTAACCAAAGTTAAAATGCATTATAGTATTTGCAGATTCTGAAATTGGTTGCATAATGCATTATACTTTCTAAAATTGTGTTCAATGAATAGATAAGTATTATAATGCATTATAACTGTGGTTACAAGAACATACAATGCATTATAAGGTGCATCACAAGGCATAAGTAATGCATTAAAAATACTTTTATAACACATTATACTTAAAGCTTTAAGTAAAGTGTTATCAACCCCAAACATTTGAACGTAGATATGTAGGAATATTGTTATATATCCATACATGAATAAAATGATCCGTACAGACAGAGACAAAAATCCCCAGGCAAACAAACAGGCCTTGCATAAAGCAAAATACAGAGTACTGAGGCCCTGCTAACAAAAACTGTGAGAAGTAGACATTGATGCTGAAAATATCTGCACTTAGTCACAGATTATTTGAGTTGCTTTCAAATGTTTCTTCTTTCAGCTGTGAAGGACACAGCGGCCTACGCTCAGAGGGACTGGCCTTTTCTCATGTGATTGTCATGCAGGCATGGTTGTAAGTAATAATGTGGCCTTTAATGATGGAATGATAGACCTGCCAAACAGTAGCTGTCCTCCCATACACACACACACACCAGTAGTGACACATTAGCATATCCTGCTCAATTCTCAGCTGCCTTTAACATAATCCATATTTGTTGGGTAAAGTCCAACAGTGAGCCCACTCCTGTGGGTGTGTGCTGCTATGACAGTCTTCAAAGGCGGCTCTACCCACAGCATAACGCATGCTTGACCAGCTAAGCAATTCAGAAATGCAAATGGCAGGGCAGTCTCCTCTCTGCCTTCAGCTCTCAGGGACAAATCCCTTTTGGCGAGACATCTATCTGACTGCCTGACTTAGTATTCCTCAACGCCAGTGCAGAGTGCATGTGATCTTTATTCTAAATGCTGCGAGAGAGGGAGAGATAGATGGATAGATAGAGAAAGGGAGACCTCCTGTCAGCTCGGTGTGAATGCGCTCAGGTTCTGGGGCATGTCAGCGCATACATCACATTTAAAAAGAAAACCCATTTCAAATTCACCTTATACAGTCACACAAACAGTCAGAAAGGTTAGAAAACTATCATCTTTCTATTGTTAGTCAGACACACTCACAGTTCATGTGATGCAATAGTCTGGAGATCAAGTTTTAGCAGAAAAAAATGGATATCATTGTATTCATTTCTTATTCAAATTACGATTAGAATGTGTAAAATCATTTAAGAAATTTCAATAATGCATTAAATAGCTAATTTTCAGCATAATAAGATTACACAGTGAATTGTGGACGCAGTCATTCTTTTCATGCTCAGATAAACATTTATTCATTAATATTTATTACTTAAAGGATGTTGTAAGACAAACACTATATTGCTAAAAGTTTTGGGACGCCTGCCTTTACATGCACATGAACTTTAATGACATCCCATTCTTAGTCCGTAGGGTTTAATATGGAGTTGGCCCACCCTTTACAGCTATAACAGCTTCAACTCTTCTGGGAAGACTTTCCACAAGGTTTAGGAGTGTGTTTATGGGAATTTTTGACCATTCTTCTAGAAGCGCATTTGTGAGGTCAGGCACTGATGTTGGACGAGAAGGCCTGGCTCTCAGTCTCCGCTCTAATTCATCCCAAAGGTGTTCTATCGGGTTGAGGTCAGGACTCTGTGCAGGCCAGTCAAGTTCCTCCACACCAAACTCACTCATCCATGTCTTTATGGACCTTGCTTTGTGCACTGGTGCGCAGTCATGTTGGAACAGGAAGGGGCCATCCCCAAACTGTTCCCACAAAGTTGGGAGCATGAAATTGTCCAAAATGTCTTGGTATGCTGAAGCATTAAGAGTTCCTTTCACTGGAACTAAGGGGCCAAGCCCAACCCCTGGAAAACAACCCCACACCATAATCCCCCTCCACCAAACTTTACACTTGGCACAATGCAGTCAGGCAAGTACCGTTCTCCTGGCAACCGCTAAACCCAGACTCATCCCTCGGATTGCCAGAAAGAGAAGCGTGATTGGTCACTCCAGAGAACACGTCTTCCAAACGAGTCCAGTGACGGCGTGCTTTACACCACTGCATCCCACACTTGGCATTGCACTTGGTGATGTAAGGCTTGGATGAGCTGCTCGGCCATGGAAACCCATTCCATGAAGCTCTCCACGCACTGTTCTTGAGCTAATCTGAAGGCCACACGAAGTTTGGAGTTCTGTAGCTATTGACTCTGCAGAGAGTTGGCAACTTCTGCGCACTGTGCGCCTCGGCATGCGCTGACCCCGCTCTGTGATTTTACGTGGCCTAAAATACTTGATTTTATACACCTGTGGCCATGGAAGTGATTGGAACACCTGAATTCAATGATTTGGAGGGGTGTCCCAATATTTTTGGCAATATAGTGTATGTAATACATGAATTTCTAAGGTGTCTAAATGATCAACATGATCAAAACAACATAACCTACTACAGTCCTTTTGTCATCTGATTGATAGTTTAGACTTTTTTTGCAAGTAAAAGTCTTTTAATTGTACAAACGTCCACCTTCAGCTCATGATTCATGTGTCTTTCTGCTGTCAAATCTGCACTGATTTTATGAAGTAAACAAGTATAACTTTGATAAATATGATCATCAGGCTTTTGAGGAAGGTTTATTTGTTTATCTCTCAATCATCATTGTATTGCATTACATTATATATGCAACTACAGAGATTTCATTATAAAACTAAACATTTAAATATCATCTTACTAAGCAAATTATTGGCAGATATAGAGTGATGACTGATATTTATATGCATTTTATGTGTAATCTGCTACTGTTATAAAGATCTCATTGACTTACATTACAAGCATCAGAATTTCATCTTACTTTTTGGGCATATAAATAACCAAATCTTCACTAAACTGTATATTTTTGGCTAAGTTTTGTTAAATTTGTGCCTTGAGGTGTTTTTCCTCCTCGAGGTATAAACTCCATATTCACACTATATCATATTATAGAAAATGGGACATAAAGACCTGATGTATCAAATATGATACAAAACATAAAACATGCATGCACATATTATATATTTTACAGTTTGGAAATTTATATTTTTAGATGTATTAAATGCATGCCTGCTGTGAGCTATCATATCAAAAGAAGGCTTTCATAAAGCGGTGGGGACGAAATCAGCCATGGCAAATTTTTATTGGTATATGATGTGCATCACCAGATTTTTGATATCTGCACTTGTCAGGAAATAAAAATGATCAGTTATTCAGTCAGAAAGCCCCACTGAAGTGATTTCCATTATATAATGCATTATAGAGCTTCAAAGAGCAAAATCCGACCACAGGAGAGGTATTATATTTACTGCCTTTACCTGAGGGGTGTGTGTGTGTAATAAAACTTTAACAGGTCCATAAACCTGCTCTTGTAGCAGATCCTAATCAGCTCTTTGAGCCTTTGAGCAAACGGCATTCATGCTCTTTGGTGTCTCATTCTCTGTTTACAGAGAGAAGTGAGACGCTCGTATTTACACACAGCACTGGACTGAGACTGTGTGGGCAGAATGGCTTATTGCTTAAATGCTCATAATGACCAATTACGGAAACGCATCATCCATCTTAAACATAAAGATTACTGAATCCTTAAGCACAACACAACCCTGGAGTGTGATCGTGTCATGTGTTGACAAGCGTGTGGGCTTGAATCTAACCTAGACGTTTCTAATAAAACTCTAAAATGCTTTACTGATCTGATACATCCTGTGAGGATGAAGATAAAGCCTTAAAAGTCTATCATGCTTGCAATTGTGTATTCATGACATGGATCAAACTTCTCTACTTACAGAAGAAATTGAATACCTTTTAGAGGTATTTGCTGAGGCATGTATCTATATTAGGTTTACTGTTGATCATATTTTGGACAAACAAGTTTTACTGTAAAATGTGTGCTATTACTTTAAGCGGTCTGACTTAAAATCTCCACTTGGCAGATGATAAAACAGTAAAATAATATATAAAATAATAAAATAAAATAAAATAAAAAAAGTGCCTTTTGATTTGGGCCAGTAACTTAAACAAGCTAGCAACCCTTAAAACTGATTACAAATCCAAAGTTTTTGTAATTGAGGCCTATATGTAAATTATAGTTTAGCTGGCAAAGTTACAATGATCATACAACACACACAAAACATTTTTCTATGTATCGTAACATATACAGTATCATAACATTACAATATATATACACTATATTGCCAAAAGTTTTGGGACACCTGCCATTACATGCACATCAACTTTAATGACATCCCATTCTTAATCCGTAGGGTTTAATATAGAGTTGGCCCACCCTTTGCAGCTATAACAGCTTCAACTCTTCTGGGAAGGCTTTCCACAAGGTTTAGGAGTGTGTTTATGGGAATTTTTGACCATTCTTCTAGAAGCACATTTGTGAGGTCAGGCACTGATGTTGGACGAGAAGGCCTGGCTCGCAGTCTCCGCTCTAATTCATCCCAAAGGTGTTCTATCGGGTTGAGGTCAGGACTCTGTGCAGGCCAGTCAAGTTCCTCCACACCAAACTCGCTCATCCATGTCTTTATGGACCTTGCTTTGTGCACTGGTGCGCAGTCATGTTGGAACAGGAAGGGGCCATCCCCAAACTGTTCCCACAAAGTTGGGAGCATGAAATTGTCCAAAATGTCTTGGTATGCTGAAGCATTAAGAGTTACTTCCACTGGAACTAAGGGGCCAAGCCCAACCCCTGAAAAACAGCCCAACACCATAATCCCCCCTCCACCAAACTTTACGCTTGGCACAATGCAGTCAGGCAAGTACCGTTCTCACTAACCCAGACTCATCTATCAGATTGCCAGACAAAGAAGCGTGATTGGTCACTCCAGAGAACATGTCTCCACTGCTCTAGAGTCCAGTGGTGGCGTGCTTTACACCACTGCATCCGACGCTTTGCATTGCACTTGGTGATGTAAGGCTTGGATGAGCTGCTCGGCCATGGAAACCCATTCCATGAAGCTCTCTACGCACTGTTCTTGAGCTAATCTGAAGGCCACACGAAGTTTGGAGGTCTGTAGCTGTTGACTCTGCAGAAAGTTGGCGACTTCTGCGCACTGTGCGCCTCAGCATGCGCTGACCCCGTGCTGTGATTTTACGTGGCCTACCACTTCGTGGCTGAGTTGCTGTTGTTCCCAATTGCTTCCACTTTGTTATAATACCACTAACAGTTGACCATGGAATATTTAGTAGTGAGGAAATTTCACGAATGGACTTATTGCACAGGTGGCAACCTATCGCGGTACCACGCTTGAATTCACTGAGCTCCTGAGAGCGACCCATTCTTTCACAAATGTTTGTAGAAGCGTCTGCATGCCTAGGTGCTTGATTTTATACACCTGTGGCCATGGAAGTGATTGGAACACCTGAATTCAATGATTTGGAGGTGTGTCCCAATACTTTTGGCAATATAGTGTATATCCAATGTTTTCTTCCACTGAACAGGTGATGTGCTGCAGTATAATGTTTTCCCACGTGTTCACAAACCTGTGTGAGACACTCATGGACATCTAATGAGGAGATAATTTTTTATATTTTATTATTTGCACTCAAATTTATACAGGATAATGTTTGCTTGTTTATACTCTGCTTGGAGTTAGAGAGGTGAGAGGAGAGGTGAACAAAAAACATCAAAGTTCTTTTTCAAATGTAACTGAACTGAAGTTTCGCCAGTTTGCAAATGAAGGGGAAAGTAGAAACTCATGGTCCGCACTCTAAATCTAATATCGATTCCCATCACCGCAGGATACAACACATTCTGTGTGAATACATTAAAAGCAACTGCTCACAAAGTGAATAAAAGCTCATATATTTGAGCCACAAAGGCAAACGGTACAATAAATCAAAGATTTGGGCTTTCGTGAGACGTGTCGGTTGTCAAGTCTGAGTGAAGGAGTTTAGTTAGAGACTGACTCAAGCGGTACCTATTTTAATAGGCATGAAAACAAACGCGTGTTCTCTGTCCAAATACCTCTAAACGCCTACATGGCTCCACACACAAAACACACACCGCCAAGTTGAAGTTCCTGCTGTTGACCACTCTCTGTATTTTACCTGCTGAGCAATTACCTGTTGGGAACTATCAACACTAGTATTCACACACACTCACACACTTTTGGCCTCCTTATTTGAGTGGTGTTTTGTTGAAGGTATGAGCGGACCCCTGTGTTGGGGCCCCTCCCTGAGCTCACTACCCTCAGAGACAGCGAGAGGGGTGTCAGGACGCACGTGACCCCTCTCTCTCACACACACCAGCATACGCACGCAAGTACACACACGCCTCAGCCAAACAGAGGCGCTGCATGTCATCAAGCGTCTGAATTGCATGGGCTGTGCCGGAGCAGCAGGGGTCACTCAGGAGTCCAGCGAGGGCCGCAGACATGTGTGTGTGTGTGTGAGAGCGTAACGCATGGACGCTCACAGCCTGTACACAGCAAGTAATGACTCCACTGCCAGCCCAATAAAGACAGACACAGAGTCTCTGTTTATGCTTAAACACACACAGTGATGAGGGAGGAGTTGCCTTTGTTCAGTTGCACAAAAGAGGTTTAGCCTTCATTTTACTTTATTTTCAATGTTTTTAAGCTTTATTTTTTACATGTAATGTGCAGGGACAACTATAATTAAGCCATTAGTAGGATGACACCCTTAAAAGTTTGGGATGGGACTACCTGTTTGTCCAAACAATGGAGGACATGCAGAGACAGGTCATTACAGTAAGTCCCTCTGCCCTGTTAAAGGGATAGTTCACCCAAAAATTCAAATTAGCCCATGATTTACTCACCCTCGAGCCATCCTAGGTGTATATGACTTTCTTCTTTCAGCCAAACACAATTGGAGTTATATTAAATAATATCCTGGCTCTTCCAAGCTTTATAATGGCAGTGAATGGCACCCTAGATTTTGAAGCCCAAAAAAGTGCATTCATCCATTATAAACATACTCCACACGGCTTTAGAGGGTTAATAAAGGTCTTCTGAAGCGAAGCCATGCGTTTTTGTAAGAAGAATATCCATAATTATAACTTCATAGCTGTAAAGTTATAAAATAACTATAAAGTTCATCAACTGTACATACATACTGTATATACACTTCACTGCACACTGAACATTCAAAAGAAACAAGAGAGTGGTGTTTTATATTTGTCATATCCGTTTAGCGTGTATGTGACTAATCATTTGATGTTTGTGTGTAGAGTTACTACGCAAAAACAATTTTTAGATGAGTTGAAATAGTTTTGAATGAAGTGTTTGCTTTTGCAAGAGATGTGTGACGTTTTGCATATTGTGTGTGTGTGTTTTTGTGGTTTCTGTGTGTAGAGTTTAGAGAAAAGGAGCCATAGTTTGAGAAATTGTAAGCAAATAAAAAAAACTGTAATATTACATAATATTAATGAAATAAAAGGCCACTTAAGTGTACTTAAAGAGAGTACACGTTTCTTAACATACTTAACTTTCTAATAATGTCAAATTAAGTTTTAAAGTACATTTTAATTCATTGTGCTTTAAAGTTGACTAACATCTCTGCATCTGAGGCCAGTTTGTGCACATGTAAAGTACTTGATTATCATTTTAACTGTAGTGTGTTATTCAATATTACATTTAAAAATGAATATATTTTAAACACACTTTAACTGTCTGTATTTTAAAGACAATAGAAGCTATGATGAAATTACATATAAAGTACTAAAATGGGTCAATTAAAAGCACTTGAAAAACAAGTTTAAATTTAAACTACAATATACATTTAATTGAAATTAACATGCAATTAAGTGTCTGAAAACAGTAAATTCAGTTTGCACTTAAGTATATTATTTCCGTAATAAGTACTGTGATGGAGAGACCTTGAAGTTGTCTTCCATCACTATTTTTACTGTGTTCTCAGGGCCGGCCCGCGGCATAGGCGGAATAGGCAAATGCTAAAATTAGTGATTTTTTTCCCGTTTTATTACTGATATCTTTTTTTTAGGCTTGTTTGGCTGCTCGTGCCAGGTGTAGACACAGTGAAAGTTGCCTGATTATTTATGACGGAAGGCCGAATTCACATGAAGCCCTCTGATGCATGGGAGATAGGGATAAGGGATAAAGACAGAGGTAAAGATTTGCCGAAATTAGTAATGATATTTATATACAGGTTTATTTAAAATAGCAATATTTTATGTAAAATTCATATTAAATATCTAAATTTCTTAGTTTAATTCATGGTGAAAACATGGATCTGCATAGTTTAGTGGAAGATTGCTGCCATCTACTGGAAAACAAACACTTTTACTAGTTCACAATGAATAGTTTGTGCATAAATGTTAGATGCAATTACTCTTGCTATTTGTGTTTAGGCTGTAATGTGGTGTAGGTGCTATTTTTGTATAGTTTAACTATCATCAGCCTAAAAAATAAATATATATATATATATATACATATCATGAACTCAATGACGGGGTAGAATGGACTGGACTCAGGGTACAATTTTTAAAACACAACAACAATAAATTAAAGAAAAAATAAAACAGTACCAGTGTTTCCACAACTTATTATATACATACTGATAACATGTAGTGCTAAACCTTGATACAAGGGGCACCAAGTAAAATCTTGCCTAGGGCAGCAAATTGGTCAGGGCCGGCCCTGTGTGTTCTTATATGTATTTTGTAATATTTGCGTAGGGTTTGCAGTGTTATATTTCCAGTTTTAGCTTGTGGGTGTGGCTTTAAAGAGAGCACGAACTGTAATGTTTCCATAAACATTTATGGAAATGTCTGAGCAAATGTATGTGTTGGTTTTATCCGTCCTATTTATTGTATTTGTTTTAACGCTTGTTCTAAATCATCTTGTGTATTTATTTATTAATCATGGTGAGGCAAGAGTTAATAAAAAAAAATAAAAATAGTATGCTCCAATTAGTCAGCGGGAAAATGTGTGTGTTTAAGGAAGCCGTCACTAGTGGAAGGGAGGACTGAGGACGGATTATGGTTTGAGTGAATCTAAGCAAGGTTATTGAAACTCTGACCTCAATAGTTGAAGAGGTTTTTATTGATAACCTGTTTTATTTCTGCTCTTAACCATATTTCTTATGCGCATTTTGCATATCTGCTTGTAATAAACACCTTTTTGGACGCCAACGTTGCTCCCGTGTTTACCTACATCTTGGTGCGATTCTCCTTGTGACTACTCTTTTTAAATGTGGCCTGAAGTTGAGCTAAAGTAAAATAAAATATTGTTTTCCGATTCTGGTGGTAATTGAGTATACTGAAATGTTTTTTGAGATTTCGCCCTTTACCCATTACAGGAGACAGGAGCTGGATTTATTAGTGAACTGACTTTGGACATTGGGAGAGTTTGAGAAACATTATTTCTCCAATTATACGCTTTTGGGTCATAAGTCCGGGACCATTAATCCACATGTGGAGATGACAGCTTTTAAAACCACTGATACATGAAACGTATAGCCTACTGCAAGAAAACATAAGAGAGAGCAAAAGGAAGTGATAGGACAAGCAATTACTGAGCATAAATATGTGTTTAATGCATATTAAGGGTCTTTCCAAAGGCAAAATGTAGTAACTACATATTTTCAAAACTGAATTATGACTTAAATCAGGTCTTTAATTTGTTTTGTGACAACTATGGCTCAGATTCAGAGAAAATGGAACATCACAATTCAGTCAATAAACATTGTTGGCTACTGCACTTTAGTTATAGACTGACTATACTATTATTGTTCACTCCCACGTTCATTGATCACTCCCATCATAATTAACAAAGCAAGCAAAAACAAAATCATGATTATAATCAACAAAATTCTTCATAGTTGATGTGTTGTGTAGACCTCTAGATCTAGATGTCGTTCTGGTTTTCCATTGACTCTTCCATATGCTGATGGGCTGGATCTGGAGAGGCTCTTTGTTTGGGAATTGATATTCACTCACTCTCTTGTCCCTCTGGGAAGAGCCGCTGTCCTGCCGAACCTCCCACTGTCACTCTATGTACTCTGTCACTTCTTCTGGCCCTCCATCTTTCTCCCTTCATTCTTTTGTCGCCCCTTACATTCCCTTCACTTCCTTTGTTTTCCTCTATAAATCCCTCTTTCCCTCACCGTCATGTTCTCTCTTTCTCTTTTTCTCCCTCAGTATTTCTTGCTGTTTTTCTTTTCTTCCCCCTCCTCCTTTCTCCAGCTGTCCCCATCCCCCTCTCCTCTTCCTGTCCAAAGCCCAGTGAGACACTCCACACCTGTACAACACACACACACACACACACACAAACACACACGCCCTCTAACGCCACCTTCCCTGTCTCTCCATGTCGGTCTCTCTCTCTCTCTCTCTCTCTCTCACCATCAGTGCCCACAAGAGTCTCGCTCTTAAACTCTCGTTTTGTGCCTCTAAGCATGAGACTTATTAATATAAATAGCTGTGCACAAAGTGCAGTGTGTTCAGCACTGGACAGCCCAACACAGAGGTGTGTGATTTGTGTAAGAGGGCGGATATTTAAAACTGTCACAAACACACAGCATATATTCGGGGTCCAACTGGGGGATATATATAAAATGAATATTTAGCTAAATATCAATATGTCAATGTCAGTCTGAATATATATAATTTTATCTTCATCAAATGTGAATATTCTGGTAATAGTGATAGACAGACACTTGGTTTCAATATTTCATTAAAACTGCTGGCCATATGAAGAGCAAAAAGGGCAACTCTACAGTGAATAGAAAATGCAACGGCTGGAACAAGTGTGTGATATACTGTGCAATGAAACATTAACTGAAAGGAATCATATCTTGATTTTTAATATTTTGGTAAATACATGGGAAAATGACTGGGAAAATCAGTCACTACTAATAACACTGTAAACTAATTAGTATAATACTAATAATATTAATATTAACAATAGTTACATTTATTTATTCAGGACATATATATATATATATTTTTTTTTAATATCTATTATATTATATTAATTACATTATACAATGAAAAATTCTGTGTTCAGTTTCTGAATCTAGCTTTAGCTGTTTCACTAATGTACAAGATTTATATTATATGATATAATATAATTATATTATAACATTTCATTTAATATATATTAAAATAAATAAATTAAGTGTAAGCTGTTTTTTATAACAGCCTTATTCCAAAATGGATTTAATTCATTATTTTTTTCCTCAATTCTACAAACAATACCCCATAATGACAACGTGAAAGACGTTTGTTTGAAATCTTTGCACATTTATTAAAAAATAAAAAAAATGAAAAAAATCACATGTACATACAGCCTTTGCCATGACACTCAAAATTGAGCTCAGGTGCATCCTGGTTACACTGATCATCCTTGAGATGTTTCTACAGCTTGATTGGAGTCCACCTGTGGTAAATTCAGTTGATTGGACATGATTTGGAAAGGCACACACCTGTCTATATAAGGTCCCACAGTTAACAGTGCATGTCAGAGCACAAACCAAGCCATGAAGTCCAAGGTATTGTCTGTAGACCTCCGAGACAGGATTGTATCAAGGCACAGATCTGGGGAAGGGTACAGAAAAATTTCTGCAGCATTGAAGGTCCCAATGAGCACAGTGGCCTCCATCATCCATAAATGGAAGAAGTTTGGAACCATCAGGACTCTTCCTAGAGCTGGCCGCCTGGCCAAACTGAGCGATCAGGGGAGAAGGGCTTTAGCCAGGGAGGTGACCAAGAACCCGACTGTCACTCTGGCAGAGCTCCAGCGTTTCTCTGTGGAGAGAGGAGAACCTTCCAGAAGAACAACCATCTCTGCAGCACTCCACCAATCAGGCCTGTATGGTAGTGTTATGGAACTGCTCCAAGACTTTGGGTTGGAGATCCAAATGCAGCTTTATTAGAGGGATAATCCAGACACGTAATCCAATGTACAGGCAATGGGTCAATAAACAGGCAGGTAGTCCAAACAAACAAACACACAAGGCTGGGAACAAAGGCAAACGGGTAATCCAAAGACAGGCAAGAAATCCAAAAACCAAGAGACATGAACCAGGAAAACGCTCAGAGATGCAGTGTAACACATACAAAACCTTGCAGTGAATGACAGGGTGAACAGGCTAGATATAGGCCGAGGTAATGAGGAAAATGAGACACAGGTGTAAACAATGAGTGCTGATGAGTCCGGGCAAAGGATTATGGGTAATGTAGTCTTTGATGGAATGACAGTCCAGGATGGAGCGCCCTCTGGTGGTAATCAGGGGCACTCACTGGTGAATCGTGACAGGTAGAGTGGCCAGACGGAAGCCACACCTCAGTAAAAGGCCACCTGGAGTTTGTCAAAAGGCACCTGAAGGACTCTCAGACCATGAGAAACAAAATTCTCTGGTCTGATGAAACAAAGATTGAACTCTTTGGCCTGAATGGCAAGCGTCATGTCTGGAAGAAACCAGGCACCGCTCATCACCTGGCCAATACCATCCCTACAGTAAAGCATGGTGGTGGCAGCATCATGCTGTGGGGATGTTTTTCAGTGGCAGGAACTGGGAGACTAGTCAGGATTGAGGGAAAGATGAATGCAGCAATGTACAGAGATATCCTTGATGAAAACCTGCTTCAGAGCGCTCTGGATCTCAGACTGGGGCGAAGGTTCCTCTTCCAACAGGACAACGACCCTAAGCACACAGCCAAGATAACAAAGGAGTGGCTACGGGACAACTCTGTGAATGTCCTTGAGTGGCTCAGCCAGAGCCCAGACTTGAACCCAATTGAACATCTCTGGAGAGATCTGAAAATGGCTGTGCACCGACACTCCCCATTCAACCTGATGGAGCTTGAGAGGTCCTGCAAAGAAGAATGGGAGAAACTGCCCAAAAATAGGTGTGCCAAGCTTGTAGCATCATACTCAAAAAGACTTGAGGCTGTAATTGGTGCCAAAGGAGCTTCAACAAAGTATTGAGCAAAGGCTGTGAATACTTATGTACATGTGATTTTTTTTCATTTTTTATTTTTAATAAATTTGCAAAGATTTCAAACAAACTTCTTTCACATTGTCATTATGGGGTATTGTTTGTAGAATTGAGGGGGAAAAAAATAATGAATTTAATCCATTTTGGAATAAGGCTGTAACAAAACAAAATGTGGAAAAAGTGAAGCGCTGTGAATACTTTCCGGATGCATTGTATATATGTATATATATATATATATATATATATAAAATTTAATTGAATATTACATTATATGATATTGTATTATGTTATACAATGATTTTTTTTTTCAGCTTGAGCTGTTTTTTCTAATTTAAAATATTTATATAGTATGATATAATATAATTATACACTATTATAATATTTAATGTAATACATATTAAAAATAAATAAATGAAGTGTAAACTGTTGTATACATTTATTTATATATATATATATATATATATATATATATATAATTTATTTTTATATTATATTATATTATGAAAAACTCTGTTCAGTTTCTGAATCTAGCTTTAGCTATTTTACTAATTTACAAGATTTATATAATTTGATATAATATAATTATATTATAACATTTCATGTAATATATATTGAAATAAACAAATTAAGTGTAAACAGTTGTATACATTTATATTATATTATATATAAGTTTGTTTTTTTTTTTAGCTTTAACTGTTTTACTAATTTATAAGATCCTATATTACTCCGATCCTATATTACCGGTTAAAGCAATGATGGGACGTTTTGATCCTTGATTAGACATTACCAAACGGTTAAAACTGAAAACTGAAGTGGCCTCTGGATTTGAAACAGTTAACAGTCTTTATTGGCGTGTAAACAAAGGCTGAGGAGAAACGTCTATCTCTTTCACCCCCCTAAACCTGCACAACATCAGATGAATCTTTCCCCATTAAGATGACAACACAATTTGAGCTGAAGCTGAGTGTAAATAAAAGAGTGAGGGGAGATGATACATCAGAAGGAGACCAGCACACCTCCATTACACCAACACATTTATTTCCATCCAGAGAGAGAGAGAGAGAGAGAGAGAGAGAGAGAGAGAGAGAGAGAGAGAGAGAGAGAGAGGAGAGAGCAAAGCAATGGACACCAGCCAAGATGCAGAAAGAAACCCATATCTAAATGCAATGAAGGAAATGAGCATTTTGGGACGTTCAGACATTAACTTTCATCAATGCAGTCATTCCAAACACACACACACACTCAGACCACGGAGTGTGTGCTCATAAAGACCTGGCAGTAACATACAAGCAGTCGTTAAGCACATAACAGTAGTTTTGTCACCATTAACCAGTGCTGAAAAAGCAATAGCAAAGCCCCATCTGTCGTGTGTGTGTGTGTGTGTGTGTGTGTGGGTTTTGTGTGCATTGTGTGTACTGTCAAAACAAAAGGCCAACCTTGGATCACATTCTTAAAAGTCATTTTTCTAGGGAGAATCACTGAAATAACAGAGCATTCTGGTGCTGTTTTTGAGTGTTTAAAAGCTCTGAAGACAGTGTTGGTGTGTGTGGTGCTAGAGTCAGGCTTTGTGTGTGTATTGATTGAGCTGTAATTGATCTGATAGTTCTCTGTGATAATTGACTATTATCCGTGATTACAGACGGCAGCTCTGTGGCCTGAACTCACTGACCAGCGACAAAACAACAAAGGCTGGAAACACACAGAAGACAATACAACAGTTCCATCTCTCTACACAACAGTGCTACTATCATTGACTTTGTAATGTTTAATACAATATTAATAAAGCTGTTATAACATGCTATTGTCCCTTCATGACTCACATAAAACATTCCAGTCCTTTCATAAGGATTTTAAAATAAGCTATACTATACTCTCACAATCCCTTTAAACAACTATTATATGTTTCTGTCCTTTCATGGGGCTGTTGTAATACAGTATATGCCTTACGACTGTTATTTTACATTATTACACTTGTTTTGGGTTGGGTACGTTTTTGGGTAGGGGACTTTTTATAATGTTACAAAAGATTTCTATTGCAAATATTGTAAATGTTGTTCTTTCTATTCATCAAATAATCCTAAAAAATAAAATGTATCACGTTTCCACAGATATATGAAGCAGCACAACAGTTTTCAATGCTGATAACAATCATAAATGTTTCTTGAGCATCAAATCATCATATCAGAATGATTTCTGAAGGATCATGTGACACTGAAGACTGGAGTAATGATGCTGAAAATTCAGCTTTGATCACAGGAATGAATTACACTTTACTATATATTCACATAGAAAACAGTTATTTAAAACTGTAATAATATTTCACAATTTTACAGTTTTTTTCTGCATTTTTGATCAAATAAATGCAGCCTTGGTGAGCAGAAGAGACTTATTTCTTTACTGACCCTGAACTTTAACTGTAAACCCAGATAAGTTGGCAAAATTAAAAAAAAAAAAAAAAATGAGGTAATCATTTACATTAAAATTTTTAAGCTACGAAATTTAAAGTTTAAGTAAGCAGAACTGGCAGATTTTTTATTTTATTTTGTAATCATACATTTGAATTGCTCTTAACTTAAAATATTTGAGTAAGCTGATTCATTCATTTAACTTAAAATGATCATGTAATCTCAATTTAAGATTTTTTAGTAATGCTGTCAAACGATCGCATCCAAAATAAGAGTTTGTGTTTACATAATATGTGTGTGTACTGTGTATAATTATTATGTGAATACACACACATACATGTATATATATTTGAGAAAAATGTTTAGATTTATATATAAAATATTTATATTTAAATTATATAATATAAATATATATGCAGTATATATATATGCAAATATTTCTTAAATATATAAATGTATGTGTGTGTATTCAAATCTACATAATAATTATACACAGTACACACACTTATATTATGTAAACACAAACTTTTATTTTGGATGCGATTAATCGCGATTAATCGATTGACAGCACTAATTTTTAGTAGTGAAAACTTGGCTTTAACTTAACTTTAACTAGCTAATTCAGTAAATGTTAACTTGCTAATTGGTAACACAATGCTGTGATAGCATTAGCATAGAATAGCAATTGCTGAATGAGGACAGAAATATAAAATATTCAGCATATATCTGTTCTCAAACCAAGCTCATGCTCCCCTCGTCACCAAGATGATAAAACCCCTAAAAAACCCACATAACAGAAACTCTTCTAAATTAGCACAGCGAAACATTACACACAACTAAATCTCCCACTTAACATTAATCTTGCTCCAAAAATATTATATAACACTTAATTTTAGCATTTACTGTCCCTTTCAAGTGTCATGGCAAAGCATGCTGGGAAATATAAATCCCAGCCCAGTTTCAGTTAAATTTAAGTTGGTCTAAGTTAAAAGAAACAAGTTCATAAAACTCAAAACAATGAAACAATCCAGATTACTTCAAATGTGTCAGTTTTGTGAACTGTTCTTCTAGAAAGTTCTAAATAATCTTATTTAATTTAAGTTTACCCGACTCAAATCAATTATTTTGAGCATTAGGGTTTACAGTAATGCATAAATGTCTAATATGTGTCTGACCATGTATGACTGTTATAAAATATTACTGTCCCTTCATTACTGTACTTTCATAAGGTTGTCATATGTTTCTTTCCCCTTATAAAACCCTGTTCAACTATAACTATAATGATAACGCTAAAGATATAGTTCTAAAAAACCACAGCTATAACGATAACGGCACAGAAAAACAATCGTTGGAATCACTTTCAGAGCGATTTTTGTCCAGGGCAAACACTGACAGCCAATCAGAATCAATCCTGTTTAAAGAGCTTGAGCATTTAAAGTGGCAGACAACAAAACTGCAGCGCGCTTAGAATAAACAGAACGATACTGTGCTTTGGTGTGGAGTGGACACTAATATAGTTATCGTTCTTGGTGTGAACGGGCCTTAAGACTGTTCTAATACATTATTATCCCTGCATATGACTATTATAATTATAGACTATTATTAAACTGTCCTAGTATGCTATAGTATGGCTCTTCACATGGCTGTTATTATAGGCTACAGTCTTGTTCTTTTATGAAAATGCAATGATACTGTTTCTATTAGGGGTGTAACGGTACACAAAATTGACGGTTCGGTACGTACCTCGGTTTTGAAGTCATGGTTCGGTACGGGTTCAGTACAGCAGTTTTACAAAATTGCTTTTTATTTATTTTTATTAAACAGTGGTTTACTGAAAAAATTGTGTCTGTCCTTAAATGAATTCAATTACAACTAAACGTTTCTTAAAGATAATGCTGTAAACTATATAGGGAGCCCTTTCTTGCACATTACTATAATATTAAAGGTTAACAACAGAGCTCAAACTATTAGCCTAAATTCAGTTGCTATTTAGTTTTAGATATAATAATCAACACTCAAATAACATTGTATGCAAACATGTAAACTTCACATAAGGCAGTTTTTGCATTAAATTTTAAATTTACAATTGTTCCCCTTCAGTCGGTCACGTTCGACGTACGTCGGACGTCACCGACGAATTGGGATCACTTCTGGGAGCCCCTATCAGCTTCGAGTGTATAGAGAACGGGCCAATGGCCATTGGCGTGCGAGATTTGCATCTCGCGCTCCGCCCCGCATCGCGGGTATAAAGCGGAAGCGGATGCAGCGCACATTTGTCATTCACTTCGGAGCCAAACAAGCTTCATGGAAGACTGTTCCTGCGTCAGCAGAGAGAGAGAGAGAGAACAAGAGAAGAGGCTTTTGTGCTGGGGAGAAGGCACGTGCAGTGACAACCGCGAGCTCACCGAAATCGGTGAAACAAACTGCTGTTTTTACAGCATCCCGGTTGGTTCGGTGGGGGCGTTCCACGGTGAGTGCAAACACAGGCTGCACTATCCCCTGTGTTTGCCGCGGTTGTTCCTGGGTGCTTCGGCACGTTAAGAGCTTCTTCTAAAAGAGCAACACGGGTGTGAAATTGCGTCTTTTTCAAGATGTCATTCCACCCGTGCGTTTCTGGATGCGGTCGTTCCCTGTCACCAGCTGACGGTCACAATCGCTGCCTGACATGTCTGGGTATTCAACATGCCGAGGCAGCGTTTGTGGATAGTTCGTGTTCCCATTGCGGGAACATGACTATCTCGGCGCTAAGGTCGAGACTCGCCTACCTTCGGGAGGGTGGAGTCCCCTTACCTATGCCCCGATCTAGTGCTATCCCTGCCCAGCAGGATAGACCTACTTCGGCGAATAGCCAGGGTGACCTGAGGATCACGTTTAGGGCACACCCGCCGAGCCAGCCTCCGTGGGCCCCTAAACCCTCTGTAGTGCCGCAGCCGGTTGAGCTTTCGGAGGAAGTCGCTGGCCCCTCTCGAGGTGGTCCAACGGTGACCTTTGGAGCTCCAGCAGAGGATAGGATGTCGATCGCTGCATCGGAGGGGGAGTTTCAGTCCTCGGGGGATGAAGACCCGGCTGCGTTGCCTCCCTCTGGGAGAGTGGCGTTGTCCGAGACGGACCCCGAGCTGACGGCTATGCTTTCCCGGGCCGCCGAAAAGGTCGGGCTCGTGTGGAACCCTCCACCGTGTCCCGAGCCTTCTAGGCTGGATGATTGGTTTCTCGGGGCGGCTCGCGCTGGTTCTCAGCGTCCCGCCCCGGTGCCCTTCTTCCCGGAAGTGCATGAGGAGCTCACGAGGTCGTGGACGGCACCTTTTTCTGCCAGAAACCGGCCGAGTAGCTCCTCCCTCCTCACTACTCTCGACGGCGGGCCAGCCAAGGGGTACGTGGGGATCCCGCCGGTGGAACGGGCGGTCGCGATGCAACTGTGTCCGGCGTCCGCTTCCACCTGGCGCGGAGACCCACGCCACCCATCCAAGGCCTGTAAGTTCTCCTCCAGTCTAACTGGGAAGGCTTACAAGGCTTGTGGACAGGCTGCGTCCGCCTTGCATGCCATGGCGTTGCTCCAGGTGCACCAGGCCCAGGCACTCATGGACATGCACGAGGGTAGACCTGACCCAGAGCTCCTCCGGGAGCTCCGGACGGCGACGGACCTCGCCCTCCGGGCGACGAAAGTCACCGCCCGTTCCATTGGTCAGGCGATGTCCACTCTTGTGGTCCAGGAGCGACATCTCTGGCTCAACCTGGCCGATATGAGGGAGACTGATAAGTATCGGTTCCTGGACTCCCCCATTTCCCAGGTTGGGCTGTTCGGCGACGCGGTCGAGAGCTTTGCCCAGCAGTTCTCGACTGTCCAGAAGCAGACGGAGGCCATCAAACACATCCTGCCCCGGCGGTCAGCTGCTGCCCAGCCGCCGGCCGCAGCTCCTCCGCCTGCTCGTCGCCGAGGGCGGCCGCCTCCGCTCCCGCCCCAGCCCAGCAGCAGCCTCCACCAGGGCAACGGCGTGGAGCCGGCCGCGGGAAGGCCGTCCAGCCCGCTCAGGCCGCTGCCAAGCCAGGTGGCAAGCGTCGTCGTAAGAGACCCTGAGACGGGCCACCCAGAGATGGAGGAGACAGCTCTTCAGGAGGTGGTGACAGCACCGCTCCTTCTCCCGCTGGAGGGCCGGGAGAGAATTTTATGTTCTTGTTTGGTTTCTGTTCCGCCACTGGCCTTCGGGCCAGTGGTACCCAAAACTTCAAAAAAAAAAGAGCTGTTTCTAAAATCTCTGGGTGCCAAGAGAGCGCGCTTGGCGGTGTACGACGCTCCCATGCCTTGTCACCCTCCGGTGCCTCTCTTATCGCCAGCAGGGGGTGCTGGCTGTGTCCAGGACGCACACAAGAGGCCTCCGCACACTCGTGCACCCCCTCAGCGGAAGCAGGTAAGTGTTGCATTGCGCACTCAGACCCCACTTCGGGCCGCGATGCCGTCCGAGTCGGGTCCCTGCACTCCGCTGCGCTGCCCCGCTGCGGGTACGTCTGTGGTGCCGTTGGTCCCGCTGGTTCGGTCGCTGGGAGCCTGGTTAGCGCTCCCCAGCCCGTCCCGCTGGCTCATCCGTACTATCAGACTCGGCTATGCGATTCAGTTCGCTCGGCGGCCCCCCAAGTTCAGGGGCGTTCACTTCACCTCCGTGTCGAAGGAGGACGCCCCCGTGCTACGGGCGGAGATCGCAGTCCTACTGGCGAAGGACGCGATAGAGCCGGTCCCTCCAGCCGATATGAAGACAGGCTTCTACAGCCCGTACTTCATTGTACCCAAGAAAGGCGGCGGGTTACGGCCAATCTTGGACCTGCGGTTCTTGAATCGGTCCCTTCACAGGCTGCCGTTCAGAATGCTAACGCAGAAACGCATCTTCAGGTGCATCCGTCCCCAAGATTGGTTTGCAGCGATCGACCTGAAGGACGCGTACTTTCATGTCTCGATTCTCCCCCGACACAGACCGTTCCTACGCTTTGCGTTCGAGGGACGGGCATATCAGTACAGAGTCCTACCCTTCGGGCTGTCCCTGTCGCCCCGCGTCTTCACGAAGGTCGCGGAGGCGGCCATTGCTCCCATGAGAGAGCGTGGTGTTCGCATTCTCAACTACCTCGACGACTGGCTGATTCTGGCTCAGTCGAAGGCACAGTTGTGCGAACACAGGGACATGGTGCTCAGTCACCTCAGCCTGTTGGGACTTCAGGTCAACTGGGAAAAGAGCAAACTCTGCCCCGTGCAGAGGATCTCTTTTCTCGGTATGGAGTTGGACTCGGTCAATCTGACAGCGCGACTCACAGAGCAGCGCGTCCAGTCGGTGTTGAACTGCTTGAATTCGTTCAAATGCAGGAAAGCGGTACCACTGAAACATTTTCAGAGGCTCCTGGGGCATATGGCATCCGCAGCCGCAGTGACGCCGCTCGGATTGCTTCATATGAGGCCGCTTCAACACTGGCTACACGACCGAGTCCCGAGATGGGCGTGGCAGAGCGGCTCATTCCGTGTCTCAGTAACACCGAAGTGTCGCCAAACCTTCAGTCCGTGGTTGGACCCTTCGTTCCTACGGGCAGGAGTTCCCCTAGAACAAGTGTCCAGGCATGCTGTGGTCTCCACGGATGCCTCATCCACCGGCTGGGGGGCCACGTACAACGGGCTTGCAGTTTCGGGTCTGTGGACGGGGCCTCAACTGCAATGGCATATCAATTGCCTCGAGTTGTTAGCAGTTCGTCTTGCGCTGGGCCGCCTCAAAGGGCCGCTACGAGGCAAGCACGTTCTGGTCCGTACGGACAACACTGCGGCCGTTGCGTACATCAACAAACAGGGTGGTCTACGCTCCCGCCGCATGTCACAACTCGCCCGCCATCTCCTCCTCTGGAGTCAGAAGCATCTGAGGTCGCTTCGTGCCATTCATATCCCGGGCCTGCTCAATCGTGCAGCCGACGAGCTCTCACGACAGCAAGTGCTCCCAGGAGAGTGGAGACTCCATCCCCAGGTGGTCCAGCTGATCTGGAGTCGCTTCGGGACCGCACAGGTAGACCTGTTTGCCGCCCCGGACACGTCTCACTGCCAGTTGTTCTATTCCCTGACCGGGGGAACCCTCGGCTCGGATGCGCTGGCACACAGCTGGCCCCGGGGCCTACGCAAATATGCGTTTCCCCCAGTGAGCCTTCTTGCGCAGACACTGTGCAAGGTCAGGGAGGACGAGGAGCAGGTCTTGCTAGTTGCGCCCTACTGGCCCAACCGGACCTGGTTCCCGGAACTAGTGCTCCTCGCGACAGCACCTCCTTGGCCCATTCCTCTGAGGAAGGACCTCCTGACTCAGAGACGGGGCACCCTGTGGCACCCGCGTCCGGACCTCTGGAAACTCCATGTCTGGTCCCTGGACGGGACGCGGAGGTTCTAGGTGGCCTACCACAGGCTGTGGTAGACACCATCACTTCCGCCAGAGCCCCCTCTACGAGGCACCTCTACGCGTTGAAGTGGAACCTGTTCGTCGAGTGGTGTTCTTCTCGTCGAGAAGACCCCCGAAGATGTTCGATCGGCTCTGTGCTTTCCTTCCTGCAAGAAGGGTTGGAGCGAAGGCTGTCTCCCTCCACCCTCAAAGTGTATGTTGCCGCTATCGCCGCAAATCACAGCATGGTCGAAGGTAAGTCCCTAGGAAAGCACGATCTGGTCGTCAGGTTCCTGAGGGGGGCGAGGAGATTAAATCCGCCTCGCCCTCACTCTATACCCTCTTGGGACTTGCCCCTGGTGCTAACCGCATTACAGAGGGCTCCCTTTGAGCCTTTGCAGTCAGTAGAGTTAAAAATCCTGTCCTGGAAGACAGTACTCCTGACTGCATTGGCTTCCATCAAGAGGGTAGGGGACCTGCAGGCATTTTCGGTCGACGAATCGCGCCTGGAATTCGGGGCGGGTAACTCTCAGGTAATCCTGAGACCCCGGCCCGGATATGTGCCCAAGGTTCCCACCACTCCCTTTCGGGACCAGGTGGTGAACCTGCAAGCGCGGCCTTCGGAGGAGGCAGACCCAGCCCTGGCTTTTCTCTGTCCCGTTCGCGCTCTGCGGACTTACGTGGACAGAACGCAAAGCTTCAGGACCTCAGAACAGCTCTTCATCTGTTACGGAGGCCAGCAGAAGGGAAAGGCTGTCTCCAAGCAGAGGATGGCTCACTGGATAGTGGATGCCATCGCCTTGGCGTATGAAACCCAAGGCGTGCCCTGCCCGCTTGGGTTGAGGGCCCACTCCACTAGGAGTGTGGCCTCTTCCTGGGCGCTGGCACACGGCGCCTCGCTGACAGATATATGTAGAGCTGCGGGCTGGGCGACACCTAACACGTTCGCTAGATTCTATAGCCTCCGTGTAGAGCCGGTTTCTTCCCGTGTGCTCGCTTCAAATAGCCGGTAACACCGAAGGGCCCGTTCTAGTGTCGGCTTGCTGCGCCATTCCCCTCCTCATGGACCGGATACGTGCGCTGATATGCTCCAGTCGAGTTCCCCAGCACGGCGAACCCTGTTGAGTCCTCCGCAACCCGTGGCAGTCAGACGTGGCGGAGCGTCCGACGCCAGGTCTAACACTCGTATGCATTGGTGGAACTTGTGTTAGGCTGGGTATCCATATGTTGTGACCCCTACGGCGGTCCCATATGTGTATTCTTCCACGGTACGGCTCCCTACGGCGAGCCCGTGTCTTTCCCTTGGCAGAGCTCGCTCTGCCGTCTCTGTGCGGTGTAGTCTCCCGCCTGCATTGGCCGGGGCCACCCCTGGGACTTCCGTATGTTGTACTGCCCACGGCCAGTCCATACATGTATATTCCACATGATACCTCCCTACGGGTAGGATGTGGCTTCCGCAGCGGCCCCCCGGGGCACGCTTTCCCAGCGTTATCCAATACTCTGCTGAGTGGGTCTTGCGGAACAGCAGCAGTGACTCTCCCTGCGTAGGTTCCCCGCCCCGAACAGACGGGGGTCTGAGGGGCTTTCGCTGGGCGCTGGAAGTGGTAGTAACTGTGGCGTTTTCCATAGGGATCCCAATTCGTCGGTGACGTCCGACGTACGTCGAGCGTGACCGACTGAAGGGGAACGTCTCGGTTACGTATGTAACCCTCGTTCCCTGAAGGAGGGAACGGAGACGTACGTCCCGTCGCCACAGTTGCTGTACCATCACTGCAGCGGCCGAGTCACTAGTTCGGCTCCTCAGTGAAAAACAAATGTGCGCTGCATCCGCTTCCGCTTTATACCCGCGATGCGGGGCGGAGCGCGAGATGCAAATCTCGCACGCCAATGGCCATTGGCCCGTTCTCTATACACTCGAAGCTGATAGGGGCTCCCAGAAGTGATCCCAATTCGTCGGTGACGTCCGACGTACGTCTCCGTTCCCTCCTTCAGGGAACGAGGGTTACATACGTAACCGAGACGTTTTTTCTCCAATTCGTTGTTGAAATATAATCATTTATACACAGTGTCTGTCATTTTCATGACAGATTTATTTAAACACACATTAAATAATCAAGACATCACTAACAGGTTAAGTAGAATATAATTAATATATATAGGCTAATATAGTGCATATATTTAGTGAAAGAGTTGATTTCTCTAGTGAACTCACAGCTGTGGACACTGAATGACTCCTGAGGTAAATGTAATGCTATGTGACATTGTTTACAAGCTGTTTTATTGACGTCTTTCCGCGGTTGAAACACTGATTGAGCGATTACACCACATATGACACATTTCAGTAAGTTGTAATGTATCCTCAACATACCTTAAGATATTAATTCATGTTTATTCTTTAGGAAGAGATGATCGCGTTCACTCGCGCGCCGCGCCGCACCGCCGCTTGAACTGACGCGCCTATACAGTGATCAGTCACGTCACATTAAAGAGCGTCAAAACGGCATTTATAGTTTGAATTTGGTGATAAAATGGACTGAATACTTAATATGTTTGTGTGGGAACTCGGATTGAAGTATGTTCCGCGCTTAAAACAAGCCTACTGTTAACTGTTAAAGATTGCATTCGGGACCGTTCGGTACACAAGTGCACCGTACCGAAAGCCCTGTACCGAAACGGTACGAATACGTGTACCGTTACACCCCTAGTTTAAATATTGTAATAGTACAGGTATGTCCCTTATTATATACAGATATAATCCAGAAAGCAACATCCACAAATGGTCCATCATGAACAACACAGTGGAGAGTGTGTGTTATGTGCGTTACGAGCGAGGAGTGTGTGTCGATGGTGTGTATTGGTGCGTGTCTGACCCTGCCTGATAGGTCCCCTTGATTTGGTTCAGACAGATGTAACTCATTGTAGCTTAATAAATGGGATGACCCAGGGGAGTGTTGCTAAGCGTCTCTATTAACTCTCAAACATGTCAGCCAATATAAAAACCTCCTAACCCCTGCAAAGGTCAACTATGACACGCATGTTTACTCAGAGAAACAAGACCAGCGCGGACAGCCCGTTTTATGGGTCTGCTTTAAAACAGGAAAAATCAAAGGGAATAAGACAGAAAAAGAGGGAAGAGACAAGGCTTAAAAATTCTAAAACCTTTGAAATGAAGCCAAACGCCATCAAAAACACTGACTAACAAGTCAGCTAGAAAAAAGCCTCTTTATTTATTACATTTACTTGAAGACACTATTTCAATGACACCACACTACTCTTAGTACCACCTAAAAAATAAATACTACATGACTTTACCTATCCTTCCGTACCACAGTTTATATCAAATACCATGGTATGGATGATTTCAGCACATGACAAGGTTTTATTGCTACATTGTATTATCGTTGAATATATAACGTGATTCTAGATTGTGGAGCAGAGAACTGGGGATAGGGTTAATATTTCTAGTAAAATGTATTAGGGGAGCTGATGAAAAGGAAATACCTGACATTGTTAATAATTGTAAGAATAAAAATTCTACTGATTGTAATGAAATTGACGTCATTATTAAAAAATATTATTGAATATATAAAACATATACATATATTTGTAACCAGTCCTTTTTAGCAGTTTTTAGCAGCAATATTTCCAAGAAATCTGAAAACAGCGAAAGTTATTTCTATTTTTAAAAGTGGAGTTAGACATCTTTTTTTCCAACTACAGATCAATTTCTCTGCTTTCCCAGTTCTCAAAAATGTTAAAGAAATTATTTGTGCACAGGCTTGATAATTTTATAGATAAACACAATTTATTGAGTGAACATCAGTACGGCTTTAGAGCAAATAGGTCCACCTCAATGGCAGTGATGGAACTGGTAGAAGAGAGTTACCTTGATGATAGATATCAATTTGTACAAATAAATAATGTTTAACTGGATCCAATGAAAGGCACTTGTGGTGTTCCACAAGGTTCGGTGCTAGGCCCCAAATTCTTTGTACTGCATATAAATGATATTTGTAAAGTGTCTAAAATATTAAAAATTCTGTTTGCTGATGACACAAATTTATATAGTTTGGGGAAAAATTTGGAACAGCTTCTGAATACAGCAGAGATTGAATTGATGGTCTTAAAAAAGTGGTTTGATGATAATAGACTTTCACTGAATTTAAGTAAAAGTAAAAACAAAGCTAAAATTAGGATTAATAATGAGGAAATACAAAATAAAAATTCTGGGTGTTATAATAGATCATAAATTATGTTGGAAACATAAATACCATACCACATATAAATAATGTAAAAACAAAAGAGTCTAAATCCATTGCAATATTAAATAGAACAAAACATATTTTGAATGAAAACTCATTATATATATTGTATTGTGTGCTCATAGTTCCATACATTAGGAGTGGGGGTCATACATATAAAACCAATATAAATCCAATATATACGTTACAAAAGAGAGCAAAAAGGATTGTTAAACGGGTTGACTATTGCGAACCAACAAATATAAAATTGTTAAATTACATGCTTTAAAATTTTTACACTGCACAGATAATGTGTATAATAAAGTATATAAAAGTATATAATAATTTAGTTCCAAATTGTATTCAGAGGCTGTTCGAAATAAGAGAAAGTCAGTTTAAACTAAGAGGAATGTATGTTTAAAACAAGAATCAATACAAAAAACAGATGTATATTTGTCAAAGGGATAAACCTATGGAATAATTGTGATAAGGAATTAAAAACGTGTATTTCACTTTGTAAATTCAAGAAAATGTTTAAAAACAAGGTGATAAATAATTATATAACTCAATATGAATAATTTGTGTATGCAAAAACTATTGTAATAATATCTGAAATGTGTACCTTTGTAATTATGTGTGTACATTTTGGAAAATGTCTTATGTAACTGTTTTGTTTATCTTCTATGAATCATATCCAGTGATAAAAGTGATGCTCATTTTATATATATATATATATAAATATAAAGGGTAGGCATAATAAGCAAAGGCTTCAGCCTACACCTTTTTTGGTTATTAAGTATATTTTTGATTTATTATGAAAAATTGTCTGTGAGGACCGAAATAAATGTTGAATTGAATTGATAATACAATAAATAAATAAATAAATAAATAAATAAAATGATTTAAAAATTATTTCTCTGCCACTAGTAAAATAATTAATTTTGTGACGTTCACCCTGTGAACTTCATTCAAATATTTAATTAATGTTTTGTTGGAAAAACAAGCTGGACTGCTTTAGTTGGCAACATTTACAAAGGAATTATTGAAAAAAAAAAAAATCAAAATGGTACATTTAGAGCCTCCTTTGAAGTTTTGATGCTTTGATGTTTTTGTTCATTCTCAAATCATGCTTTAGAAACTTTTGTTGCGACACAGGCTCATTGGTAATACGTGCCTCAACTTACCTCTACACAACTCCAAAAATGCACCTATACATACAATTCACTGCAGTTTCCATCTGAAATGAACACTAGTGGCAGTAAAACGCCAACTATTTGTATCCCTTTTCACACAAATTATGATTACAAGGGCAAATTATCGATTAATAAAGACTTTAACGTGGTTCCTTGCACAATACTATGTTAAAACATTTTTTTGTCGTAGTGCATGATTTTACGTTTGCACCAACTAGCAGACTCCATATGTATTGCTTCTCTGACATTGTAAACTAGCTCACCTGGTACAGCGCTGTATTTGTGATGAGGAGCGCCTGAGTAAGAGTCCTGTGAAACACAAGTCAAGAGCTAAAAGACTAGTAGAAGCAAGCTAAAATGTCATGTTTGCTTCAGCAAATGCATCTCACGTTTGCTTTTGTTAGGGTAAGATTTCATGTAGATGTAGATTATTCAGTGTGTTGACAATTTCCACTGAAACAGGAAGACAGGGCAGGATATATCGAACAGCTCCTCCCCTTTTTTAAAATAGCCAGTAGCGTTTAGTTTATATCACAGCTCGACCAAAGCCGTTGAGCTCAGTTTCCTCCTAATCTCTAACCGTTTCTCCTCCTGATCTCCTCCATATCACTTTAAAATACAGCATTCAGTGCAGAATTCAAACGGGTCATACGTGAAACCAGACTTTATTTGTCCCAATGGAAAGCATATTTACACTGTCTGAATCGTTCCCTATCCCCTATATAGTGCACTGTCTGATCGTTCCCTATCCCTTATATAGTGCACTGTCTGAATCGTTCTCTATCCCCTATATAGTGCACTGTCTGATCGTTCCCTATCCCTTATATAGTGCAGTCTGATCGTTCCCTATCCCTTATATAGTGCACTGTCTGAATCGTTCCCTATCCCCTATATAGTGCACTGTCTGATCGTTCCCTATCCCTTATATAGTGCACTGTCTGAATCGTTCTCTATCCCCTATATAGTGCACTGTCTGATCGTTCCCTATCCCTTATATAGTGCAGTCTGATCGTTCCCTATCCCTTATATAGTGCACTGTCTGAATCGTTCCCTATCCCCTATATAGTGCACTGTCTGATCGTTCCCTATCCCTTATATAGTGCACTGTCTGAATCGTTCTCTATCCCCTATATAGTGCACTGTCTGATCGTTCCCTATCCCCTATATAGCGCACTGTCTGATCGTTCCCTATCCCCTATATAGTGCACTGTCTGAATCGTTCTCTATCCCTTATATAGTGCACTGTCTGATCGTTCCCTATCCCCTATATAGCGCACTGTCTGATCGTTCCCTATCCCCTATATAGCGCACTGTCTGATCGTTCACTATCCCCTATATAGTGCACTGTCTGATCGTTCACTATCCCCTATATAGTGTACTGTCTGAATCGTTTCCTATCCCCTATATAGTGCACTGTCTGATCGTTCCCTATCCCTTATATAGTGCACTGTCTGAATCGTTCCCTATCCCCTATATAGTGCACTGTCTGATCGTTCCCTATCCCCTATATAGTGCATTGTCTGAATCGTTTCCTATCCCCATATAGTGCACTGTCTAATCGTTCCCTATCCCCTACATAGTGCACTGTCTGAATTGTTCCCTATCCCCTATATAGTGCACTGTCTGAATCGTGTCTGATCGTTCCCTATCCCCTATATAGTGCACTGTCTGATCGTTCCCTATCCCCTATATAGTGCACTGTCTGAATCGTTCCCTATCCCCTATATAGTGCACTGTCTGAATCGTTCCCTATCCCCTATATAGTGCACTATGTGCCATTCACCATGTAGAAAACAGTAAATGTGTGAACAAGTGACCGATTTCAGCCGCAGCGTCTGTTTATACTGTAGGGGGTGGGGCTTCAGATTCTAGAGAGCATTTGATTGGACAGAAAATCTGATGAGAAGCTGATGTCATCAAAATCATTGATCCTTATTGAGAGTGAGAAACTGTAATTTTTGAATGCTTATATCTGTCATTGTTTTGGAGCAACACTAGCTTATAGATAACAGTAACACTAACATATTCATACTAAAAGCCAAAAAAGTTCCATTTTGATTTCAAGGGGACTTTAAAGTTGAACGTGCTTTTAGCGCCACTCACTGGACATTTTTGAAAGGGTTGCGATTGCGAAACGTGCAAGAAACAACGTCACCACATCCGGATCCAAACGCTCTATCAGATGCCGAAAGAAAACGGTGCTAATATACACTTACGACGTGATGTAATGTAATATTACTGAATAATCATGATCCTAACCTTTATCTCCATACCGAAATCCCAGATGGCGAGACAGTGATTCATCATCTGAGACTGTAGTGTACACTGAGTTTACAAATGCTTAGCTTAAGTGTGTAATATGAATAAACAGTGCTCATAAACAGTTGTTTGAGATAGACAGTATTCTCAATTGAAACAAGTAGAGGCTTGGACTCGGAAATGGCATTTCTTAACAAGCGGATACCATCACAGGACTTTTTTTTCTGTCAGGGCCTAGCGAAGCCCTCCTCCCTGCTCTGCAGGAGAGTCATACACACTTTCTGATCTCAGATCAGCTGGAATCAGCAGATCCACACACACACACACACACTGAGATGCGGAGCCGGAACATGACGCAGTCACATTAACCGGCATTAATGAACTGTTTGCTTATGCAGTAATAATTAACTTCCATTACATTACTTTGTGTGATTACTTTCTTAATTGCCTGAATTATGCATCAATTTAATATCTAATAAGCAGACTCAGACATTAGACAGTGTTCAGAAACAAATTGCCGACTCCTTCCGTGGTTTAATTAAAGACGGCGCTGTAAATGAGAGCGTGTAGGATGGATGTCTCCCAGTGATTTCCTGTGAGCTTAAATATGCAATTTATTATAAACACACATAAAACTCAAGTCTCGCCTCAGGAAGGCAAACCACAAGATGCCAATTACAGCATGTAAGCAGCCCCACCACTGCTTTTTACAATTCAGATTAATACATGTATTCAGGGAAATTCAATTTTGCATTATGCAAATGCCCTTGCATGTCATTTTTAAGTTGGTAAGTTTCATGTCTTTAATAGTGGCGAATAAACAGGAAGCTCTCCCAAATGGCATGTTCTTATTCAAAGGAGGGGCCACTGCTGATATTCCCAAAAAACACACACACACACACACAGCAGCAGCATGACAAAGACACCACTGAACGCAAAAGAGTAGAAAAATGAGTAAATTATTGATTAGCCCCTGTCTTCGTTGTTAAATAACATTTCTTGTCAAACACTCGGTGACCTTGTGTTGTCTCTGCTGTGTGTGACGTTAATTATAGCTTGGGTATCAGCCTCATCTTTCTCAATTAGGCCATGCGCGGTAAACAGACAGACTGATCTCATCTTGAGCACTTTACAGAGAGTCTTAAACCAAAGCTTATTAAGAGTCCTCCAGTCCAAACACAAAATCGTTACCTGCGCTGACACACACCCCTCTGCTGTGTCTTAATTTCACCCTCCGCTCAAAAAGTGATACATTTACATTATCAGGGAAATCAATACAATCAAGCAGCATCTCAACGGGAAAAATTGGGGTGCGCAAACTAAAGTCAGAAGGTTGTTATAACACTACTGTTTCTGCATAAGACTGTTATAATACGTGACTGTCCCATCATAAGATTGTCGCAATACATTACCGTACCTTGTGATTTTAAGTGTACTTCAAAAGTCTTAAAAAAAACTGGGTAACACTTTATTTTACAGTGTCCTTGTTGCATATGTTACATGTACTTACCATAGTAATAACAGTAAATGATGCATAATTACATGCAACTAACCCTCAACCAAACCCTAATCATACCATACCATAACCCTATAGTAAGTACATGTAGTTAATTAATATTACTCAGTACTTAAATATATAATTACACTGTAACGACACTGTAAAATAAGTGTAACCAAAAATGTCCTTGCAGATAATGTAATATTATTACTGCAAAGTTGTCCCAGTATCCTTGTTTTTGCAGGTACATTTGTTGTCCAAAGTCATTATTTTTTCTGTTTTTTTTTCAAATGGTTATATTTTTAATTATTTTAATAATTTGTTACTCATTGTCATGAATCACAAGATGTTACAGGCTATAGCAAAATAATATTTTCTGTAAAATAGTGCCTTGTATAGCTAAAAATCATGATTTCATGTATCGTGTAATCAAAATATTTTATTTGTACTTTTCTTTTGGTAATATTTAATTTATTTTATTTATAAAAGCCCTAAATAGTAATTTTCCTATTTCTACAACATTAAATAGTTTAGAAATAACTTCGTAAAATAACGTAAAAATGTGTGTCCATAAAGCTTGCGTCAATTCTGTTACCGTACCATACTGTCTTTAAATCAGTGGAATTATCTCCCACAACTACGTAAGATACAGGAAATGATGTCACTTCCCCTCACTGATAAGATCTGCAGCACTGAAAGGTATGTTTGTGCTCTCTCTGAGAAAATATTTTAATCTAAAAAGTTCTTACACCAAGAGTTATTTTGCGAAACGTCAAAACTGTTACCACAACATCAGAAGGAAAACAGAATTGATCACTGATCACACAGAGGGTTGTTTAAAAGTCTTTTAATCATGATTTCATCAGTGCCATGTGCTCTTAGCATTTATGCTAACAAGTTGAGTTTTTGGCTAAAAGGTTTTAAAATGTCAATCATGTTACCGTCAAACTCTGTTACCGATGTTATTTCCACACATTGCCTAATTTGTCTGTAACAGAGTTGACAAACAATACTATAAAGAAATTACTTTTCCATTAAAAGTAAAAAAGGAAGTAGCTTGTGTTTGGCAAGCACTGAATTATTAAAATTGAATATGTTTTCAATAAGATACTGGAAAGAATTTTTTTTCCAATTACAGAATCACTCAGAAGTTACATGTACTGTAGTATTAACTATAAATTATGCATAATTACATGCAACTAGTCCTAAACCAAACCCCAATCCTAACCCTAACACTATAGTAAGTACATGTAGTTAAAAAATTATCGTGATTTTAGCGGTAAAAGACTGTAAAAATGCTACGGTTAAAAACAGTTGACTGGTTAACAGAAAGTTTCCATACTATACACGGTGAATAACTGTAATAGATCTAACCTTACATTTAATGTAATTTTAAAGTAAAATACCGTTAAATGTACAGTTTTTGGAAGTGAAAAAGAACAAGTTGTTGTGTAATTTACAGTGAAAAAACGTAAATTGACATTCCCAGAATTCCCTGCGTGACACTTCACATTTTATGTATTTTCGTTGAACTGTTTCTTAGTTTTTTTTTTATCGGTTATGTACATTAGGGTTTTATGTTACATTTAATGTTGTTAAATTAATGTTTATTGCATTTTTAAAATTTCATGTGCGTTACCATGATGGTGTTTAGTGTTTGTGTGAATGACACAGCGCACCTTCTATTTATTAGTATTGTCCTCCTAAAAGCTGCTTGTGATGAGCTTTGATTCATCATGTGACTCTCATCACCACTGTGATTGGTGGTTGTCAGTATATATCAAAGGTATACAACAGATATTAGTATTTCAATAGGTTGGTAATTTAACATTATTTCAGTAAATGAAATACGGTTATTTACTGTAAATTTAACTTAAATCTGTAAAACCTAAAATGTTGCTAGGGTATTTTTTTACGGTAAAGTTCTGGCAACCACAGCTGCCGGTTTTTTATCGTAAATTTTTTTTACAATGTACTTAAACATATAACACTGTAATATATGCTACTGTCCCTACATAAGGCTGTTATAATAACCTATTATCATTTCATCCACTTCATCCCCAGTTTTCTACATTAAAAAGTGATGCATTTAGAACAGAAAAACAGGGGCGCAAAACATGCTTCGTGAGGCCTGAACCCCTGGTCTGTTTTTAAGGTGAGCATAGCGATGAAGTGAAGGGATTTTTTATGAATGCAGGATAAGCCAGCGCTGTTCACAGGAGTGAAAATGGCAGCGATCCCAGCTACTGTGCTAAAGTCATGCATGTGCGTCGAAAGGTTGTTAGTTCTGCTTTTTTAAACATGTTGTGGGGTGAGGTGGGTGATGCCAACCTAGACACAAAATGATGGCAGCAAGCAGACGCTTCACAGATCTCATCATAGTTTCTGCCGGCCGGTATTTACATCTGAGCACCACGTCATGTCAGTTACCTCCAAAAGCCTCTCCAAATGCTAAAGCCTCTCTCTCGCGCGCCCCCTCTCTCTCTCTTAAACAGACAGGGGTACCATTATTTCTCTGCTTCAGTACACTTAGGTGAAGCTTCAGCCTCCAGTCTCTCTCTCTCACACACACACTTTTCAAAATCAAAGACAGGTCTCACGCCTGTTATTAAGCATGCTTGCACCCTGTTCAGGGAAGCTGACACCAAACAAGCCGTTCCTCACAAACTCTACATGTGTGGATGCCATGCAAGCGTATTTGGTAGGAATTTTAAATATGTCGCATTCACTGCAGATTTCACACGAGGCGAGGGCAGAAGTCAGTTCTTGGTTCCACTTCATATTAAGTGCTCATATTAATTACTATGTACTTTAAATTAATAATTTGACACAATGCACTTATTGTGTACATGTTTTTACAGTGTACTTATATTTAAACAATACCTGCATGTAATTACATCTGTAATTAATTTCTGTAACTGCATCTATAATGACACCGTTGTCCTTCTCTTACCTGTTAACCCACCCTTAAACTACTCATACCACCACACCTGTCCTAACCTTACCTGTATCACCTCAATAGCAGCAATACAACATAGTTTTACAATACAACATCAACACAAGAAGTGCACTGAATTATTAAAGACACCTAATATAAAGTGTTACCCAGTTCTCAGTAACATAAAAGCCTAAATGAAATTTTGATTAAAAGTTTGTCTTAAAAAGTCATTACAGCAATATTAGGTAACATTTTATTTTACAATATCCTTGTTATACGTACATGTTATATGTGCTTACTATAGTAATACTGCATTTACAAACAACTAATCCTAAACCAAATTATTAATTTATAATTATTAATTAAAATTACTTTGTACTTAATTGTGTAATTACAATGACGCCTTAAAATAAAGTGCAACCTCACATTATACTATGTAATTACATAATTACTGTATTATTAATAGTTACCATATAAAGTAGATTATTATAACAGATTATTATCATTATTACTACACTTACTCTTAATAAACACTGAAAATAAATAAACTTAACTTTTTGCATAAAATTGCATTTTTTGCATCAATAAAACAAAATCACTCCACTTGAAATAACTATCATACTGCATATATACTCTATCTATCTATCTATCAAGAATTATTTTATGCTATATATATGTGTGTGTGTGTGTGTGTGTGTGTGTGTGTATGTGCATGCTTGTGTTATAAGCACAAATAATTAATATTATATATATATATATATATATATATATATATATATATTTGTTTATTTTTAATTTCAGTCAAAACATTAACATGATGAAAACTCATCAAACATAGTCTTTCCTTGTGTGTGTGTGTGTGTGTGTGTACTGGTTTGACCTACATTATAAAGATGCAAAGTCCTTATATTGATGTGTGTATTCAGGTTTCAGGCCACGCCCCCTACATTATGTCCAATGTCCTTGTACTTCAAAATGCAAAATAAAAATACTAAATGATTTTTTATTAAAAATGTAAAAATGCAGAAAGTTTTGTGTGATGGGTAGGTTTAGGGGTAGGGTTAGGGTTAGTGTAAGGGGAGAGAATATGCAGTTTGTACAGTTTAAAAATAATTATGTCTATGGAATGTCACCGTAAACCACTGTGTGTGTGCAAATGTGTGTGTGTGTGTGTGTGTGTGTGTTCTCCTGGAATGGTTCAGTACTCTAATAGGCGTGTTTATCTCCACAATGAGCCAGTGTGTGTTGGCTCTGGACTGGATGTATCTGGGCTTGCTGTGCCCTGCAGGGAGTCCAGGACTCAGACCTGACTGAGGTCAGTGTAACTGCTGCTCAAATCATCATCCAGACACCCTCAACATCCCACACACACCATCATGGGTCGGGAAACTGATAACCATTCTAACAACCAGCTATGCTAGCGTTGTTAACGGAACGTTCTTGCATAACCTTTACAAAAATGTGCCATGCACTGTAAAAAAATTACATGATCAATAAGTTATGACAACATATGTTTTTACATTGCTTTAACTCATCAAAATAAGTTAAGCAATCTCAACTTTTTTATGTTATACAAGATTCAACTCATTTTTAAGTTAATTAAAATGACAAACATCCAAGTTGATTGTACTTGGTAACCAGTTTCTACCAAAATAGCTTGATAATATTGCTACAGTTCTGCTCCATATGCAAAATGTTAAAAATTTTAACAAAATAAGAGTGATTATAATAAACTGCTTGCTATTTTTTTTAGTACTGTCCTGAATAAGCTGTTTCACATAACAGATGTTCACTGTACATATAGTCCACAAGACAAAATAATAACTGAACTTACACACATGAACCAGTTCAAAAGTTTACATGCCCTTGAATCTTACAGAGGCCATGTTATGCCCCTTTAAGTCTTGATTTTGTCTTTGGACTCTACTAGAATAGGTTTTCATGCATTAATGTTAAAAAAAACATTATTTCCCCTATATTCCCCATTGTTGCAGCTCCTCTCTTCCCAGTCTGTCAGTAACGCTCTGTTTAGTTCCTGTCTCTGTGAAGCCCCTCCTTCTGAAAAGCGCAGTGTGCTCTGATTGGTCAACTGGATCAATGTGCTGTGATTGGTCAAGCGTTTCCAGCGTGTTTGGGAAATGTCCCGCCCCTTACCATAACCGGCAGTTTTAACACACTACTAACTAACTCAACCAGGCCCCGCCCCTTTATTCTGCGTATCCATTATTGGTAACACTTTATTTTAGGGTGCAATTCTCACTATTAACTAGTTGCTTATTATCATGTATATTACTAGGATATTGTCTGTTTATTAGTACTTATAAAGCACATATTAATGCCTTATTCTGCATGATCATATTCTACATCCCATAATCCTACCCAATACCTAAACTTAACAACTACCTTACATGAACATACTTACGCAACTATTAATAAGTAGTAATAAGGAGTTTATTGAGGGAAAAGTGAGCTAAAGTTAATAGTGAATATGTGTTCCCCATACTAAAGTGTTACCGAATTGTTTAAATGAGAAATATCGTGACGTGTTCGTTCCCGGGAGAAACCAACATGTCACGTCAGTTCAGAATCAGTGACACTGATATAGAGAAGAACTCCCGCTGGAGGGACTTTGGAACTTTGCAGAATTTTTTTAAGCTCAAACTGCAACATTACACACTAAAGACAGTTGATGATGTAAAAAAGAAACATTTTAATACTGTGTTGTTACCTGGATGATCAACGGATGTTTATAGTTGTTCATGAGTCCCTTGTTTGTCCTGAGCCGTTCAAATCCTTCAGATCCTGCACATTATTTGGTTTTCTAACATCTGCATACAGTGACTGTATGATTTTGAGATCCATCTTTTCACACTGAGGACGATTGAGGGACTCAAACACAACTATTAAAAAAGGTTCAATCATTCACTGATGCTCCAGAAGGAAACATGATGGTGTGGTACAAAGTTACTATGGTTTATTGTAAATAACTGTAGCAAATACTGTGTAGTGAAAGACTCTGATTCCATCCAGTTGGAGGATATTAAACATGTTTGATATTTTAGAACATATAATGTTTTCATTGCACGTGTTTGTGTGAGTTTGTGGCTTAAAAGTCTGTGTTCGATGCCTAGTTTTCCTCTGTAATCATTTGTAATATCAGCAAGTGTTTTAAAATCTGTTGGTGTAGTGTATTCCAGTCCTTAGTGATAGAGCAGATCTGTGTGTGTGTGTGTGTGTTTCTGCTGACATCAGAGGAATCGTGGCTGAGAGAGGTTTCACATCCATTACTGATTTCAGGGGAGCTGACGAGCTCGGTGGCATTTCATACACTCATACGTAACATACATGGATCATCGTAAGGGTCCCAGTTAATGGAGAATATCTGGTGTCCGTGTCGCTGACAAGATGAATGTGGTATTACATTAGGCAGTAGTAGCACTGCAGTTAATAAGGTTATTCTGCATGTCTGATAAGGTGCTTTTCTGACACATTTGATCATAAACATAATTCATCTGGGGCATAAAGACAAGGGTCAGAGACCAGCTTTAATGTGTATGCGTATGAGAGAGAGGAAGAGATGCAGGAGTGCGGATGAGAATGAGGAAGATACGGGTTTGTTGTGCGAAAATCCCACTTATTTCAACTTAAAAACAGGTTCAGTTGCCTTAAATTTTAAGTATAATCAAATTGGCAGTATAATTCATTTCAACTAATTTTTTTTAAAAAAACTTTAATTATTTTAATGCGTTAAAGAAAAACTTGTTGCCATGACTTATTGATCATATATTTTTTACAGTTTATGCGATACAGCAGTATGTGGGTGAGATAGAGATCTGAGCATCATGCACCTTTATTTTATTTTATTTTATATTATTATTTTTGTATTTTGTACTTTTTTTTTTTTTTTTAGGGGGCATCAGTGGCAAGTGTAAGATAATTCGTTTTTTTGCAAATGTAACTGTATTTTGTTATAAATCAAGCAAAATTGCAACTGAACTTAAGAGCCAATGATCATTGTATGGAAAAGAGGGACTTTGATATTTTGATTATTACTCATCACAATGTGAGGGTGGGTAAATTATGACATTATTTTCAGTTTAAAGCAAATTTACCTATGAAAGTTGCAAATAATCTGAGCGACTCTAATTAGACATGCCAACGTGATCTCATGAGAATACGTGTGTATCTTTACGTAAAGTGTGATTCTACCACACGTATTTACTTACGTTTTCATACACACTAAAACGTACAATAATGACGTTTTGACAGCACTAAAATGTAAATTATTTACGTATCCAAGTGTGAACGTGTACCAATTGCCATGTATGAATATTAAAGTCGAGGCCTTAATGTTTTGTTTCTGTTGTATTCATTTGTCATATCAATACATGTTTTCAGTCACATTTATTAAATGCATTTTACTAATCTACTTAATATAAAATAACATTTCGCTCTGTTCGTGACTTCTGCTGCAAACTCATTTCGGATGATTACATAATGTTAAAGAAGACTGCATAAAACCTTAAAAAGAATAACATTTCTGTAATCGTTTAACCATTTTGGAGTATTTAGTTTGTTTGCCGTAAAACAAAAAGACTATTCAGCAACTGACGATCATTAGATACACCAAAACACAACATAAATTCACAAAACACATCAATTGTATTCGTTCGCTGTAATCCAAATCTTTAGAATCCATATGTTTGCGAGGAACAGATCCAAATTCAGCCGTTTATCCCGTGATCTTCATCTATGTTCTCAGCAGCGACTGTAAACGTCAAATCCCGCGCTCGTTATGATGAATTCAAATTCAAAAACTGCGCCCTCATGAAGCGCTACGACATGATTTACGGCAGTGGTATCGAACGCTCATTGCCCTCGCCTGCTTCGTCACAGATTGTGACATGCCGTGTTTCAGTCGAGGCGCTGTGTGTATTTGAAATGAGGAAACGCGCGCCTTCACGGAGTGAAGCCGGATTAATATTTTCATTGATTAATAACTTACATTCTGCTCTGTACCTCATACAAAACTATTTTATACCGTCAGAGAGGACTGCGACTGCAACACATCGTCATTTGAACTACTTTTGGTACCGCTTTTGACATTTTCGCAATAAATAAATTATTGTGATTACACTTGTCTGTCTGTTATGCTTTTATTTGTAACTACGTAGTTTTAATACATGTGTAGGATTAGCCATTCAAAATATATTTTTAATGCTATATTGTTACTAAAATTTTAATTTTCCAACACATTTCTGTCCATTACGTTTTATTCTCTTTATATTCTGTATAAAATGGGTATGTTTAGGTTTGGGGGTAGTGTTAAGGGATCTTACATTAATCTATAAAATGGTAAAAGGGAAATTATACAGGTATCTTTATGATATAAAAAAAAAAGATTTGAATCTTTATTTGTATAAAGATTCGTATTCTTAAAAAAAAAAAGATGACGGATTCGTAAATATTGTACGTTTTTTAGCTTCAAAAACGTAATAATGCTACTTTTAAATGTTGCCAATACGTCCATATTCTACGTTTTAGCACTTCTCCAAACGTACAAAAACTTACGTTTTGTCTCTTTGAAAGTTACGTATTAATACCTACGTATGAAAAATGAGACCAGGCTGGACATGCACGTGAAAGGTGATTTTTGCCACAGTGTTTTAGATAAACCCCTACAATTTTTTAACCTACAATAATCATGCAACTAAATTATCAAAGATACAGTTTTTTCCTCACATACAAAGTATGATCCCGACGCCTCAAGAAAAATGAGTGTGACTTCACTGATGAACGTAGAGATGAGTGAATCAGTTCTTTTAAATGATTTGGGCTGGGTTTCCCGAAACCTTCTTAACACTACGTCGTTCTTAAGTTATACCTTAAGCTGTACCTTAATGTTAATATGTGTTTCCCGAAACGTTCTTAGTTAAGTATGTCTTCTGTAAGTCATTCTTTCGTAAGGTTGGTCTGGAGCACTCTTAGCTAAACCTTGTCACTGCTGACAGTTCACTCCGATAGTGTCCACAACTGTTTCTTTACATCTCAGTCTATACCTATATAATTCTGAAGTTGTAATACAACCAGTGTTTTAATGCAACGAATAAAATTGTCATTACACTGATGGTTGTTAGATTTTTAATTATATTATCCAAAGTTATATCAGCTGGCAAACTGTTAGGCAGTAAAGGCTTATACACTGAAAAAAACAATAAGTAAGATTTACTTAATTTTTCTTTGGCATGTTTTTGCACGCATATTTAAGTAAATTTCACATATGGAATTAAGTAAACTCTACTTAACTAAGTTAAGTAAAATTAACAAAGAAAATAAGTCATTTTAACTTGGTCAGTAAAAGGTTGAGTAATTTCTACTTAGTTGAAGTTTCCTTTGCAATACATTTTACTCAAAAAATGTAACATTGAATTAAACCACACTTTTAAAGTGTATGCTTTACTTAGAAATATCTAAGTAAATAACACAATAGATATTGTGTAGATACCATATCTACATTATAGAAGTAACACAGCACCTGAACACAGAGACCTCAATACTTGGTACACAATACACAGTGACGGTAACATTTAATGGATCGTTTTTGAGTATGAATGTGTCATTCTGAGTAGAAAATGAACTCCAAATGTCACAAAATGGCTAAACCTAACAACAAAAGCAATGATAAAACAGTGTAAATACAGCTGGAAAACAGCGAAAAATCAACCTCCTTAATTATTCAAACCCCAGTGCATGATGGGAACACCAGTATCAGAAAAGTTGAGTAGTTTTACTTAATTTTATAATGCTGATATTTACAAGCTTAAATTGAGTACTAATATAGAATTTACTTACTTTTTTAAATTCTTGCCTGAACTAACTTTTTCATCTAGAAATTACATTTATTTTTTCTGTAGTATTTACTTCACCACGAAATCATTTTTATCAGGGTAGGAGTCTGTTTAAAGGGAATGAGTTTGGTCAAACTATGGTAGCGATACAGCGAATGCTAAATCAAAAACAGCGCCATTCACGGAGCCATTTAGTCCTGATAAATGCAATTTCAACTATTTCTGCAGTGCTTCTTTTAAAAACAACACATAACGCAGTGAACATAACGCAGTTGGCTTTTCAAACTGGGGTCCGGGGACACCCAGGGGTCCTCCAGAAGGTTCTAAGGGGTCCCCAGAAAATGTCAGAGAATAAAAAGACAAAGCATAAATGGATAAAGTCTATCAAACATTCTAACTGTTTAATTTCTTAATGTTTATACATACTTTACAGAAGTGTAAATGTTTGCTTTGTATCTTTCTAGTGAGTTTTTCTCACTATAGTCCCCTTTATCTCGCTCACTGGGGTTGTAAGGCAGTATTCTTGACGCAGTATGTAAGCTGCTTGCATACTTTTAATTGTGAAAGTTGCTTATGCAAATAATTTTTAATTGAAAATGTTCTTCTTCAGGTTTATACATCCAACATTAAGTACAGCCAATTTAAGTTTGGAAACAATATGTTGTATTTATAATGTCACACTTACTATTTATCTACAGTTTAAATGTTTTTTCATAGATAAAAATATATAGATGGATTTTAGGAAGGGGGTCCCTCATAAAAGGTTCATCATATTTTGGCATCATAAAGTTTGAAAACCCCTGCCTTAAGCAACCTCCTAAGGTATAGTTCGGGGAACATGCCTAGAAATGGTATATCTTTAGTTAAGGTAGTCTTCGTAGTGCGCTAAGAGACAACGTCATCGGGAAATCCAGCCTTGGTCTGATTCCAGCTCAATTCATTATTGTCTGAATCAGTCGAGTGTACAAAGGATCTGACTTTTGGAACAACAAGAATGTTAATATAATAATGAATAGCAGCAAATTACAAATAAATTGTTTGGGAAATATGTTTATGACCTGTTCACATGACAAATTTAGATCGTCAGTGTACATATGAAACAGGTTTGATTTTAATAAATTAGCATTTTATTTAAAAAAAAATAAAAATCTAAATATCTAAATATACCTTTTTGTTTTGTCTTCTCCCCTTATATTGTTTGATGTTTATCGATATGTGTATTTTGTAGAATTTCTGTATGTATACCACTCATTCTTGCAATAAAAATAATCTAAATATTGCAAATAAAAATTTCAAGCTAAGCCAAGATTCATAAAAGATTTAGCATTGTTTATAGTAAATGGCAATCATATTTATGTCTTAAATGGCTATTTATTTGTTTTGTATGTATTAAGGGATTCAACGTCCAAAAAGGAGCTGTAAGAAACAATGCTAAATGACTTGAGTGATATGAATTCAGTAAAAATAATAAAATTTCATATGTTTGAGCTTCTTTTGTCAAAACTTTTAAAATTAAAAGAGAAATTAAAACAAAAAATGTAAGATATTTTAGTAATTTTCTGAAGACATCTAATTAGACAGAACTTGAATAAAAAAACATGATAAAACACAAACTATAATGTTCAGTATGTCTTGAAGACATAAAAACAATCTTTTCTGAAATGAAGCAATGAATCCTAATGGAATCATTCCACGGAGAAGCTGGCGAGCATCACGTGTCAGTCCAGCACGTTCAGGGCTTTCTGTCTCTTTACATAAAATGTGCCAAATCCTCCAGTCTGTGTTATATTGGCCTAATAGACACTGTAGAATCTATTTTACCCACATAAACAGACAGGACAGCAGAATCAGCAATGAAGAGGCCATATGAATTATGTATATTACATTACCATTCTCCTCCACTATCAAACACTGCCAAACAATAGGGATAGGAAATTGGCCAGGAACCAAGATATCGAGCAATTTTTGTGCATGGTTCTTAGCCACCGCGGCTGTGAAATTCTATTTAGCTCCTTCTGCACAGACACGGCCAATATATATATATATATATACGTTCCTCTGAAATCTTTCTCTTTTTCCCTAGCAAATCTAATGCAAACAAGTGCTGCATAATTGAAAAGTCTTCGTTCTCAGAGTCCAAAGCCTTACCGTGGCGATGTCTGGGAAACGGGCAAACGCGAGGCTGGAAAATGGAAAGAATTGTTTCATTGATTTTCCTTTATAAATCAAAGGCAGATAAATCAAACAAGGCAATTCTCCCTGGCTGCTTCACTAAAGCCTTTTGTGCTGCCTACACAACATGTCACAAACTATTATTTGCAATCATGTTGCGCTTATTAATCTGGAAGCAAATGAATGAGTTGTTAGACGGAGTCACAGAGGGATTTATTGGAATGCAACACGCACGCCTGCCGTATTATGTTGCAAACACAGAGTGGTTGTTGAGACGCTGCCCTTTCACATCGAGTTTTACCTCACTAATTCATATTCTCATCGAAACGCTTCTGAAAGGAGGGGTGAGTAAAGAGATTAAAATAACAATGCAACATCTATTCCACGGGAGCGTGTGACATGAGACAGAACTAGAGCTGGCACGAGGTCAGACGCGAGCAGGTTTGCACACGTGACTCTGAAGATAATGCTGAATTAATATGTCAGTCACTGCCTGTTCCTTTTTATCATCAGATTCATGCAAAAGGACGACGAGACAAAAAATAAATTAAAATGTTCACCTGCATTGTTATAATTGCATAAATATTTATATATATTTGAATTACATAAATATACAGTCATGCTCAAAATTTTACACACCCATTACATCATCATTGGATCATACAAAATACTGTGTGTGTGTTTTGTGATGGTTGTTCTTGAGTCTCTTGTTTGTCCTGATCAGTTAAACCGCCCAACGTTCTTCAGAAAAATCCAGCATCTTTTGCATATTTGAACTCTCTCCATCAGTGAATGTATGATTTTGACATCCATCTTTTCACACTGAGGATGATTAAGAGACTCAAACACAACTATTAAAAAGGTTCAATCATTCACTGATGCTCCAGAAGGAAAAGAGCCGGGGGTGAAAACTTTTGAACAGGATGAATATATTATTTTGTTTGAATATATACTTTTTTTTTTATGTAGTACTGCCCTTCGGAAGCAACAGAAGATACTTACATGCTTCCTGAAAGACAAAGTACATACAATTTACCTTGATCCTCAAATTCAAAAAGTTTTCACCCCCCCCAGCTCCCTGACATTTGTATAAATTCTGCTATTTTTTTTGTCTTGTGGACTATATGTAAACATATTCTATGTAAGATATCTTATTCAGGACAGTACTAAATAAAAAATAACATGCATTTTGTATGATCCCTCTTATTTTGTTAAAATAATTAACATTTTGCAGATTCTACAAGGGGTGTGTAAACTTTTGAGCACGACTATATATATGTGTGTGTGTGTGTGTTTGTGTGTGTGTTCCTTTGGGGTAGATAATATTTTTTAATGTTCTAGACTCATGCTAACTGTACTTATTGGATTAAAATACAGTACAAAAAAGTACTATTGTGAAAAATGACTACAATTTAAAATAATTGTTTTTATTTTCTTTTTAATATATTTAAAAAAAAAAAAAAAAAAAAGACATTTATTCCTGATCAAATCTGAGTTTTCAGCATCATTACTCCAGTCTTCAGTGTCACATGATCCTTCAGAAATCATTTTAATATGAGGATTTGATGCTCAAGAAACATTTATGATTATTATCAATAAAAACTGCTTCATATATTTGTGGAATCCGTGATACATTTTTATCAGGATTCTCTGATGAACAGGAAGTTCAAAAGAACAGCATTTATTGGAATTACAAACA